>JAUMJL010000876.1:0-509622 GCA_033558185.1 Dromococcyx pavoninus
CCCCCCGCCCGCTGCGGGCCCGGTGGCGACTGCGCAGTGGCGGCGGGGTGGCGGGACGGCCAGGCTGTTGTTATTGTGGGGGCTATTCTGCGCCGCGCGAAGATGGCGGCCGGGCAAGGGGGTGGAGGTGGCGGCAACGGCGGCGGTAGCAGTAGCAGCATCAGCATCAACATCAGCAATGGAACGGAGTGGGGGGGTTGGGGATCCCCGGTCACCTCACTCTCTCGTTCTCAGCCGGGCCGCACTGGGGGGCGGCGGCTCTGCCGCAGCCGCACACGGTGCGCAGCCTGGACCGGGCCCTGGAGGAGGCGGGCAGCTCGGGCATCCTCTGCCTCAGCGGGAGGAAGCTGCGCGACTTCCCCGGCAGCGGCTACGACCTCAGCGACACCACGCAAGCAGGTGTGGGGGGCCCGGCTGTCAGGGGTGGCGGGGTCGCTGCTACCGGGGCGGGGGGAGGAGGTGGCGGGGATGATGGGGGTCCCGGCTGGGGCGGGGCGTCCCCGCTGTGGTGGCGGCTGGGGGCGAGCAGTGAGGGCCCTGCGATGACAGTGGGGAGGGGATGGAGCGAACGGGGCTCCTCTGGTGACCCCCCTGCTGCGGGGGGTGCTGCTGTGGTAGAGACTGGGGAGGGGTGGCGGGGGAGCGCCTTGCTCTGGCGGCTCCCCCAGTCCCCCGATGAGCAGTTGGGGGGTACGTGCTGCGCTGGCAGCGGGGAAGATGCAGTGAGGGGGGTGCTGTAGTGGCGGTGGGGAGGAGCGCTGGGGAGCCCCTGCTCTGGTGGCCGTGGGGGGGTGTCTCTGTGCTGTGGAGGCTGCTGTGGTGGCCGTGGGGGGGGGGGTCTCGGTGTGGAGTTGTGTCTGCAGTGAGGGGAGAGGTTCCCGTCTGCATGTGTTCATGCAGCAAGGGAAGGGTCTGTGCTTTCCGTGTGTGTGTGTAAGGGGGGGAGAGCATTCGCGTGGAATTCGGCGCTGTGCCCTATATCATGAGGATGAGGACTTGCAATTAGCGTGCATGCACACGGTGCCTAGGAAAGGGTGTGCAAGATGAGGGGAGGTGTTCAGTTCGTGCTCTGGGGAATAATAGCTCCTTGCTATAACTGATTTGTACCTTCAAGGGTGTCAGATCCCTTGCAGTGAAGCTTTTTTACCCGGAGGATTCGGGTCGGTCCTTCGTGGCTCGGTAGAAAGATGGTTACAAGCAGGCGGGAGAGATGTGTGTGTCTGGCAGTGTACGTAAGCAGTGTACAGAGCTTAATATATTCACCGTGTTGGTAAATGCTTAACTATCATGAGTATGAGCCTGGATTTATCCAAGCTTTTAGATGAATTAAACTTGGAGACTTTTTTTTACACAGTTCCTAGAAAACAAACCTACATTTTCCACAGGGGTTATGTTACTTTTCTGGTGCATCCTTGGACTTATTTGCTGCCGGAGTAGTTGCTGAAAATGGATCTTTTTGGGTAATGTGCTAGAACAAAATATTAATGAGAGGACTAACATCTTTTGTTCGCAAGTAGTAGTGGCTTTCTCAAATGTTGTTTGGATGAATCAATTCCATGGGGTTTTTTTTGTTTTGCTTTGTGGCTTTTCTTTCCCCATGGGTTATGAATAGCTGGCTTATTGTTTGAATATGAGACTTCCCTTTGTGGTACCTTATCCATCACTGACAGTCCTGTAGTCCTGGTCTATCAAATACTCATTCCGTTGCTCTTTGTTGTGGGCTGCGTTTGTGCAGAGGGTTAAATAACGATGTACTCATTCTTCTGTGATATATTAGGTTGCATAGGGTGTAGATTCTACTGATTTTAAAATCCAATTTCTGTATCCAGTACCAAGCCTGCTGATGATTTGTGGATTATTAGCTTTTTTCCTGACATGTGATGCGTCCATATGTGCAATGCAGACTAGGGATAGGTAAAATTGTTAGTTATTTCATAATGGAAGCACAAGATTAAAATAAAAACAGACTCCATGAAATAATAGCTGTTTTTCCTTGTAGTAGCACAAAAATGTATTCAGCAGTGTAGTAGGTCACTTATGCATATAAATATTCAATAAATAAGCCTTAGAAATGAAACCCTATATATAGGCAATCTATTATTAAAAAGACTTTTTCTATATCCTGATGTTGGTGCATCAGAGATCCCTATGTTATAGTTGTGTCTAATTATTACTAATTGTGTTTTGGATTTAATTTTTTTCCTTTTTATTTTGAATCTCAACATATTTAAGTGAAAACTGTCTGAAGTGATCTTGTCTTCATCTTTTAGGATATAGTAGACCCCAGTCACTACCGTCAGGATTGAATTTTTATTGTGAAGGTTTGCACTTAAACATTTTCACACAGTCTTGCTTGCTTCTCTAAAACTTAAGTAGGTCTATGCAAGTACCATCTCTTAACAATCTGGATTTAATGTAGCAGTGTTTTACAGATTAATACTGTGAAATACGAATCTTTAATGTCTTTCAAGATATGCTTGTAAACAAAAGATTTGTAGGCTTTATGTGTAGAATGATTTTACAAGTGGTTAAATAGTATTCTTCTGGTGAATCATGGTATCCTTTCAGAGTATCAGTATAGCACAGAGCTTGGTCAGCAACTGCCTCAGAAGCTATGGTCATTTACTTATTGGCACTTTTGTGGCAGTTATCACTGTTTTATGCAACTAACCTATGAATAAGGTTATTGATTTAGGATGAGGCATGGGAGATGGGGGTTGACTCAAAAATCCTTGCTGTGTTTCACTTCCTGTTCTGAGTCAGTGACTCTCTGAAATTTGGTTCTGTGATACAAACAAACATTTTAAAAAAACCCAAACTCTAACAAATCTGGATGTAAATGATTTTCCATATCACAAATCCTTTTGCAGTAGGATCTATAGTGGCACTGTAAATCCAGAATGTTCTACAACAGAAAGTTATTTCTAGGATTGAAGTAAAACCACTACAGTTCTCAGTAAGGTTCATATATATATATATATATATATATATATATATATACACAAAAAATAAAACACAACTGCTGTAGATTTGTAAAAAATACCCTGGGATTTTTTGTTTAAGATCTGGCCATATTTTGCATCTAACTTATGTAATAGCTTGCCAGTATGTCATTTGCAAATACTGTAGCATGTTTTTGGCTTCTGAAATTGTGACAAAAATTATTGCTGAGCTAAAAGCATAATCACAATTTGTGGATGTTTAGCTCTAACCTTATGTCTGTCATATCTCTTTTTAACCATGAATTGCCATTGTGGTCTTTGGCCAAAAAAGCCTTACTTTATTATTTCTCTGAATTTGTCTTCTGGCTGATTTTGTGCTGCTGTTAAATGAATTTCTGGGAAAAAAAAATTATAGGTCATGAGATATCAAGAGATACATTGAATATTCCAAGCATTTTATTAGTATGTTTAATTTTGCTTCTCGCTACATGAACAACATTAGCCCCACTGGCAGTTAAGTAATTGAGGATATCACATCAATATAATCCCTGTCTGCTTAGCTGAAGAGTTGTGTGTTTTCTGTTTTGTTTTGTTTTTTGAAAGATAGTTTCTTTTGCTATACTGCTATGCTGAACTAAGGCAACCTAGGCCTTTAGCAATTTCCCTACTTTTTTGTGAACACTTCTTAAAACATGAATTTTGTAAATATGAAAGGTACTAGACTGGCAGCTTAAAAGACAGTCTGTTTGCTCTAGATAAATGTAGTGGTGCCATCAGGGTTGCTTGTTTATGACTTCATCACAACAAACTAGGTTCCCAATTTTTAATTCTGAGGTAAACTCCAAGCAATTAAAAGTAGGTGAGGGATTGCCTTTAAATACATTAACTTTGAGATTTCTCCTTTCTCACCACCTGCTGCCTTCTTATATAGCTGCTAAGTAGCAGCAGTGTATTCCCAGTATGACTTTGGAATAAGCCCTTCTGTCATGGCCAATAACAATCTTGGCACCACAGGCAGAGTTCCCACAGGGTGATTCCTCCATGTGTCTGCTGACGGGGTGGAATGGGAGGAGGCACACTTGTCATTTAAGGTACCATTGCCTAGCATTGCTTGCATGACTTTAATTTTTTTTTTACATCATATTTCTAGCCCTTCTAAAGGGGTATATACTCATTCATGTGATTATGCATTAAAACCAACAAAACCTGCAGCTTAATATTGAGTGTGAATTGCATAAACCCAATAATTTATAATACTATTCTTCTGCCTTACAATATACGCTTTTAAACCAATTATATTTTCCTGTTTGAATACAATTATTTTTGTTAGCGTTACCAATGTTGATTAAAGTGATGGCAGGTAACTGAATAGCAACACCAAATCCAATTTTCAGTTCATATGCGATGTATAGATTACATTCTAGATTACATTCTAGAAACCAGACATGTTGAAGAACGTGGTTCTTCATTAATGATCTTTTCATGAAGATTTCAACAAAAAGAGAAACTTGAATGATGTGTGGTTTTTTTGGGGAAAGGGTAGTGTTTATGCTCAGAAATGCATCAGAGGCCAAATCTGGAAGTGATATATTTTTTAAGCACGTAATTATGGAAATTCCCCACAGTGGTTTCTTAGCCTCTCTGGGTCTGGGCGGAGGGAAAATGAGTTGTATATGTTGTCTCAGGGTTTCTTTCTAAAGGCCAGTAATAAGGATACTTGTTAAGGGTATTTGATATTATAGATAAGTTAGGAAAGGTCTCCGTTCAGTGACTTGAAGTTAAAACAACTGGTTGTTAGTTTGCCTGCCAAAAAAGATTGCATTATGAAGGATACCACTGATATCTTAATCTGATTTTTAGAAAAACCTTCCATGTTATAGCCTTATCTGAAATACTGACCTACAAGAAACATGCGGTATGTAATTTTTTGACTTTTTATATTATCCATCTGTCAAAACTAAAATTGCCATCACATTGACTATTTTTGTGCCTTGGGATATCAAGAAAGATGTAACCTCTCAGGTATTTCTGCTTTTGTTAGAACTTTGTGATAAATGTTTCTGCTTCATTATGTATTATTTGAGGACAAATGTATTTAAATCATGAATTGTATTGCAAAACCTCGTGTGAATTAAAAAATGAACTAGCCTTTGCTTTTTCAGATTTTTGTTTGTGAAGAATATCTTCTCATTTGATTTCGGAAGCTTTATTGGACCTAATTCAAAAGTGTATATTCATTTTACTGTCAAGGCTGGCATTTAATGCTGAATCTGGACTCGAGGCTAGAATTCCACAGAAAATGCAAAGATCTAGATCTGCATGACTGTGTGGAGAGAATTCTCTGCTTTTCTGTGGCTGTTCAGTGGTTTGATTTTCATAATCCTTCCAGCTAACCTGGGATTGTTTGCTGTGTGCTAGTAGAATCTGCTGCCAGGTCTGGCAGATTTAGAGAAGGTAGAGCACTTTAGGCAGGGAAGAAAGAGTCTTATTCTCTGTTACAGAACTAGAATATTTTGTTGCTTGGCAGACATAGTTATCACTAATGTGTTCCGAAATGTCAACATATGGCTTTTCAGAAAAGGTTTTTGTGGTTAAAAGACTTAAAGGAACCCTACATCTTGGGCCTGTTCGTAGCTGCTGACCAGCAGATGTGACTGCACAATGAGCAAATTACTGACCATCTGTGAATTAAAACAAACATCTACTCTAATTTGTAACTTTACCACTGTTTCAATAGGTGGAACCAGTATGTAGTGGACAAGGACTTGGTATGTTAAAAACTCATCTAGAACTAAAATGTTTATGTCAGTGTTCACTTCAAATCATTACATGCAGTAATGAGCGATATTACATACTTATTTTAAGGTAACAGATACGGCTACAGCCGTTCTTAAATGCTGCCATGAGGCCTGGCATGAGTAGGACAGAGTCAGTGGGAGGCACCAGCAAATAAGAACAGATGCTGAAGTTGCTACAGCAGTGTCCTTCGTGTCCCAAGAGAACATGCTGTAGCTGTTGCTGGACCCCATTCGCTCTCTGCTCATGGACTCTCAGTTCAACCATTTCCTTCAGGTTTTTTTCTGCTTCACTCTTATTTCAGTTTCCTTGTTTTCCAGTGTTCTCTGTCTTCTGGGGATCTAGCTTACTTTAAAAACATTTCTGCTTAGTTTATCTAGTGTAAAGAAATTTTATCAGCACAAAAGTCATCTAGTAAACACTGATTATGGTTGGTTGGTTGTAGCCTTTTGTCTCTGCCTCACGTCTGCTTAGATTGTAAGCTCTTCAGGCCAAAGGCCTCAGATGTATAGAACTGACCATAGAGACTAATGTACAAAGCTTTACTTAGGAGTTTTGTGTACATTTTAGGTCATTCTCAACAGACCTTCATTTAAAAATGATGATTACTTTCCCTAGTATTACTTTTCTGTGAAAGTGTTAAAATAATTTGAAACTGAAACTTGGAATTCAAAAATTTCAAAAACAAAAAAGAAATTGACAGAATGAAACCCGTAAGTAATGGCAGATTTAAGTAGGAGGAAGATGTCTTGTGCTGTAATAATTAGTAAGCTTAGTAAGTCTTGCTGACTTGTCAGGAAACCACATTTCACTCTTTCTCAGAGTAAGCTATTTTAACTATTATGGTTTAGACTAAATAGTGAAGTGATGTATTGTTTAGGGAAACAAATACACTTCCTGTGAAGTTTGGTTCTTGCTGTTTCAAACTACAAAAGATATGCAGTGATAAGAAGTCTTTGGAAGTGGAGAGGAGGGTTATCCTTGGCATTGTAGTAATGTCCTCTTACTGTATAGCCAGTTGGTGTGCTGATTTGCCCCTTCATATGCCAAATTGAGTAATGATTTTCCCCCTCTTGGTGGCGTGTTCTTTACTTTTCATTTTAGTGATGGAATGCTAAAATAACTGAACACATACACTCCGGAGCTGCTGCAGTGTGCTATCTTGTGTTGGGAATGCTTGGATCCTTCTCACGGTTAGGAATTCCTTGAATACATCTGTTGGTTTCATCCCCGCATTGGTGTGCACTGGCCCCCCAGTTGTTCCAGCCTTTAGATTGGAGCTTCTAGTTTAGTTTTTCCTGATTGCAAATTTCAGGAAGAACCCTATGCACCTGAACCAGCATGTGGTGAGTGGAGATGCCATACATGAAAAATATAAATTGCTTGAATCCAGCTACCAATTTAGACATGTTCAGTGTAGATGTGTCCGGTGTAGCCTAGGAGACTAAACTCAGTGAGGATGGGCTGGAACAGAGGGTTCACAAGGCTGCCTTGATTTCAAAGCCAGCATGTAGGATCTCAGTACTCCTCCCCACAAGCAGAGGTCTATGAGAGGTATCTGTTGCTGTTACAGAAATGTGTATTTCATATGGAAGAACTTTGGTTAAATCTTGTGGGATGCTTTTTTTTAAGTTCCTAAAATATGAGTATGTTTTTTTTAAATAATTTTTTTCTTTAGTAGTGCTCTTCTGTTTGAAAAGCCAAGAACTCATAATCTATAAAATACAGATTCTGGTGGCCTCTACAACCTTCCCTCTGTACTTGATGAGAAACTTCAATTACATGGTTGTGTATAGTTTCTTTGTCACTTTAACTGCACAGAGTGAGTTATATAATTAAAATTAGAGACATGGATAACCATAAAGCAGGTATTTCCTTTCTTCATTTGTTGAATTTAGAACCCAAACACCTCTTTGTAGTCTTTCTTTGTAATAGCTCTTTCACAAAAGTAGAAGCTATTCTGTGCTGTGTCGAAAAAAGTAAAAGCTGCTTGTAGCCACCTACAGTCTTGGAGATTGGTTTTCTTTCTTTTAAACAGCTTAAAGAAACACAAGAAGAGGTGGATGAAACTAGAAATAACGTGGAACGGTGGTTAGCTTCTCTTTAATATGGAGCTGCTCTCTGCTCTGTGCTAAAATATTTGATGGTGTATTGCTATGAGAAACATGGGCACTCACATTAACACAGTCCAGTAACCTGTATTTCACTGTAGTGCATGTGTAAGAAGAATGATTAAACATGCACCAAAAGCTGTTAAGCTGGCCAAAGTGATTTTTTTTCCCTGGAAGATTTTTTCGTCTCCTTCTTGCTGTTAAGTAGTGAGCACAGTGGTGGCAAGGAAATAAATAACCTCCTTTATACTTTTTCTGAGCTTGTTCAGAAGCCCTAAGTTTCATATCCATGCATATTGCAATTTTGTGACTGCATAAAAGCTGCAACTCTGGATCAGTGTTCTTTTCTTCTTTCAGTTTCAGAAAATGCTCACTGTTATTTCCTTTACTGTCAAATTACTGTCACATCACTCGTAAAGGGTTCATTTTATCTTTTCTGCTGTCTCCTACTATAGTCCCTGGCATAGGAGGTTTTTGGGAAGAAGTGCTGCTGGTCCTTATTTATATGCAGTCTCTTTGATCATAGTTACCTGTAGGATTATATACTATATAATTAGAAACAATACATAAAATTGTGTGTATATATACTATATATTAGAAAAGTATTTTTCTAATATATAAATTTGATGTAACATTATCAATACAAAACGTGTGTCTAGCCCAGGATTCTCTATTAAACTCTAATAATAATCGTTTTACCCTCTTTCTTGATAACTTCCTTTGGAGCCCCATATTTTTACTGAAAATGATGCAAATCAGTTGTGTGGTCAGTTGTCTGTTCCAGACTGATGAAACCTATTTTATGTAATCTTCTATACTGAAAAGTTCTCATGCGTGTGCATGTACTGAGTAATGTGGCTGCATGGATCTCAGTTTTGAAATGTCAGCAAGTTAACTTAGGAGTTACTAATTAAACACAATACATTAAACCTAGAGAACTCTCTGAAAGTTAAATCCTTACAAAATTGTGCTTAGAATAAGTAGGAATCAACACTGGAAACACAGAAGTAGCTGCACATGTAACATTGCTGAAAATGCAGTTCTTAAAATCCTAAGCTACTGCAGTATTAATTGTGAAATGAAAATGAAGTTCTGTTAACAACATTTAAGTTTATTAATATGTGAAAATTTTAAGCATACAGTTTCCAAAGTAAGGTTTTCTGAGCAGGGAGACAGCTTATTTCATAGAATGATCTTTCGCTTTCCAAGAAACTAAGTGATTTTCTCTTTGCGCAGTGACTCCATGCTCAGATTAAAAAGGTTTATACTCTTCTAAAAATTTCGTTGGTTTGAGGGAGCTTTTCTAGGTATAGGTTTTCCAGTTAATATTCCAGGTGATTTGGAATTAAGTTTCAACTATCACAATGTCATATTAAAAATATTTGGAGAGTGGCCTTTTACATAGCATGAAATACTTATACTCTGTACTGCAGAGTGTGAATCCTGCTGATTTTAATTCCATAATAATGCTTATGGGGCTTGCAAACCAATTGAGGTTTTGTCTAATCTATGTCATTTTGATATGTCAGTTAAAATACAAAGCAACCACAAGTGGTTGCTATTTGTATCTGTATGCACAATCATTCTGCATCTGGACATATTTTCATTGTTCAATGCTTAATTTTGCAACCTAAGTAAATATTAAGAATTATGATATCAGTTATTTAATTCACCAGGCTTCTTTTTTCCTTTTCAAAGGAAAAATTTAAAACATTTCTATGTTTAACAACACTAGTCATTTATTAATATTAAGATTTAAACTCTGAGCCTGCAAGTAGGGTGGCAATGCCGGAGATGCTGGAGGACATCCCTGTTGGTGTAAACTTGGCATGCTTAAGCATTCGTTTCAACCGAGATTCTTGAAAATCAGGATGAATCAGTAGTTTCAAAAACCTGGGTTTCAATTGTAATGGAAAGTGCTAGGTAGCTTATGGAAAGGAATTGTGATCAGAATCTGTGAGGAAAAAAACCCTCTTTAGTAGTGTCTCTTCCTCCCACCAAATCTAACTTTCAGTTCCTGGCTTAGTCTTAGGTGGTTGTTTTTTTCTGGATATCAGATAACAGCATAGGAGCAAGGTGCTTAAAACACACTGTAGTGTGTTCTCTTTCTTTTTGGCAAACTGGACACAGGATATGTGTCGTTTTTAGGGTTTTTTTCGGGTGAATGTATGTCGCAGGTTAGCTCCAGCCCAGCCTGAGCAACAGCTAAACAGGAGCGGTTGTGCTCCCAGTCCTGCCCCCTCCCCCCACCCCCAACCCCCTGCCTCAGGAAAGGGGAAAGGGGAATGAAAGAGGCTTGTGGGTAGGAAACTAAAATGCCTTTAATGAAACAATAATAATAGTAAGGAAAATACTATTAATAAGACAATAATAAAATACATACTGATAAATGTCACCACTGATGCCGCACAACAGGCCTGGGAAAAGATCCTGGACTGGACTCAACAGCAAATGGGAGCTGACTGAGGAACTGGATTCAGGAACACCCAGATCTGGGCTCAGGGGCAAAAGGACCGACAAGGTCTTACTGGCTGCCGACCATCGAAGAAGGGAGCTTGACCCTTGTGATCCCTCGGTTTTGTACCAAGTATGACTTACATGGAATGGAATACTCTGTTGGACAGTTTTGGGTCACCTGTCCTGTCTGCTCCTTTCTGCAGTTGCAACCCTTTTTTGACCCTTTCACTTACTGCATTCCACCAGCTTCAGACTAACCTTGGCTTCCATAGAAACAAATATAAACAATGGCCTTTCTGCACACCAATGCCCCATTAACTTTGGTGATAATCATAAATTTTCAGCACCAGCAATTCTAGAGACAGACATTGAAAACGTACTCAGTTTTCAGAAAATGAAGTTATTTAGAGGAGGCTAAGCTGAAAAGTTGAAAGAGGTCTTTGTAGGTCATCTTGGACAGTCTCCTGCTCAGAACAGGTCTGGTTAGGTTGCTCAGAGCCTTGTCCAGTTGAGTTTTGAGCATCTCCAGTGATATTTCAGTCTCTGTGAAATGAGTTTGCTGTATTCCCCTATAAGCCTCATTTAATTTTATTTTTCTGACTGAATTTCATTGTTACCTAAACAATGAAATTGGTTTATTTAATGAAAGCCAGATCCTGTATTTACTTTCTTAGTTTCTCAACAAACTGGGCAAGGAGCCTCAAGCTTTAGTAGACTTCAAAACATGCTGGATTTTTACATACAATTAATAATTGCTAAGTGATATATAATTAAACTGAGGGGTTTTTAATGTGGTTGTTTAATATAAATTTTAACAATCACGTGATTTAAACTATGAGGTGGCTGAATGTTTTGTGGATATGAAAAACTTCTGCCTCCTGGAATCACCATATGCAGGTGTTTCTGCAGTGTTTGAGACTACTTTTTTTCCCCTTCTCTAGAATCATCCTGTATCTGACAGAATAATAAGTTTTACTGATTTCAGATTTGTGTTAGGCCAGCTAAGAGTGCATCTGAAGGACAGGTCTGAACACTTTTAATTGTATATGTTCATTGATTTCTGTAGGACTAATTATACAGTTACTGTTGTGCTTTGATGTTTGATGGCTTAGACTCTGCTAAAGCATTACTAGAAAAGCTGGCTGGGAAAATCTGTATGTATTATGAGTTAGGAGAGGAATCTGGATTTTGGAGGGGAGGTGAGAGTTTTGTTTTCTTTTTGATCTAGTTTCTAAGTAAAGTTTTGGAAGATGTTGAACAAGCAAAACCACATCACCAATATAATGGATCAGCCTGTTTTTAATGAAAAATATTATAATATCAAGATGAGGTTCAGGTGTAGATTTCCCAACTAAGCCTTGAATTTCAAATACACCGGGTAGTGCATGCAAAATGTCAATATGAAGATGATTGTACTGGTTCAAATAAAAGACCCGTCTGTTCGAGCAGCACACATCTGATAATAAACAGTAATGAATGCTTAGGGAAAAGTGCAAAACCAAGGCAAATGTGATACTAATGCTGTTTGACTACCTTATTGCACACTGCTGTAACCTGACAGCTTGAGCTTTTTGTTTTTCCTTTTGATCATGGCTTAAATTTATACAAGATACCTTCTTACTGCTAATAGCTTACCCTCCAAACTCTGATTTCCTAAAATTCTTTCCTTTTGAACTTTCAATATACTGTCTTATAATTGTTGATTTACAGTCAGTAAAGACTTTACTCTTCCTGTTAGAATGAAACTAAGCTACAAGCAACTTCTTAATATTTTTGTAGTTTCCTTTTTAAATTTAACTTTAGTAATGGTGTACATCTCACTTTTGTTTCTGCAGAAATAAGTGAGTTGAAATACCCTGTAATTCATGAACAGTCATGGATAGTGTCTTCTATTTAGTCTTCACATAACACCCCCAATTTAGAGTTTTCAAGTCTAAACTGGTTAAGCAAAGAATTCCGATAATCTCACTTCTAGCGGAGTTGTCATCTTAAATCATCTGTGGTTCTGCATTTAGCAGCTTTCCATGCTTCAGTCTGTTAACCATTACAGAACTATTCTCATTTTAAGTGCCAGCAATGTGCTTCCATTTCGACCGAGATGAAGTCTGTCTTGTTTATAGAGCACCACTCTATTCAAGGTTTCCTTCTTTTCTCTTACAATATTTTCTCAGTCATGCATTCTGTTATTAGCTTTCAGATGGTACCTACATTGCCTAAGCTTCACATCTACATTTTATTTAGTATAATAGATGAACTCATACATTTTTTTGTTTGTTGTGAAAGCATTTTTAGAGTAGAAGTAATTTTACGGTTTGGATAAAAAATAGTATTACTTGTTTTAAAAAACTGTAAGTGCACTTGTGGAAAATTATATATATCTGAATCTCTCTTTAGAAAAATCTGAACCCCTGGGGCTATTCTGATACTATTTTGTGATGAATGAATGAGAAGTTCCTTGGAAGAGAAGTCATACTCTCTTCCATATCTTCATTTATCTTTTTTATTTTATTATTGACAGATAATGAGTATAATTTCTTATTTTATAGGACTTCTGGCTTTCAGAATGGAAAAGTAGAGTCTTTGCCCCACAGTGTCTTAAGGCAGCGTTTTTAGGGAAGTGTTTTCAACAGTAAAATATACCAATTTCACCATATTTTTATGTTTTTTAATGTGAAATTGTGTGGGTTTTGTACTAAGTTACACTAAGGGACTCCAACTAGACTGTGCCAATATGATTTTTGTCAAGCCAGGGTAGAAACCACAGCTGGTTTTGTATTGCCTGTTGACTGCTATAGTCCTGGTCCACTCATTGTCCAGAGCAGAGTTGGTGCACACTCTTATGGTTGTCTGGTGCACCTCTGGGGTTTATTTCTGCAGATGAAGTGACAAAACTGTTTTTTCACCTGTGTCTTTCCAAGATGTGAGGTTGGGCTATGGCTGGATGCACATACAGCAGCAGGGGGTTTGTGATGTTTCCAGTTCAGATATAGCCTACAGTACTGCTCTTTGGATCAGTGTCAGTAGGGTGAGATTCTGTCATTTGTATTTTGTGACTAGATCTTTGCACTAGCCTTCAGTTATCTTTCTAGCTGCTAATAAAACAAAATCAAGAAGAGCTTTAGAGCTGATTTCTTCAGACTGGAATTGTATCAAAGACTGTTCATTATGCAGTGGGGGTTGTAGAACTGTGTGAGCAAGAAATTGTGTGCATAGTTTTTGCACACAGTTATCCCCTTCTGCTGAATATTAGAATTAGAGAGCCTTTGTTTAACCTAAAAAAGATTTGGCATAAAATTAATTCATGTGAAAGTTGCCATTTTCGGTAAAGTTTTGAAAAATTGATGTGGTGGAAAACAGAAAACAAATCTCATTGTGAAAACTTTCTCAAGCTATGCTAAATTTTAATAAGCTTTTTAATATAGTTGGGATGATTAGTTTTAGTTAACTTTATTACATTGTGTCATTCAGTTCACTAAGAATGCCAGTTCTGCAACCTAAGTCTTTCTCCTTCTGCCTCTTACAGCTAGAGTTTGCAGAATTCATCATCAGCTGTGGATGCCCTGATCTAAAGGAAGGTTTTGCAATACCTTAGCTTGAGAATGTTTCTTAGAAATTATGACAGCTCACAAATTTCATGTGTTCTAGACTTAAGGAAGTAAAGTTGAGGCTCCTTCCAAAAATAAGGCGAGTCCATTTTATTTGATAGGCATCTGCAGCACACTGGATGGCCTTCCCCACTGCTGGGCACACTGATGACTTGCATTCAGCCCGTTGTGTACCAGTATTGGGCATTTTTCTCTGCAAAGCTATCTTGTACCCTTTTGTCCTCTAGCCCACACAAGTGTGAGGAATTATTCTGCCACAGGTGCAAGTCTTTGCATTTGCCTTTATTAAACTGGATGAGGTGTCTGCCAGCTGAGGTCACTTTTGGTGACATGTCATGCCTCCAACATGTGAGTTGCCTCATCATTCCCTCCAGCCTGGTGTTGTCTGTGCACTCCTGAGGGCTCGTTCTGTCCTGTTTTGCAGGTTGTTGATGAAGATAATAAACAATATTGATTCCTGCATTGACCTCAAAAAAAGAGGGCCTGACGGTGACTTTGAGCCACTATTCCAGCCACATTCTAGTCTGTTTTTACAGTCTAGTAACGTTTATTCCAATGGTAGTGTGATAGGAGCTAAGCAGAAACACAGTTATTTCATGCAAGTGTTAAAAACTGAGAACTAAAGCTGAAATAGCACGGGATCTGTATTGCTTCTTTGTAAAAAGAGTTTGTTCAGCATTTGAAAAACCACATCTTGGGTTGGGAGCCAGAGTCACTTTTCTAAACAGTCGTTCTCAAGTAAATCTATCTTTCTTCCAAGATAGTTTCATGGCCTTCTTATGACACAGGTTTTGGTAGTTCACTGATGATTTCTGGGATTCGTGGATCACAACCCACTTGAATATTTTGGTCTTTTTAAAGATTTCGTATAGTCAGAGATGGTGGGCATTTCTGTAGTGCACTTGATTTTCATATCTTCTGCATGCTGATTTGCATAATGCAGTCATGCATTATCAAAATAACTCTCATTCAAGTACTGTGTTACTATTGTCAAAGATATGTCGTCTTTCTGCTCTTAGGCTGGGCTAAAAACTTTTGGCGTTGTTTTCTGCAAATTTGTCTTTTTAGCTGATATAAATGTGTAACTGAGGAACGTTTTGGTTGCTGTGGTTGCAATAAAGAAAGAATATTTTTTAGATGAGGAGTTGTAGATCTTTAGCAAAATATGTAAGGGTTTTTTTGCAAACTTAGGTTTAGCATTGCAGATATTTTGTGCAATGAAATTAGATTCTAATGTAGCTGTCAAACAGGAAAAATAATGTTTACTTCTGTTTGTACCTTGACTTGCTGTTGTGCCTAGAATTGGATGAAAAAAACCCCAGTAGTTGCAGAGATGAAAAACTGATAAATGAGGGACAGTCATAATTGATATTCGGTTGCATTTGAAATGTTCTTAATTATGTAGTGGGTAATATATTTTTGAATTCTGTCAGTTTTCTATTTTCAGTTATAATTCCATGTTAAACAATCTCTTAGTGTTCTATTTTGTGTATTAATTTATATGCAGTAGCATCTGGTAAAACTGAGTTATTTTACACTTCTTGCAACACCTTAATTTTTAGGAGCATGACAAGAATAACAGTGGGTACTTTTATCTCCCCTTACTGCAGGGAAATTTTGACTGAAAAAAGAATTTTTTTTTGTTGTTATTTTAGATCTTTCAAAGAACAGATTTACTGAAATTCCCCCTGATGTCTGGCTGTTTGCACCACTGGAAACTTTAAATTTGTATCACAACTGCATCAAATCCATTCCAGAATCTATTAAAAACTTGCAAATGCTTACCTACCTTAACATTAGGTGAGTAAAGCTTGCTATTTTTGGTCTTTATATCAAACTTATCTCATTGGAGAGGTGGCATTCTGCTTCATCAGGTCATTGAGTGCCCTTGTGCCCTCATCTTTGCCCAGATAGGTAAGGCAAATGAGAATAATTTTATCCTTGGTATTTTAGGGCCAGCAGTTGTTGCTTCCTTTGTTGAGGAGGAATTGACTGCATTACGAAATGTCAGTCACTAAACTGTGGTAGCTGAGGATAAAGAGAGTTTACAAACTTGTCTGTGTTTTTAATGCTATGCAGACAGATGGTGTTTAGAAGCTACGCTTGTAAATGTTCACTGCTCTCAAAAGGGCAGATTACTCTGGCCAGAAGGCCCTGCTCATTTTGCATTTGTTTACATCCATCGCTGTATTACTGTTCTTAAACTTGGAAAAACATGTGGTTGGATCTTCTCAGAAGACCAGAAGATTTATATGAGCTCTGGAAGGAGAGAGAATCTAGAAGAATCTTCCTACAAAGAGCTGAGACCCTATTTTCCCCAATATTCCTTGTTTTTTATATTGACGACATCATGTCTGAAGCAGTTTTGTCACTTAAGAGCTATTTAACATGTGACATCTAGTTCCAGAATTTATTTTGAAAAAACTTTGTGAATTGATCCTTGGGAAAGAAAAAGTAAAAAACCAACCAACCAACAAAAAACAAAAAAAACCAGCCCCAAACAAAATATCAGTACTTATAGTGATAATTAAAGAGGAGCCTATTCCATGACAATTCTGAAGAGAATTAACAATGTGATAAAACTGCAGTGTATTCTGGAAGAAATTTGACCTAACTTTCTTTGCAGAGCAGCAACAGCCCATTTCTCTTTTGTTGGCCACTGAGGTGCTGAATACAGTTGTTTTACACAGAAATAAAGGAAATAAAGTAGCAAGTTGTTCCTACTGGGCTTTGAATGTTACTTCGAGTGGACTCTTCTTAATGTGCTTTTTCTCCATTTTTGTGCTGATGTCTGAGGATGGTTTTCACAATGTCTGAACATGTGTACTACAGTAGCTGAAGAACAGGCTAAAATTCTGGCTTTCTAGTTTCCATATTCTGTTACAGTAGAAAACCACGTGATCTGAAATTCTAATTCTGGATTCAGATGACTGAAAAAATATATTGTGCAATTCATTGTAAAGTGGACAACTCTTCAAAAAAACCCCCCAAAACCACAAACAAAACCCCAAATCCAAATAAAACAGAGGAAATTTAAGTGGTGCAGAGAATGACCGTTTTATTGCTGCTTTTGTATAATCAAAGTTTACTTGCACATTTTGTTTTTACTTCTCATGCTCTCCAATCAAAAAAGCCTGTTATATCTGCCTGATAAACAACCTAAAAAGGGACTATTCATACCTACATCTAAAACTTATTTGTATTGTTTACTTCGAATTAACAGAATAAATACATTATTTCTTGTGAAGATACTGACAGAAATTTCATTTTCTGGTGTTAAAATTGCAGTACTTCTTTAAACCTGATATATTGCAAGGACACATTTTTGTCTTTTGCAGCCATGTAAACTGTAGTCATGGAGAAAAGTAACGTTAAAAGCTTTGGTTATTTTTAAATGTGAAAACAGTGCTCTGATACCCATCAATTAAACAGTACAACTTCTGGGTTTTTCTTATTGTAGTGTGAACATAAATATCAACACTTAAAAGATTTGGGTTTTTTTTCCAGTTTGGAACTTCAGGCCTCTACACAGTTCTACTTAAAGCAACAGCAGTTACTGCAAGTTTTTTTACTTTTATGTATGAAAGGAATTGCTTTCATACCACATCTGAACAACCTGGTTTTCCAGTGGCTTTTTTAAATGCACGTTTTCTCTCTAACATTTTAATGTTGGATTCAGTTATAGTACATACTCATTTCATCAAGAGAGATAGGGCTGGAAATTCATATATCTGAGAGAGGCTTTATCTGGTAAGGAATTCATGATGGAGATTGAAGCTTAAATTTAGATGGAACTGTAATAGGTGGAGAATGTCTTCTGGGATACGAGAAAAGTTTTACAATGTGCATCTAAGACTCACTGCCAACCTTAAAAAGATTTTAATCTAGCTTTTGTCTGTTCATTTTCCTGTCTTTCTAGTCGAAATCTTTTATCAACATTGCCAAAATACCTATTTGATCTTCCACTTAAAGTTTTGGTTGTCAGTAATAATAAGCTGGTCTCCATTCCAGAAGAAATTGGGAAGTTGAGAGACCTAATGGAGTTGGTAAGTACAATTGTGAACCATTTTACTAAGTAAAATTAGACTATAAGCAGTTTGTTTACAGTATAAGAAAAATATAAATTAATAATTTTAAAATATAGAATTTCAAAATTTAAATTTAGTTACTGCTTTTTATAGTGTTTGAGCTCAAATTACAGTTGTAGTATACTGTAGAGTTTTAAAAATGGAGTTAAATCAGTGTATTGAGTTAAACAAAGCATAAAGGGTTCATAAATGACATCGCTTTTCAGATTATTTCCTTTGGGCCCCTCACCTATATGTTGTTAGAAATGGTGAATTTTTCTGTTTACGTTCCTTACAGTAATCAATACCTATTTTTTTATACGTTATCAGGAATCTTGTTTTTTTAGCTTAAGAGTTCATCTCTGTTTACTCTGTACTCTTACACGACTTATGCCATTCAATCACTGTGATCTTGTTATGTGGTTTTTGGTTTGTTTCCATCTCTGCTATTCCTTGAATTTGATTGGGGTGAATAGAATTGTGTGATACTCACAGTTTATGTGTGTGCAAAATGTTTTTATCCTGTAGCTTACTAAAGCTTTGTGCTTTGTTACCTGTTACTTTCTCTATATTTCTTAATATTCTGGGCTTTTCTGATTATTATTCCCTGTTAAGGTCATGTTTTTTGGAAAACTATGCACAATTATTCGCCAACCTGGCACTTAGACTATGTCTTATTTTTTTTGTTGTTGTTATTTTCAATATGTAATATTTCTTTGGTCGTTGCAAGCAATCCTTATCCTGTTTCCAGAGCTGCAGATTTCTTTTAAGGTGACCTAATTTATGAGCTGTAAACCAACATTCTTTTTTAATTTACAAGTAACATGAGATCTTCTGAATGTTCGGGGCTTTTGTAGTGTTCTGAGAAATTCTTTATGCTTGCTTCAATGTCCTAGGATTTCAAGGTGGATCATTGATATTGTTTACGTGTCTTTCAGAATTGCAGTTGTGGTCTTTTTGGCTTTTTTTTTTCCAAAATTGTCAAGCCTAGAATGTGTACTTGGTGAGACAGATTAAGGACATTTTAGAGTTTCATTCCAGTACCTGTTTAAAACATATGTATACATATAAGCAGAAGCTGACAACTAAGTCATGGACTAAAAAGATACTGCTAAGAAGGGACCTTAAATTTTGTGACACAGACAGAGAAGAACTTTCAATAGATATACAACAGTTTGTTCCAAGTAGCCTGAACTTTCGGAGACACCCAGCTGTGTGCAGACCTTGCAGTTGCCAAAAGTAGATCAGCAGTGCTGAAGCTGAAGCTTTGCAAGTGTGTAGTGGAGGAGGCTGGGTTCACCTGGTTAAGGCCTGGCTTCTGGTTACTGACCCAGCTTGCCTTTAAAATTAGCTTCCAGGTTTCCATTTTATAGATATCATTGTTATCTAAACTAGGAAACTGGTTTCTGAAGTCGGTTTTATTGCATCAGAATTAAAAAAGAAACAGTCTTGCATCAATGTAATTGTTAACTTAGTCTGAACTACATAATTGTTAAATTAGTAGCAGAAGTAGCTATAGTGTATATTCACTGGATGCAGCTTTGTCACCCTCTAGTGCTTGTATCCAAAATGTTGCTCCTTGTAAATTTTTAGTGCATGGATTGGATCAAGGTTTTTAAGGAAGAACAACTTCCTTAAAATGGAATGCAAATCATTTGCCAGCAGTAGCACACTACCCCAGTAACTCCTGATTCCTAGATACAGTTTTAATCTCAAAACCAGTCCTTAATTGTACCTTAGTTTAACTTTTGAAATTTGGTTTCTTAAACATGAATCACTATGTACTGAAAAAACAGAGAGGTCTGTTATGGTATTTTTTCACTTTGTGGAAAAAGTATAGGATTTAGGTTGGTTTTTTTTAACAGTAGTTCTGATAGCAGTTGCCCTTTGTTTAATTTCATTTAAGTTGTTTGGTTAACTTACTAATTTTATCTTCCTTAGGATATTAGCTGCAATGAACTTCAGGTGCTTCCACAGCAGATAGGAAAATTGCAGTCACTTAGAGAATTAAACATAAGAAGAAATAATCTCCATATGTTGCCAGATGGTAAGCTACTAGTCTTCATTTCTTTGATGCAGGTAAATTAGGCAAAGTGTTAAGAAGATCTCATTCTTTTGTTATGTTTTTTTTTTTATTTCCCCCAATACAGAATTAGGAGACCTTCCCTTGGTAAAGCTGGATTTTTCTTGTAATAAAATTACAGAAATTCCAATTTGTTACAGAAAGTTACGTCACTTACAAGTTATAGTTTTGGATAACAATCCAATGCAGATACCACCAGCACAGGTTAGTATTAAAGCATTCTAGTTCAGTAATTTGCGTTAGGATCTTGCGAGGATGCTGACCGAAGTTATACCGATCAGGTTTTTGTTTATTTAGCTGTATTTCTCCTAGTGGAAAGTTGTGAAACTATTTGTTGAGGTGCATTTTCAAGAGACATGCTATCTAATTAAGATTCTTTTTGTTTGTTTCCCAACAGATATGTTTAAAGGGTAAAGTACATATATTTAAATTCCTCAGCATCCAGGCGTGCCTCAGGATAGATAAAAAACCAGATTCTTTGGATCTTCCATCATTAGGTAAAAGAATCCCCTCCCAGCCACTCACAGATAGGTGAGTAGTGGGGGTTTTGTTTTATTTTACATAAGAATTTGCTGTGAAGTGATCTGATTATTACAGGTAGTAGCCTTAATTTCAATACTTTAATTGTTCTTTATTTAGAAGTCATAGTATTTATTTTCTATGTGTTACTGGAAGCTTATTTGGCCTCTCTGAGTTCCCATGAAAAATTTTCACTATACTTTATAAAGCTTTACAGAACAAAGATGTAATTTACAGTTATTTATTGGCAAACTCGGCTATTTATTTTCCAAATGAATATGTCAAAACAATAGTTCAGGAGTTCCCATGAGTGTCCTGAATATAGGATTAGTCTGTCAGATGGAAAGTCTGGCTCTCACATATATATTGAAGGAAACAAATGAAATATTATATATATTTTTTTTTTTTAGATTACTCAAGGTCAGAAAGTGTAGAATACTTTGTTGGACTTCTGTACCAAGTCTGTAGAGAGTAAATAAATGGGAATGCTTTTGTATTTTCTGTTATCATTTGGCTTGTCATTAGAAACCATATAGAAGAATACTCTTTTTTTGCATATTTTCTTAAAATGTCATGTGCAGCTTGTGCCTCTGTGTTCAAGGCTGAAAGAAAGAGGAAAGTTATGAATAAAGCTTGCATAGAACCTTCTGAACCATCAAGTTTAGTCCACAGTCCAGTCTTGGGCGACTGTGGTGTAGAGGATAAGTCCGCAGTGTCTGTAGATCGCTTTTAAATGCTCCTAAAAGAGCTTTGGTTCGCAACAGCTCTCCCAAATCCTCCACTGGACTTAAGGCCTACAACTCAAATGTGTTGCAAAGGGGCGAGGTCGTGGGTATTACCACCGTACATCGTATACAATAGTAGTGAGAACTTGTTTGATTAAAACTTTCCAGATAATCTTAGATGTAAAACAAGCTCCAGTGTACAGCTGGAAAACATATCCTGCTGATGCTGCCAATTTTATGTCTTCAGAAGGCATGAATGTTGAGGAAAAAGTTGAACCGTTATAATGTGACAATCTCTTAGGGAATAGATACGTTTACTACTAGTAGAATCAAATTCAAGGAATTGTTATTTTTCAGAGGAGGAAGTCTTTTCTGAGAACAGTAATTTTAATTTTTTTTTTACAAAATAGAACAATTCTAAAATTGCATAGATACAGAGGGAGCACTGTAATTGATTCCTGAACAACTCCGTAGGAGATAAAGAATTTGTTCTCTGCACATGGGGCACTGGAAAAAATTCTGTATTGGCAACTGTAGATGAGTGTAGAGAACATATTTGTAAAGGATATTTATTTTCTAAAAGAAAATGAAACTTCTGTTTCTTTCATTACTGTTTTGGTTTTCTTGTATGTTGTTTTTTTTTATGTAGCATGGAAGACTTTTATCCCAATAAAAATCACGGACCAGACTCTGGCATTGGAAGCGATAATGGGGATAAAAGGTTGTCCACAACAGAAGTGAGTATTTTTCAGTGTTGAATTTGTGCAGTTTCTGGTTTTTTAGAATTTTTCTTTTGTATTTGGTATCTTCTGAGAAATGCTTCCTTAAGTTGCATTTAACATGCTTCGAATATTTGTACAGTTCAGTTTAAATACTTAGACTACGTCAGACACAAATTATTTACATACTGCTTTGACTTTTCTGGTTAAGGTTCATTCCAGTCCAAATTTCATACATTTTAAAACTGACTTCTGACCTAAAGAATTTAGTCTTTTAGTGCATGAAGTATATAATTTTTCTATTCAAAGGACAATTTATTTGAAGATTTCCTTTCCAATTAATTAAGAAAATGTACTTAAGAAAATGAAAATTTATTTGGTCTAAAGCTGAGTGTTGTATATGTTAGTAAATCCTCATCATGGTTTAAATTTTAATAACCTTCTGGGTGTTCTGCTGGGTTTAAATCCCCACGAGTTTTCTGTGTATTTGTATAAATCTAGATTAAGCAGCTGTAGTTAATAAGTGATGTCAATGTTAAATAGTGTAGAATAAAAGATTTTTGAAACTTAGAGAATTATTACAAGCACAGAGTGATTGTTAGTGGGAAAACTGTAGAACGAGGAGTTTTACTAGTTTGGTATTTTTAAGAAAACTTGAAGCAAAGCTGTGATTTTTATTTTATCTTTTTTACCAGTGGTCAAAGTGGTTGGAGGCTTTTCATAAGGAAGTACCTAAGTACAGTTTTCTTAGTCCACTGACTGGGAATCAACTGGACTTCTTTGAACAAAATACTGCATTTCAGTATTTTATACTGAGCAGTTGTCTGTTACTCCCTAAACTATGATTCTCTTAAACTCCCCCCAGTCCTTTCCTCTCACTGAAAAACCCAATCACAAAAAATTGTACCTGACCCGATGTTGTTTTCTCAGTCCTGGGAGCCATCCCTCATGACAGGGTCAGTTGCATTATAGTTTGTGACTTCTTAGCAAATCATATAATGATGTAACTTATATGTAATTCCTGTATTAAATCATACTGTCTTTGCAGCCATCCGATGATGATACAATCAGCCTTCACTCCCAGGTATCAGAATCGACAAGGGAACAGACATTGAGGAATGACAATCATGTAATGGGAAGTAAACTCGACCCACAGAAAGGTAATATCTGTTGTATGTCTGTCATTTTAGGTTACAAATACTTTTGCTTAGGTAATCTAGTATAAGAAAATTGCACAAAATTATATGTTGGCATTATATTTTCATTGTTTCAGAAAATAACATGGTAGTCACAAATGGACAAGACCAGAAAGAAAGAAAAAAGATTGTTTTCATTGCTTTATCTGTATCTGACATTTTTCATAAGTATTTCTCTCTCTCTGCAATAACGTTTGTTTGAGAGAACTGTTTAATACCATCTTTTCCATTCTTCATCAATCCTCACTAGACCAGGAGGTGTATGATTACATTGATCCAAATGCAGAAGAGGGAGCTGTTCCTGAGCAAGGAGATGTACAGATTGGACCATTACTGTCTTATATCAAGGTAATATGGCTTGACAGAAGAAAAATTGTTCAGCAGGCTTGTTTTTTTAATTCAAGTCTAAGTTTATGTTTCATTCTGTTTTAGGAACGAGGAAAACATCCTGAGAAATCCCAGAAAATAGAACAGAATGAGGACTGGGGAGATGAAAAAAGGTAAATAATCTTGATCTTGTTTGGGAAGATCTTACTGACAGCAGTGGGTGAGGGCGATTTTGGTTCAAGCTTTTTGCACATGGAGGAAAGAAGTCTCACTGAACACAGGGTACTCCTTGGACGGAAAATAAGCTTGTAGGAAGTTCTTGGCTGTTGTCCAATATGTAGCCATTTCTGTGTCTTGTTTTATTAAAGTCAGGCAAGTCACTAATTTTTAATTTTTCAGACTTCAGAAAGAACACCTGCTGGCTGAGGATGATGATGAACTCAAAGAAGTGACTGACTTGAGAAAGATAGCAGCTCAGTTACTGCAGCAAGAACAAAAACACAGGTATTAGAATATTAGCTAAAATAACTCGTGTTATAATTAATTTATTCTTTAACCTACCTTGCACCAAAAAGCTCTTGACACCTTTTTTTGAGAATGATTTTGTCCAGTTGTTACACAGTTAAAGTGACAAACTCTTTCAAGATATACGTCCTGTGTTTCTTTTCATAAAATTGCTGTCTAGAGAAGCAGTGATATGCCTCCTATAGAGAGGAGATGAATGTGAAAGTCTCTTAGTTTCCTGGTTAGATGTATGTTAATTTTTTTAAAATGCTTTCTTTTTCCTCAAAGTAGTATACTGAAGCAGACATAGTTAATGCTCATTGTCGTAGTTTAAACCACTCTGGCAACTAAGAGCCACACAGCCATTTGCTCACTTTCCCCTGGTGAGAGAATTCGGAAAGGTAAAAGTGGGACAACTTGTGCTTTGAGATTAAGGCAGTTTAATAAGTAAAGCAAAAGCTGTGTGCTCAGGCAAAGCAAAATAATGAATTCATTCACTGTTTCTCCTGGGCAGGCAGCCTTCCCCAGGAAAGCAGGGCTCCATGGCATTTAATGGTTAATTGGGAAGACAAATGCCATCACTGCAATTATTCTCCCATTCCTTCTTATTCCCCCAGTTTTATATGCTGAACGTGATGTCTTATGGTGTGGAATATCCCTTTGGTTAGCTGGAGTCAACTGTCCCAGCTGTGTCCCCTCCCAGCTTCTTGTGCAGCCTGCTCACTGGTGGGGTGCTATGAGAAGCAGAAAAGACCTTGGCTCTGTGTAAGCACTGCTCAGCAGTGACTAAAACATCACTGTACAGTCGACACTGTTTCCAGCACAAATCCCAACACAGCCCCATACTAGATACTATGAGGAAAATTAATTCTACCCCAACCAAAACCAGTGCACTTATATAAGTATATTGTTGGTAACATGTTAAAATTACTTTGGTTTAAATTGTATGAGTTACAGAACCTGCATGCAGTTTTTGTGGCATGTTATTTTTATTCAAATATGAGACAATTTAGGTGGTACTTCAGTCTTATGTGAGATATAAATTTCCTCTGGGCTGCAGGGGAAATCTGTTCAAACATTATTCTGCAACGTAACAGAGCATATATATATTATAAACACGTATAAAAATAATGTGAACAGTGTAAGTTCATCTTGATGAACTGCCTGACTTTCTCTGCTTTGTGTTGGGCATCACGACAGAGTGATTCTTGCAAAGGAGCCATAGAACAAGCAGCATATTGAAGGAATCTAATAGGACAAGTTAGTAACTGTGTAAAAGGAAGACCAGAAAGGAATACCTGGAGTTGCATAGGATATGGATGGGTGAGGGTAGGAAGTGTTCTCTCTGGTTCCTTTACCAAGCAGGCAAATAACCCCTGAAGTACTTCAGCAAAAGTAAACTCTTTCCTTAAAGGTAGTAGGTGTAGCTAATAGCAGTTCATTAACTGAAATGCTTCACTACAATCATTCGTTATCTCACAATAAATGGATTCAAATTCATACCAGCTTAAGTACTGTTTTTATTTCTTTTGAATGATGTATAATGATGAGATCCTGCAATGCTGTTTTTCTTTTAATTGAAATACACGTGAAGCCCTTAGAAAAATTGATATCCTGATATTATGAATTGCAGAGCTTTAAAAAGCTTTTCATATTACTTAAATATAATAGCAGTAGTGTGTATGTGTCGGGGTAAATAGGTTTTACTTATAACTACGTGTAGTGTATTTAAGAATTGTTTGTTCACATTGGGAAAGGAAAATTGAGTGAAATATTAATGCTAATACACTCTAAAAGTATTACAAAAGTATTACAAAACCAACTGAATGGTAAATTTTCTCATAAATTTATTAAATAAGAGAGAATAAGTGTGTTTTTCTTATGTTTTTATACAATGTTTATTTATATTGCATGTTGGTCTTGTTTGATTGATTTTAATATTTCGTGGTTATCCAATAGTTTGAAATACCAAGCTACTCTTCTTCTAAAGTACTGCAACTTAAATTTTACTTTTTTTATGTTGTTGTATCTTAATACAGTGGTCTTGCTAATAGTTGTGCTTTTCTCTTGGGTTGTTCAGACATACACAGTCTTACTATTAACTTTTACTACTTAGTTTGACCTTTACATTTTAAAGATTGCTTATGTATCTTTAAGTACATGGGGGCAAAATCAGCTCCGATAGAAAATTAAGGCCCAAGTTTGAATCCATAGTTTTCTGAATTTATAATTCCTTACCATTAATAGCAATAATAATAATATTTAGAAGTTTAGTGAAAATATTTCTGTGGTTTTAAGAAAAATTTGTTCAATCTAAGTAAACAATCTCAGAAAAGTGAGCGTCATGAAATATTTTCTTACTAATTGTATTTCTGTCTGTTGAGTGTGCTTTTTAAATATTATGCAGTCTCTTTTGTTTTTGCTTGCTATGCTAATGACTTCCCTGTCCTCTCCCATCAACCTGTCCTGCTTCCTTCTTCCGTCTTTGGCTTTGGTGTACATGAAATATGAACACAGACGAAGGCCATTAAGCTATAGAACTTCATTCAGTGAAAAACTCTTCCAGAGGACAAGGGCAGCAGGACGTGCGTCAAGGTATAAAGTGTTTGTAGAGCTTCAGATTTCCAAAGTTAAAATGTAGACAAAGTAAATAGTTCTGGCCATTTCTTGAACAAAATCAGTATAAAGTTATTGGCTAAGTTAGCCAAAGATGCTTTATTATCAAAAATAGATTCTGATGCGTTTATTGTTCTTTAAGATAAAATATCATTTAAGGAAAATATTTAATTAGGCAACTCTCCAAAGAAGATTGAAATGAGTCCAAACCTAGAAGTATCATTTCCTGTACCTTTGGCAACTTTCTCTTCAGCTTTTGGGGTTTTGAGGGTGTTTTTTTGTTTGTTTGGGGTTTTTTTAATATATAATGCCTCAAGTATAGAACCTCAGACAAAAGTTGGGATTGTTTTTTTTTCTTTTCTTATTTTAAGATGTCTTGGTTTTAAAATGATCATTTTCAAATTAATATGACCGGTGACAATTTGTTTTGCATTTGACAGCCGTGAGGGAAGCATTTGCAGATACACAAACCTCAAAGGTGGTAGGAAATCTGGAATAGGCTGTGTATACTGTGCTCAGGCTTGTAGGCAATGAATCAAGGGATTTCATTTTGTTACCTTTTCAGTTGAAACTCTAACTTACTCCTGCTCTGTTTCAGTAGAAAGAAAAATAGCTTGAATAATCTTCATTAGTACCGAATGAGCCTCTGTTTGCATGAAAGTTAATTATGGGTTCTTACCTGACAGCAGTGACTTCCTGAAACTTTTTGACTTAAAACATTTCTGAATCTCTATGTACGTTTAGGCTTTGACTGTTTTAGAAAAATGGGATTTCCATTGGTTCCTTTCTGCGTTAGACTCTTAATTTAGTTCTTTACCAGTGTTTCTCCGTTTTCCACCTCGTCTTTTCCTCTGTATTTCCTTTGCACTTGCAGTGCTTCTTACTTGGCTGCCTTCTTACCTGCTCGTATTGACTGACTTCTTGTGCTCAATATGTGCATCGTTCCTTGTCTGCTTTAGGCTGATTATCTTCTAATTTTAGTGAAAAATGAGGCCTTCTGTGTTCAGGCAGCATAACTTTACACAGATATGAGGTCAGTTGAAATAGTATGTGTTTAGGAACAAAAATAAGAGGAGGCTTCATTTTGTTTTGAACTATCAAGTTTTGCTTAAAATTCTCAACTTGAATTATTTCAAGAGCTGGGAACAATGTTCATGATCTAAATGGAAGCAGGGTTGGGCTTGGATTTCGTATGTGTACACACATACATATTCTAATTCTATGGGACATGTCACCTTAATGTTCAAAACTTTACTTACAGGAAATTTTACACAGTGAAAGTAACAGGTTCTAAGAAAAATTTTTAACTGCAAAGCTGTTGAATTTATGTGTGTTTTTTTCTTTCTAGGCTTCTTAATCATTCAGTTTCAGTAAGCACAAGGAACAGGCCAAAGCAACCAATGGAATCTGAAAAATGGTATTGATATACTTAAAATATTGAAAGCTGTGATACATTTTATTAATCTAATTTTGATATGGGTTTTGTGTCTCTACTGCTGTCTGCTGTTACAATTTTTTTAGCTCAAGGTAAAATAGAAGCGACACAAATAATCTATTCTTGAGCTTCTTTCTTTCAGATAAAAAATGTGTGTTCTTTCGAGCCTTTCAGAAAACTGATGTCATCCAGAAACTAGTATGTGGGTCTGATTATAAAGGTGCATTGGTAATCTCTTAAAGATCAACATGCATGAAGTACTGTAGTGTGGAAGACCTATTGTCAGCATATGATAAAGGAGAGTGACATATGATCTGAGATTTTAGTCAAATGGATATACTTTTTAGTCACGTTGTGACATCTGTATACAGGTATCCAAAAGATACTGTAGTGCTGCAGAGAGGCTGCTTTTTAACAGCATTCACTTTTTTGATATTTTGAAGTAATTTGGTTTTGAAGTGCACAAAAAAGTAATAAATTTAATAATGCTTCTCATCTTAATTTTCAGTGTCTCAACAGATGAAGTGAATTCCCCAGTGTCCCCATACAGCTGGCAGGTAAATATTAAAATGTAAATGTGATGGCTTCATATTTTGAGTGATGTGATCTGTTTTGTTTTTTGGTTTTGTTTTTTGGCAGAAAATGTTCATGTGGTTGCTTACACATGTAGTTCAGTGTATGTGTGCAATTGTGGTGGAAAACATAAAACCTTTGAAGAACTTATGCTTCAAGATCATTTGATTGTGTGTAACAGAAGCCTTTTCTTTTAAGACCATATTGTACTAGCTTTAAGATCTTGAAGCTAATAAGCCAAGTTGTACTTGCCTTTAATATTTTTTTACATATAAATTTTATTGCTTCACCATAATGTTCTTTTTTCAAAAATTTCTAAATGGTCTGAAGGTTACGTAGGCCTTCCGTTCCCTGTACCTCACTGAAGAGCTTTCGTGATACAGTAAACTTGCAGTGAAACTATAGAGTGCTTTTTTTTTATTATTTTAGATTCTAATCATCAGGTATTTACAGTTGCTTTAAATGGATTGATAGTCTGATAGGAAGAAATAGTTGGAAATAGTTTTCCACTTGTTATGAAATGGTCACTTCAGGTCTGCTTTTAGTTTTCATAAAATAGACATATTTGTATATATTCATGGTTATTTTAAAAGAATAAATGTTAGCTGTCTCTTCATCATTTTTGCATAATACAATACTTTGAAAGAGAGATTTCTTTTACAGCTAGTTGATGTGTATAATATTTTATAAAGGAACACCAGACAAGTACTTAAATTGTCTTTAGATGTCTTTTTCCTGTGCAGTGAGTAAGAATTAAGTGTCCTAGGGGCTAACTACATTTCTAATGGGGTTTTTTTTAAGTTATTTATGGCAGAATTGTAGTTCATAATAATTCATGCTAATGCATATGAGGTGTAGTTACCTTTTATGTAAATCTGTTTTTCAACCTTATAGCCACTGGAAAACCAGAAGGAGTCACTGGATGAGCAGCATTGGCCAGAAACACAGCCAGTGATTTGGCAGAATGAAGAAAGAAGGAGAAGTAAACAAATTAGAAAAGAATATTTCAAGGTAATTGGGGGGGGGGGAGTGTGGGTGGGTGATGCTTTTTTTTTGTTTTAATGAGAGTAGAACCAGCTGTATAACAAAGTAAAGGTAAGAAAATCTCAAAGGTTGTAACACTTTTAATTTTACATGTAAGCTCTTATTTTTTGTTTGACTCTTTTGAATTTAATGTGTATGTATGAATCCATGGTAATGTGAAAGCGCAGGAAAATCAAGAGGAAAAAATCAACCAAAGACTGACTTTGTGCTTTAAATAGAAGAAAGTAGTTGACACTTGTTTTCTGGTAAAGCCAGAAACTAATATTTAGTCATTGGTCCTTCCGCATCCATTTTGAGAGACTTTCTTTTTTTTTGAAGTGCAAAGAAAATATATATTACCTTTTTTGTGCATCTTGTTTATAAGAATGGTTTGTGCATTTTGGTTTTCACTGTAGTAGTTTGCAGTTTAAAAAGGGAATTTCTGTCTTTGCTGCTGTAGTGTGTACCATTAGTCACCAGATGTCACTGTCTGCTTACTGCAAAGCAGGTGCGAATTTATAGCGGGTTTAGATAAAATTTGTTTGGAGTTATGGTAGAGAAATAGGAGAATCCTGAACAGTGCCAGTTTGAGTTCAAATTAAATTTGTCACTTATAAAATGAGTTTCTTGGGTGTTTGCCATCAAACGTTTTATGAAATGCTAGGGAACTTCAAAGAAATGAAGTTATAGGGAAAACTGAGCATGTCATACAGCTTGGATACATTTTTGTGATTATAGAAGCTATTAACTCTTGAAGAGTTTATGGAGTTGCAATCAAACTTGAATTCTACTGCCCTCTTTCCAGAGTTTTCATCCCTAAATTAATTTTGCCCTGCAGCCCTTGAAGGGAGGAGGGAGAAACTTCTAAGTAAAACAAAATTCAGTCATTTGACTGATTACACAGCTGTGCTATCAATACAGAAGACCTGCATTCGTGGTTCCTCATAACTTTTAAGTTATGTCTTTAAATGCTAATAGAGATTTGAGTTTTGAGCTCTGTGATGAAAACAGACACCTGAAGTGACATTACATGCAGCTGTAGAAATGTCTCAAAAGTGAATTGAGCAGGCTGTACCCAATACAAAAATTCTGTATCACTGGTAGGGTCATTTGCAAAAACAACACAGTAAGGAAGTGAAACAAAGTATGTCTTCCATGGCAAACTAGGGGGAAAAAAAATAGGTACCACTGATGTTCTGAGAAACCAGTGAAAATACAATTCCTATTGTGTCTGTGTTTTCTTGGCAAAGAAGTTAATTGAATGATTGTATCTGTACAACCAAATATTAGTATCTTAAGAATACCTGTCAAATTACTGCAATCTGTGTCATTAAACAGGGAAAATTTACTGGAATCAGCATCCAGCAGTATTTATAGAGCATTTTTATTATACATATTTTATGTTATTATTGTGCAGTTGTACTGAGAGAGTCCATGAGAATCAGAACTCGTTTTTGTTGTGGCATTGCATAGAAGTCTTGCTGGAACCCAACATCTCTGTTGCATTGAATATGTAAAAAGAATCTTACTGTTGAAGACTATTTTATGACCCCAAATCATTTTTTTCTGCAGAATTTTGTGGTTGTTTTGGATCCTACCTACATCCAAACTGAAATTCTTGTTACCGTATCCACAATGGAATAGAAGTACTACTTAGTGGTTTTGATATGGATAATTTTAATGAGAAAGCATAAACATAGAACTGGCCAATGGCCTGTATAAACAGAATTCAGCAGCAGAGGTCTGCAGGTCATAGAAAATTAGGCTTTGCAAAGTAATATATTCCCTTGTACTGCAAGCATACAGGGAATAAACCCAAAAACAGAGACACCCAGTCATAGATATATGCAATAGGTCTCTGTCTGATCCCAGAACTACCTGTACTCTCTGCATGGGTCTTTTTTAAAAAAGCAACCAACACACACAAAAATCCGTGCCCCAGCCCCTCAAACCAAGTATTTAGTTTTAAAATGTTCTTAATCTCTCATCAACCTGTTGGAGGTCTTGACTAGTCTAGGATCTAGATGTTCCTTTTCTATTTTGATTCTTTTTTGCTCATTTTTTGCTGTACCATTTTTTTTCTCAGCAGTTTGACCAGTAATAATTAACAACTGAGTTGCATCAAGCCATTTTGTTCAAGTAAAAACCATACTTACATTCTAAACTAATAATTGTGTGTGTTTTGCAGTATAAGTCTTCCAGAAAGAGTTCAAGTGGAATTGAAAATGATGAGGTGAGAAATAGTAATTGTGTAAAATATTTAAGAAAATGTTTTATTCATTTGTCTTTTATGAACGCCTACAAACCACAGTCACAGAACAGGAGAACATTGGCCAGCGTCCACTCAAACAAACTTTGCATTCCAAAACCATAGCAGAAATAAGCATTAAACCCCTTTATTTGAAAAAAGTCATCAAGATTGTTTTTTGGGAAAAGTAGCACATTTGTTTGCTTTGATAATAGGAAAGTTAATTCACCTATCAAGTTAGAGGTATGTAGAAGTAATATTTGCTGTAAACAGTGAACAGTGTTTACTTACATGTTTTTAAATTTAATTGCTGATAGTTTGTCACATGTGCAAATGTTGCATGTCTCATGTATTGTGTATTTCATAATTTCAAGTTTGTTGTTAGATCATAATTTTCATTTTTATAATTTCATCTCTGATTTCTTTTTAGCGAGACAGTGATAATACTAATGTGTCCCCACAGTCTCCTGTGTCATCTGAGGTACAAGTTTGTGGTTTTGTTTTTCGTTCAACAAACATTTCTTTGTACTCATTACTTGTCAGCAGGTTTTCCATGCAGATATAAAGCTGTTAGTTTCCTTTGAAATGGTAATTAGAAATACTTTATCATAATAAACATTCAAAACCAGGCATAAACTAGAGAGATATATTACAACTTGTTTTACCTTTGCAACTATCCAGTCTCTCCTAGATTTCTTCTTTACTGGTGTGCAGAAAGGTGCATTGTTTTGCCTCCATTACCTTTCTAGTGACAATAGCTAATAAAACAAAAATCAAATTTACCATATTTTGTAGGTGTCCTCTATGCATTGGTCATCCAGAGGATTTTAAGCAAAACTCGTGGTTTAGTATTTTATATATCACAGTGAAACAGAAGGTACTGACGCTTCGTGGAGAGTTTCATGCTTTACAGTTCTGTCTGTCACCTTTGTGGTGCAGCCTGACAGCTTCATTCACTGGTGGCTTTCAATTTTATGAAATGTCCTTGTAGTCTTACTGTGGCTGTTACATGAACTCTGAGTAAAGCACACCAAAGATGATTAGCATTTTCACTTCATGTCAGTAAAAAACCTGAGGGAACAAAATGTGAATATCTCTCAAACACAATGAAATGAGTTGAAATAAGGCTGTCTCATGTACATACCAAACTACTGAGTGCATCTCTCTTTTTAGATGGTGAAATGAGAAAAACCTGATCTTCATAATTGAGTAAACAATTCTTAAGAAATATTTTATTGCTAATTGTTGGAAGGATATTTGCATTTGCTTACAGCTGGCTTAGAACTCTGATCACAGAATGATTTGCAATAGTTTGAAATAGTTTAGAGTACATTTTAGTTAATCTGGTGCTGGTTTTCTTCCTCATTAATATAATTTTATCTGCATGTAGTAAGGTTACTTTCATTCCATTTATTTTATACTATCCCCTTCAAAAGAGTGTGTTACAGTTAAGCAGAAGGACTCACTTTTCTCAGGCAATTTAAACACTATCTTGATGGGAACAAAGATTAATTACTTTAATGAATGAAATAAAATTAACTTTCTCTCTTTTAACAGGATTATGAAAGAACAGACAGTAACACTCATGGTCCATTTGGTCTCAAAACAAGGTCAGGTAAGCTGCTGTTCTCTAACGTAGCATGATAGAACAAGTGTTTATTTCCTGGGCTCGAATAGGTGGTAAGGATAGCAGGTGCATGAATGGTGTCTGAAGAGACATGAAGGTACACATTCCAACAGTACAGCAGTCCAGTCTGTGTATTTGTCACAAGCATGGTACTGGGAAGAACATAGCTGCTTTGGGAGACAAATAATTGAAAGTTCCCAAAGTGCATGGTGATTTTTTTTTTTCTTTAAATGATTCCCCCCTACACACACTGATTTGTTTTGTGTATATTCAGTCACTGTCAAAGAACAGGGAAGCAGCGTGCAGTTGTTCTTGAGACTGGGTGTCTGAGGCAGGAGGGCTTCAAGAGAAGCAGATTTTTTTAATTTGTCCCATGAAAGGATGGTTTGAGCAGAGCTTTGCCAGTTGTTTGATGGCTTAGTGCTTTGTTGTACCCTACTCTTCCAAGACTCTGACGTTACTTCAACAAGAAAATTGTGTTATCTAAAGCAGACTTTCAGTTCTCTGAAATTTAGGTAGAAGTAATACTTTTTTTTTCCAGTTTACAGTATTTATAATTTGGAACAGCCACAGTGCAATCCTTTTCCAGTTAATACCACTCTTTGGTTTTACGGAAACATTCTTCATGCAAATTTATTAAGAATGAATGATCTCAACTCTTCAGTTTAATAAGATTGAATTCAATACTAGCCTGTGAGCCCTCGGTAGCAGAGTATGTCTGGCTGAGGTCACACAAGTGGCTTCTTTAGGGCCACAGTATCACAGTATCACAAGGTTGGAAAGGACCTCTGAGATCATCAAGTCCAACCTATAACCCAACACTAACACCAACCCGTCATCTAAACCATGACACTCAGTGCCTCATCCAGTCTCCCCTTAAACACCTCCAGGGTCGGTGTCTCCACCACTTAAGTCACTTGAGATTTGTAAGCAGTTGTGTGAAACTTCTGTGCCAGGGGCAGTTAGGTTAGCTGTGTGTCCCAGGACATGCCTGGCTGTGATAATTTGGAAGCTTCCGAGTTATCTACATTCTTAGCTGGAGGAAGGTGCAAATTTGAAAGCAGGAAGCAGGTTTTTTAGACCTTTCAGCCCATCTTTTCTCAATGCAGTAGGTGGGCAGGCTACCTAGGAGCCACTGCCAGCTCATGGCTGTAAAACAGCAGCACCCCTTTCACTCAGTGGCATTTTGTTTCTTAGTTACAAGTGAAAATATTTCTAGTTTTAGTTACTTTCATAGATACTGTTGGTAACCTGCAATTGTATTTTTCTGTGTACGTACTCCCATCATGTATAAAAATGAGAGCAGTGATTTCAGGAGTATTGTATTTTTGATTGTTAGATCTCTTGCTAAAATCCGAACTATTATAAAAATACAGAAAGCTCTAACATTGTAAATAGTGATTTTTTTGATGGAACATCTGGTTGAGACATTTAATATTTTTCAGTTCTTCAGTAAACAATCACTGTGTCTCTGCATATGCCCACCTAACACGTGTGTGCACGTGTATGTGTAGGTATTTTAAGTCTTTCATTGTAAGTTTTGTCAGGGACTTCTGTCCTTTTTTTAGTCTTCGTAAAGAATTTATACTTAATTAAAACTAAAACACAGTGAAAACACTTTCAAAGCTAAATTGCAAAACATACTTAGAAAAGTGCAACTGGAGTTGTTATATCTCAGATATTTGAATATTGAAGTCAGTCCTGTCTCCGTATTTTCTACTTATCCATTTGCACTTAAGTGAGATGATCTGTGTATTTCATTTGAAAGATTAGTTTTACATCAGGATACTTAAAATGTATTTGCTCTGAAAAGTCCTGCAGCTTTTTCCCCCATTTTTATCTACGGTGGTAGATCTTTAATTATTGCATTTTTTAATCTGAATTCTGAAAACTAACTTCCCTGATGTTTAATAGCTTTCAGCCGTGCATCTCGCCAGGACTATGGTACAGTGGATCCTGGATTTACAATGAGGAGGAAAATGGAGCATTTAAGGGAAGAAAGGGAACAAATAAGACAGCTTCGCAATGTATGTACTGTTCGTTATTTACTGTATGGGTGCAGTGCATTTAGTTTGTTCTGTAGCAGAATTTAAATGTTTATAATAAAGAACTGCAAATATTACAGTTGTACAAGGGCACCTCTAGTGGTATTTCTTCCTAAGGAGTTTCATGTAATAGACTACACTGGTACTATTTTTGGTCAGCAACCAAATTAAATGGAATTAAATGTTTTTTTTAGTTGAAGAATGAAGTGAAATGAACTAAATTTTTTTTTTTTAGATATCTGAGGTTTTAGATTTTCCTAGGGGGACAATAAGTCTGCGTGTGTTTGCTGATACCTGATCTGAGATTTGAAGGAAAATGGTCGTAGTCTTCTGAGTAGCTAAATGCTTTTTGAACATAAAGTTAAACAATAGTGAATGGGATCTAAATGTCAGACTTTCCAGTAAGTTGTTTTCTGTTAGTTCTGTTCTCAAGATATTTAGCAGTTATAGTTAACTGTAAATCATAGCAGCTCTGCTTTCCAGGGCAGTACTTAGTTGGGGGGTGACATCTATGAAGGCTGTTTCTGTCTTGTCTAGTTCACTTCTTGATCAGTGGGGGCTTGTGGCTGAGGTGGGAAAAAACATTTACTGCTTCTCTTCTCTGTTTTGCAACACAAGTGTTGGCGCTTCCTTGGCCGGCCTTTCTTCAACTGTTTAATTGTCACCTGCATGAGTGAAATAGCCATGCCCAACATCCTGGTGTCCCCCTCTTTTTCTTCTGCTCCTAATAAAATTGTATGACTGAAACCCACATATTCTGCACGCAAACAGCTAGTGAGGTATTCGGCCTAACAATTTCTGTTCTTAAATTCTGTGCTTTCCTGTTACGAGTCATAAGTTCATCGTATGGCTTTGAGCTATGTATCGTGGTATTTGTTGGCTGAACGTCTTCTCAATGTATATAGCTGTGCGGTTAACGATAAAGAGAAAAGGGTATTTGTACTCAGTAAAGTGTGAGTTGACTCCATTTACTTCAATTTAATATTAAAATGGCCCTTTTAAACTGAATTCTTAAAAATAACCTGGATTTTAAATTAAAAATTAGCCAGTGTTGACAGTAACTTACTTCTGGATTTTCTAATAGAATCTTGAATCAAGGTTAAAAGTAATTTTGCCAGACGACATCGGAGCAGCATTGATGGATGGAGTAGTTCTTTGCCATTTAGCCAATCACATAAGACCACGTTCTGTTGCCAGCATTCACGTACCATCGCCAGCAGTGGTAAGTCATTTATCTTACTTTCATTGCATCTCACATGAAAACAAGCTTTTGGTGTTCAGTACTAAAACATCAGGAATCATGTATTAATTGGCGGCATTCTTCACTTCGGTTTTTCTGCAAGGAGCATTAAACAAGGTTTAGTGTAAGAGCTATCTTCATATATTGAATCTTCATAGAATTTGCTTTGTTTTAGCAACTGTTACTGAATTTGCATCAGAAATCTACAATCCTTCATGAATATGTGATGAAGATCTAATATCCTGTCTTTACAGCCTAAACTCAGTATGGCAAAATGCAGAAGAAATGTTGAAAACTTTCTCGATGCGTGTAAAAAACTGGGCGTTCCCCAGGTATGCTGATTGCTTTATTGACTTATCATTAATAATGCCAGAAAGTGTCAGCAAATACTGAACTTTGGTTTTGGGGGAGCTTAATTCAGGGACCAGTATTGATTATAACACCGACCAGGGAAACTGAAGATATGAGAAGTCCCGTTCTGGCCTGTGTCATGAACTTGAGGAAGCTACTTTATGGGTTTCCTTATAGTAATAAAAATACTGACTTCCTTGTAAAATAAATCATCTAAACAAAAGGACCGATGGAACGGGATGGTGTAATGTTCAAAAGTCTTCAGTTGAGCAACACACTTTGACATGAATTTCAGTGTCTGTCTGGGAAAGATACTACAATTACAGAAGTATGTGTCCTAACTCATTAGCTATCTTTTTTTGGCACAAGCATAGTTGCAGCCTATTGTTCATGCTTCTGTTGCCCAAATTCATCCTCTTACTTCCCTTTATAGGGGGAGAAACTAAGGCTAAATAGTTTCCTGTGTATTATGAGAGACAACTCCCTCGACCCTTTTTAGTGGAACAAGAAGATTAGTTAATGGGTGTCGAAGCCTGTGTTTCTGCTGTGCTACAGCTTCTGACTAGTGCAGAGCCACAGGCTGTCCAAACTCAGAGATGCTCAGATTTACCTCCTGAGTTACACGTAACACCAGCTAGTGGCTGGGAAAATTGTCTAGCTTGTGTTGGATTTTGAAACTGAAAAGATTACTTTCTTGGGGAATGGCTCATCACTGAAGTCCCAGTCTATCAGCAATTCCAAGTTTTCCCAAGGGAAAGATTGGTAGTAAGCCTGCAAAACAAGGGAAGAGGGAAGTTGGCCACTCAGCCAGCTGTGCCCATCAGCCTGTTTTTCTTGCTCTGCTTATGAAAAGAAGCAGGCTTTGGCTTTATGAAGTTAGCAGTCTTTTAGGTATCTTCTGATGTTGTCATAGTTTAACACTTCAAACAGATCTTAGATATAATTAGTGCATTCTGTTACTGTAGAGAACCACATGCGAAGTTTAAAACCAAAGATATTTTCTACACAAGTGTTCCAATAGTGTTGTATGCGTGTCTTCAGAGGGAACACATTTGTTACCCTCCTTGGGGAAAAAATGAATAAAGCTTGATACAAGTACTGCTTTATTTTGCAGGAGAGACTTTGCTTGCCTCATCACATTCTGGAGGAAAGGGGTCTGGTGAAGGTTGGCCTCACAGTTCAAGCTCTGCTTGAATTGCCAACATTGAAAGTATCTCAGCTTTCCTCCATGTGACATGACTTCTTGGAAGTTTAGACAACTTACCATTTAATCTGTTGATTTGGATTGCTCTGAGGCAGTTCTGCTTCCTACGTGGGAACATCCAAGCCATCAAAAACTGGTATCTGTCCAGATGCTGTAGAGCGCCTTACTGTGGAGTTGTACATGAAAACCTTGGAGTCAGCTGACAGTTAAAAGTGCATAATTCATTTTTTGTTTTGTAATTGGATGCACAAAGAGATTGTGGTAGCATCAGGTTCTCTTTCTAGTTAAGTTAAAAGCTGCCATTTAACATCTCAGTGTTACAGTTAAATGCTGGATTTCTTTTCCTACATTGAAATTGTTTGAATTATTTTACAAGTACAAAGCACACCCTCCCTCACTTTAAATCAAATGATTTATGAAAGATTGAAGGTAAGACAAAAATGTAGTTATGGTATGATGGTAAAAATGTGAGCAAGTGATCACTTGTAATCCACTTTCACTCTCTTGAAAAGCTTAATATTTACATTTTTTATTTTTTTCACTTCTGATTGTAACTTACTTCTAACATTGCCAGTATTTAGTCTGAGTGTATGGTGATTACACAAAACATTATACAGTGGGAAAAGGACACATTTTATTGATTTTTTTTTTTCCAGTCTTCTAGGTTGGTGCCAAATATTTTTTTTCAGTTGTACTGTAGATTGTTTACATGTGAAGTGCCTGTGTAATTGATAACTCTTAATAGTCTTAAACATTTTTGAAATTTCTTTGTTTAAAATAGATAAAATGGAAATTTTGAAATATTTTAATAGCTTTTTGTAAAATCAGTATGTGAAAGATTTAAGTAATACTTCACATTTTTGATGTTGGGTGTTTTAAGTTTGCACAATTTAATTGGTTATTTTGTTGTCTAATAATAGAAAATACTGTAAATACTTTTTATTTATGATATTTAATTTGATAATACCTAATCACTTTTGGTTTAATGTATTGTTGGACAAAAGAAAAGTTGTCTTCTTTTTTTGAAACAAACAAATATACATGGTCAGTAAGACGTGAGGACTAGTGATGCATACAGAGTAATTTAGGACATTTTGATAAAACTGCCAAAATCTCAGGTTTACGCTGTGAATTTCAGGATTTTGTGTAATATTGCTCCTGATCTCACATTACATTTTTACAAATAGGTGTATCGATAATTTAGTTGAGAAATTTCAGTGTTTATCTCTTTAGTGTTTACAGGATTTATTGTGTAATTTACACAGGTGTGACGTAGCACACAGATCAGTTTATACAGATGTCATTGTGCTGAGACGTTAGACTTTTCTGGATAAATGTGAAAAAGAAGAATTTCCACTGGTGGTTTATCCAAACTGAGTTTATGTATTTATTTGCTTCTGCACAAATTCTCAGTGGTTTGAGAACATTCTGAAACCACACACAGTTGAGGTCTTCACCAGACAAGTTGCAAATAATTTAATAATTTTAGTAATAAATCTGTTTGCATTAGTTGGTTCTTCATAAGTAGCTCAATTTATTAAAAAAACCCAAAACTTCAGTCACGAGTTTTCTGTTTCAGGCTAAGTTAATTTAGACTGACTGATATTTAGATTGACTGATTGCCAAGCATGTAACAGGATTTGATTCTGCTCTTCCGGTTGTTCAAGACTCTGTGTAATATAATTCATAAAACAATGAGGGAGGGGCATCATTTACTCCTTAGTTCATTTACTATCATCCTTAAAATCAATAGATGAGAGGGAAAATTACCTTTTTTATGATGACAAGATTTTTAAAAAAACAAACACCTATTTTTAAATCCATTGAAAAAAAGCTGATTCATGTGTAATAGTTAACCCACTATTTATATGGGTTTTTTCTTTAAATACAGCTCATGGAGAGACTGGTGTAGGACTTAAGTTGCGAAGTCCTAGATATAAATCTTGGGTTACTTAAATACTTGTTTAGGGAAGCTGGATTGCTTTGACCTTTGAAATATGGTGTTTCAAATTTCTCCACTTGTTTTTTAAATCATTCACTTAATATTTTAGTAACTTTAATCTCTTATTTTTCATTTAAGGCATTATTTGAAAAGTCATGCTAAGACTAAAATGAAAAGGTAATATAATTCGTTAAGCAAAATGTTTGTTGTCTGCTACTTCTGAAGAACACAACCATTCAAAAAGAATAAGTTATTGTCTTTCAATTCCTTGCTATGGTGTTTGGCAACATCGGCAAAGTTCTTTTTCAGTATGTTAGCGATAGTTGCCAATTGTAAATTGTCACCTTCAGTTATCTGGCTTAAAATTATTTATGCTACTATTTCATTTTTATATTTAAATATGCTTTCTGATTTTAAAGTAACTTTTTTCCTAGTAGAGCTATATCACAGTGTAAACATTAAGAATTCCCTTGATGTAGCATGCCAGATGCTTACCAGTTTTTTTTAAGTTGAACTTATTTCATAAGTGACTTGAAAACTGGACATGAAATCAATGTACTCATACTGGATTCCTGAGGTTGAAAATTACTAAAATAACTTTCTTTCTCTAAAGTACTCCAGAGTTCTTTCCCACAATCTTGTTGGAAACAGTCTTTCTTTGCTATTCATTAGAAATTATTATGGCCTTCTTCATGCTTATGGGGAAGGATAATAATGATCCCTCCAAGGTTTCCTTTTTTGCATTGCAAAGATAAAAGCCTTCAAGTATCCTTAGGAGCAATCTGAGAAAATGTCCACAGTGATTACATTAATCTTTTCTCATCTTTCTTCAGCTGCTTTTATAAATAATAGTACTCTAAAGCCTTCCTAAAATTGGCTGTTCCCATTGTGATCTCTTTAGGAGCAACCGCAAAAAAAGATGCTAAAAAAACCCCTTGATTTTTAAGTTTTTGTTTTAAAGCAGCCTGTAGAAGGACTTGCCTTCTGTCCCCTTTCTCCCTTTCAATTTGATTCCCAGCATCTTTGTGTTTAATTTTGTTCACAAATCTAGTGACTTCACATTATTCATTACTTCATGTCGCTTTCCACTTTCCTCTTGACTTTTTTTTAAGAAATTACTCCAGTGCTACTGGTGATCTCCTGTGGTTCCAGAGTCCTGGCTCCAAACTTTAAGCGTGTTTGAGATCTCCTTTCCCATTTTGTTTAGGATGCAGTCTCATTACTTAATACTTGGTACAGCTCTACAGGATGGTTAAAAATGACGGCCCGCCTAGTTCCTATTGTAATCACTAAGTTTTTATTTTGGATGTGAAGTCAATATTAAAAGTTTTAGGAAACTGCATTAAGTTTCCTAGCAAATTTAAGTGTTAACTAGGGTGCTTTTGTTATTGTGAATGCTATACAGTTGCTGCAATAATGTGGTATGAACTGTAAATTAGGGTGAAGCAACATACAGGCAGAGCTTCTGGCCCTGTGTTTTTTTCTCTTTTTGAGGTCATCATATGCAGTATGTCAGACACGAACGATCTTTCATTTAAGCAATAATGTCCCAGATATTGTGAGGTCTTAAGGCAGTAGCTTCAAGATAATTGTTGTGAAGTATGGTAACTTCTCACACAGCACCTTGGAAATGCTTCACGGTTTTTATATCATACTCCAAATCCAGCGTGGTAGCTGGGGCACTGCTGGGGATGCAGGAAGCCATCTGTATCTGTGTGCCTGGAGGCCTTCCAAAATATAACCAAGAACTAAAATTATTATAAAATATAGAGGAATAAATTTGAAATAATAACCAACTATGACGTGAATCATAAGAATTTCTGGGTAAAATCCTAAAATCACTGAAGTCAATGCAAGTTTTGCTCTTAACTGAAGTAAAGATTTCAGCTTTTTAATTTAAGGAACACCTGAGCTGGAGACCATAGCAAACATGGCATAAACTTGTTCAGCACTAGCAAAGCTTTAGTGTCAAATTCTTGACTAAAAATAGTGATCTCTAGTAAGTGAAAGGAAGCTGTAGAGTATTACACTGATTCATTTGGTTAATACAAATTTTCTGATATGCCATATGCAGTATTAAGACGGTTTGAAAAATGACTTTGAAGCACAGCTTTTGTGCCATGGGAAGGTATGTCACCTCAATAAAATTGCAGGTGAGGACTTCTGTTAGTTACTGCACTTTATTTCTAATGCCTTTAGCAGCAGTCTTCTCAGATTTTGACATAAATCTGTAGCAACATTGAAACAAAAAACGAAGAGGCAACTATTTTCACTAGAACCAGATTTCTGTGTGTTACCTTGGTATTGAAGAGGACAAAATCTGGCACTTCTTGCTTCTGCTGATATTTTTTTAAACACTTGTATGAAAGGCAGCTGTTGTATCTAAGACAGCTGCAGTCTGCCTGTTTGTCTCTGAAATGGTCTGCATACCAATACAGAGATAAGGCACATTAATAATTACACTGATTTCAACTGAAAGCAACTTGTGGGAGTTTTTAGCACTTTTCTGCAGATAGAAGATGATTTTGTCAGTAAATGAAATTTCTGTTTTTTCACTAGGTCACGCCAATATACGTGGGTTTTTTCAAGAGTTACATCGTATTAAACAGTGACCTCTACTTAAAAACTAAAAGCAAATAAACAAAACACCACCTCAACACACACAAAACTGGTGGAATTTTGCTGTTTACAGGCAAGTCATTTGAATTAAAAAATTTAAAAGTCGTCATTAGGACCAGGAATGGGAAAGGCAAAGTATAATTGAGCTGATTTCGTGTTAAATCCCTACATAATGTAAAGCCTTTAGATTTAGTAGAGAAAGAAATAGATGTTGCATAGCGGCTTCATACTGAGGGAGGTGAATCCTGAAGTACATGGAGCTTTCTGTAGAGGTTACAAACCCAAGAAATTTGGCGTCTTTGTTTTCCCAAATTTTGGGTAGCTCTATTCCAGTGCTGCAGAAAGCATTGCTGATTTTGCAGAGAGCATTGCATGTTCCAAGCCCTCGTAGGGTACATGACTGGTGCCATCTGCACTCTCCTCTGGCTTTGTAGTGGCAAGACTGGCCTGTGAGGTGCAACTCCTGAAGGAAATGCCTCCTTGCTTCACACTGCTGCCTCTTCCTGCATTGGCTGCAGAATTTACTTATATAGGTGTTTGCAGTCTGAGTGAAAACACGAAGGAAAGCCATAGTGTGAGAGAAACAAATAAGTAGATGTTTGCCAATATTTAACTTCCACCAGCAAAAAATGGAATAATGAGACAGAGGAGGCTTGCTCTAGGAACTACAGGACTTCACTCATTGGAAATTGCACAGTAACTTTTGCCAGGTTAGTGTGTCACTTGCCCACTCACGTGAGTGAATCAAAGCAGTAATACTGTACACAACACCCTGTGGGATATACATAATTCCTTTACAAATGGAAGGAAAGGCAAACTGTATTATTTATTCAGCAATTTTATGGCATAGGTCTTTTTGGTAAAATAAATATGAAGGTAAAATATTCTCTTCCTGTGAAGAACATTTCTGCTCATCTTGACTGTTACAAATAGAGAATGTGTGATTAGCTGAATTTTAGTTTAAACTTAACCACTGTACGGGAGCTGTTCTGGCTCCTGTTTTTCTTGCATAATAAAATGCTGCTTTGCTTTATTTGTTTTTAAGTATTTCACATACTACAATTCCGACAACGTATTACCTTAAAATTTTTTTTATATGCATTATTTGTTCCCTCATTGGTTTTGGCCTTTATTTTCTCTTCTTTTTTTAACATGGGAAGCAAAGGGAGGCAAAATTCTTTTAAGCTACCTGATTAATTTCTATGGAAGAAATATGTTTTTATTAAAATGACATAATTAGACATTTTTAGTTCAAATTTTTTATAGGCAACTACATTTTTAAAGAAGAATTAATTTTTTTCCCATAAATATTGTAGAATCCGAACCTTATAACGAACAAACGCAAAAAGTTTTTCCAGGACTACTTTAGTATCTTAGCAAATATTAAAGGAGAAGAATAGCTCAAACTGAGAGCAAATTTAATTGTTTTGGCAGTGTTAGTTTTACAGTTGGACTTCATCTTAAAGTTTTTTTCCAACCTAAATGATTGTATGATTTTAATGAAACCATAATTTCCCTCAACAGTTTTGTAAAGTATGAAGTTAGTAATTCAAAATTAATTCTTGGCACTAGTGAGGATTTCCTCACTTCTTTCAGAATTGTACAAAATAAGGCCAGTGTAACTTCCCCCCCCCCAATAGTTTTGTAAAGGGCGATTGTGAAATAGGGAGTATTTGGTAATAATCACAAGGATGCTTTTTGTGTTGTTTAATTTTTAAATAGGAGTGAACTGGTGAAATCTTTCCAGAATTGCTACATTTGTTTAGGATTTGGTCATACCATTGCTGGCCTGAGAACTCCCATTGTTCAGTATTAATAGTCTTTCTGGAGCATGTGCAAGATTGTGTTCTTCACATGCAAACGTTAATACAGTTGTGTTTACTGAATTGAATGGGTTACATTAAGCATTGCTGCAATGTGGGAATTCCTAGCTGCAATGTGCACCAGCAGGTAATGCAAGGCTTTGATTCCTGTGGGGACATATGCAGGCATTGCAAAAGGGTTTTTTGGTGGATTACGTTGGGAATAATGTGAATACTTTTTACTGTTATGTAATGTGTTAAAGAAAGAAAATGTGATTGCTTTACGGTTATCATTCGGTTGATATTCAGTTATTTTATTTTGTAACTCGAGATCATAAAACTCAGAAAATGCAATGTAACCAAGTGATCAGGATGTAAATGTGTGCAGGACATGACAGAAGTAGTTCTGAGGCACAGTTGGAGAGTGATCATTTAAAAATAGATGCTTAAATTGTGTGTATATACTTGCAACGTCTTTGATATTGCATTTTAATTCATTTTGCATTTCATGTTCTTGTAAAATTAATCTTCCACACTTCTGAAGATTGTCTACTAGTACAATACTGTATTAAGTCTTTTTTCAGGATTTTCATTATTGCTGGAGCTTCCAACCTGTATGTTTCTTTTGAAAGATGTTCCTATTGTTATTTTTTTGTAAATAGTTTTTTTGTATTAAATTTGCATGGATAAAACCCACATTTCCAAAACCAGTGTACATACTCTGTGTATAAAATACAGACTATTTCATAACTTTCATGTAGTCGAGTTATTCAATTTGATTTTACTTCAGTTTTTATATATTCATAGAAAATAATGACAGTTTGTATGGGGTTTTTTAAATGTCTGTGTTGCCATTTTGATGTGTTTTGCCTCATTACGTATGAGGAAATGTGTTCTTTTATAGTGACAAGGAAAAGACATTATCTCCTATTCCAGAGCACTTTTACATATGATGTTGAGACTTCAGTTTTGAGCACAGGGACACCAGTGGTGAGAATATGTGAAGTTAAAGATTCCTTTGCTGATAGCAGTGTCTGTATACATTTACTTACTTCCCTGTCTTACACAACATGAAAACCACTCAGTCTCTTACAGCTTATGTATTTGGAACAGCATAGTTTTAAACACCTTGCTAATAGTAAGCTTAATCCTATATGGAAACTCATACTGACAGCGATGATCTGCTTCCATTTCATTCCCAGGGTTGGATCTGGCAGTAGCACAGATTGCCATTTTTTGTGGTTTGCAGTCATTAACTGCTGGTCCAGCATTAGGGAAATGGAACTGCCAGTTTTTGGAGCTGTAGTTAGGTTATTCAAATGCAGGTTAAAATAGAATTCTATACAAAATTGATTTTTACCTTAGTTTATTTCCATTTAAATATCTGGATAATTTTATTATTAGATGTCAGCATTCAAAGTAAAAGATTCTGGTTTGAGAAGTGCTTTTTTTCTTTTCCTGTGAGACTTTTCATTCTGCCCTACACACACCCAGCTGTTCTTTGTTTCCTGCTGAAGCAGAATCTAGGATTGTAAAGCAGAAGCTGAGAAGCAGCATTACAGAGGAAGTGAAAAACATCCTTTGACAAAGGCGTCTAAAGAGTTCGAACTTTTTTTGAAGTTCGTGGTCAGAATGTTCTGGGAGTCTGCTGTTCAGTGTCCAGCTGTAAAGAGAACTTTGCTCTTACAAAAAAGGCCTTTTGGGTCTGCAAGAGGAATTGATAACCATGTACGGAGGCCTTGGATCCAGGCAGGACTCTGTGAACTATGAGATCCCTGTCTGTCCTTGGTCACCTTCATGGGGAAGGTCACTGTTGAATAAGGGAAGTCTTGTAAGCAAAAAAAAAGTGTGATTTCCACGAGGTGTATTGGGAAATGTAAAACTAATGAAGATGGGCAGTGTATTTTTTTTTTATTTGAGCTTGGTGTGTTTGATAGGATGCCACAAAACAAGTGTGTTCCTTTAGATTTAGATTATCAGCTGTGGATAAAATGGCTCAGACATGAACGTTTTCACTGTCATGAGGTATTAAAAGCTTTGTAGATGGCAAGCTCAGGCTTACAATTATAATGTAGTTTACAACACCTGCCTTGGTGAAGGTGTCTGCTGCTTGCAGGCTGCATTGATTCCAGCTGGAGTTGAGAGCTAATGACACTGAATGCATTTTATAGATGTTTCTTGCAGTGCTTCGTGCACCCAGTGATTCCTCAGGAGTTGTCCTTAGATCCGTGTAGGTCTCACTGGCTGCAGCAACTCTTTCACGTCACACCGAGCTTATCCAGCTTCTGTTTCTTAAAGACAGTGAACTACTGCTAAATAGAACTGTTCTGTTTTCTGCTCAGGCTTGAAATCTGCATCTCCCTCCACAGTCTGTCCAATACCCATGGTGTATGTTCTGATGCTGTGTCTGCTTTTGCAGTTTGTCGTCCGTGTCCTCCTTACGCACTCATCGTACGCCTTGCTGTCTTCAGCTGGTGGTTTGCATGGGTTAAAGTTAATTATTGTGACTGCATCCTTTTAACTTTCCTCTCGGATTAAGCTATGCCTGCATCAGTGGTGCATATAACTACAGTGCCTCAGGCTAGCATTGTTCTCCTGATACTCTTAGTTTGTGGGAACTTTATGAGAGTTTGGATAAAAAAAAAAATAAACTCTTCCATGGTTTCACAGAATTCTTCTGTTTCCAGTTGTGTTCAAACATGTCAATCAGTTACTGAGTGGCTATAAATGTCACTCAAATGGCTGTTAGAACCTTCCAAGAATATTTTTTAGACGTTTGATGTTGCAATGACTTTAGCAGATTAAAGCTATTTGCAAAATGCGTGTGTAATTCTGGTTTAATTACTTAGATCTCATTAATAATGAAATTATGACTAATAATATTCTGATTATGTAGCCAAAGAGTATAGTATAAATGTCTGGTTTTCACAGCTATAGCACATGGCCTTCAGAAGGGAACAATGCATAACTCTGCACAATAGCTCATAGCTACTAGTAAGGGCAATGTAAGCCAAATTAGAACATGTTAACATTTCTGAAATTCACAGGTGATTGTTAAAGATTTAACTTTGTATCATCTCAACACAGTTTTCCTTATAATGGGGAAGTGGAACAACCAGACTGTAAGTGGAACTTCTGTAGGTTTTTTTAGCTAACATTTAAATGTGATGAACTTACTGGAATACTTGTATTTTTCAGTAATTTAATAAACATTTATCTTTCAAGTATTATAGTTGTGGCTTTATTAAAATTATTTCATTACAAGAATTCATCCAGCTCTTCATATATTTACAGTGTGTTTGTGTGATCTCTAGATCAATAATGACAAGTTGGGAAAATGATAAATGATTAATCCAGTGAACGTATTCTCTGCTAGCTGATCCTGCAGGGCCTCTGCTTATGTCCCTGGTTCTGTTGCAGTGTAGTAAACCATCTATTCTATTCATAGGAGAAAGAAAAACAAAGTTCATATTAAGAATGTACTTGTGGGAGGGACCATGTTGCCACCACCCTAGCACAGAACTGTGAAAGCTCATATCAGCACGGGGACTGCAGGAAGGCACCAGTTTTTGTATCTTCATCTTTATTCCTTTCAATTCCACTTGCACGTGGCCTTGCGTTCTGCTCTGTATGAGGAAGTCAGTTGAAGGTGTTGTCAGAGGTCTTGGGTCTCACTGTTCCAGTGAGTTTAAGGTGTGAAATTTCTACAGGATCTTCTCCCTTACTCCCATTCACTCACGGGAGTTGGCCCCAGTACCAGTGGTAAGTTGTCTTATTAAATGGCATAATATTATTTTTATCTTCCATAAAACTGTTAGAGCTACGTTACATTTCCTGTTCTTCAACATTTCAAAGAGGTTTGTTGTTTTTTTCCCTGATGCATTTACAGACATTTTTCTATTCCAAGGTTAGTGTTTTTTTAAAATAATTTTGCAGCTTGAGTAAGAAATATTGTTATCTTAAATGTAAGTGTTAATTTATGTTAATAAATATAACAGTCCAGATAGGTGTGAATTCTTGAGTTGATGAGATATTGTACATTTTGGCCACTTGCTTTTGATCTCCAGGATCTCCTGTTCTCCTTTAATCAGAAGAAAAAGGAAAAAAAAAGGTAAAGCAGCAGCAAATGCTGCTCTTCCTGACATAAGCTTCCAAGTGTCTGGATTTCTGAAAAATACTTCATAAGACCATCCCACATCCTGTATATTCTCCAGCCACTAAGAAACTCAAGCAGTAGAGAGGATTATCTCTGGTAATTTTCAGGAACATAATTTATAAATGGGTAAGTAGTGTTGAACTTAGTCACACATAATGTTTATGTTAAAGCTATTCTGCACTAATTGGTGGGTGATGTGTCTGGCTTACACGTTCTGCTGTGTACTGAAATGGTAAGGTTCTGTTCTTTCTCCAGTACGACACACAATGATGAAATTGAGATACTTTTGCCAACAGTGGTAACTTTGTGATTTTTTTTGGCTCGAGCAACATAAGCTTCTATTTCTCACAAATGCTGGTTAAATGATGATTATATTGTTTCTGGTGAAATGGCAGGGGAATTGTCAAGCAGTTTCCTTCCTTTTATCTTTGCAAACTAAGGACTACAGAATAAGAGATGTCATAGATAGAATTACTACTCTTCGATCACCCCAATGGATCAAGCATCATTTGTTGCTCAGTGTTCTTACCCTTCCACAAGCAGTGCCATGCACACGTGTTTATCCATTATGGTAGTATTGCCTGTATATGGCATCATTGAGCCTTATTTGTACATTTGGGAACTCCCTTTGCTAATTCTTAACTTTTACTAATGGCTTAGAAACACCCTTATCTCACAGGCTCAGTTTGGTGTGTGCTGTCTTCAATAACTTGCATTAACGATTTGTTTGAAGTTCTTTCATTGTGACTTTCAGAGTTCTGTTTGCATAAACTGGAATGAGAAACCTTGTTGTATTTAGTGAAAAAGTACTTGATTCAGGATTTACATGCCCCAAAACAAGGATTTAATTTCATGTGATTATATTACTTGGCCTTTCCAGTATCAACAAATGATGAAATTCTGTTTTAACTAAAACAAACTCGGAGTTGACATAATGTGCTTAGAAGGTGTCTAAAACACAGCAGATCTTGTAACTTATGTTCTGCAGGTACAGGTGGAGAAAGAAACCTCTTCCACATCTGTTTTTTTCTCACTTGGACTTCTACAAAGCCTTGTGCAGAGAAGGTTAAATTTAGTTTCTCTGAATAGGAAATTTTTAAACCTAAATTTGTTGTTACATTTTTAAAAGCAGCAACCGATTCATGTCTAAATTGCCAGGTTACTGAACATGACAATTGATAAAAACACGTAGGTATTTTTAACTTTCGGATTAACCACATCTATTTGACAACATTGGAACTTGAATTTCCTGCAATTGCTCTGAGCACCGGTCGTGCTCTGCCTACAGACATTGAACCCCCTTTATTTGGTAGCAGAGGACTATTGCTGCACCTCCAGGAGTATGGAGCATTCTGCTGTTTGCCACTTTTTCAACTTGTTTATATGAAATACCTTTACCTGATGCTGCTAAAGCTGTTACTCTTGCAAGCTTATAAATATGAAGAACAAGCAAAGGAAATGGATCTGACATGCAGTTTAGGGTAGGGGTCTGGGCTGCCTAAAAGGGTTTCAGTTCTCTGTTAGCTTCCAGCAGTGTCACCAAGTGTTACTACGGACTCATCATCTCTTCACTCCCTCTCCAAACTAGGTGAGGTCCATACCGGCCACCTCTATAACCCTTGCCTCAACAAAATCTAGGGTTAAAACCTGTCTTGCTTAAAATTTAAACCAGTTGCCCAGCTGGTAGCATCTTTGAGCCATCTCTGCCCAGGAGGCTGGATTGGACAAGCTCCTGAGGCTCTACTCAGGCTGGCAAGAATCTGCTTGTGCTGCAGGTGTGAGCATCCTTTGACTCCGCAAGATCTGTGTTGTGCTGCCCTGCTCGCTGGCTTAGGGGCTCCTGAGGACTGTGCTCCTGGAAGAGCTGGCTGGCCAGCAGCCTCCAGACAGCTGTGGAGGGTGGCTTGTGCCAAAGCCAGTGAGTTTTCTTTTAGGAAAATGGATGGGGAGGACACAGGCACTCCTGTCAGAGGGTGGGATGTTTCTTCACAAGTGAGTACGCTCTGACATTTCCAAAATTAACAGCTGGATTGATATGAAGATTTATCGCTATTGCTGGTTAATTTGTCTGGCATGCTGTGATTTTGATGGATCAAAGGAATCCAAAGGCATTTTTGCCCTGCCTCACACCACACTTTGTAGTTAAACTCACAGTTTTGAGTGGGCAGTTGCTGTACTGTGGTGTAATTAAAAGCACCCACAAAAATTGCTTTTGTGGGCCAGAAGATTTTTAAATGGTTTATCATAGAATCATAGAATGGTTTGGGTTGGAAGGGACCTTAAAGATCATCCAGTTCGAACACTCCTGTCGCTGGCAGGGACTCCATCTACTGAATCAGGTTGTTCAAAGCCTCATCCAGCCTTGCCTTGAACACCTCCAGGAATGGGGCAGTCATGACTTCTCTGGACGACCTGTTCCAGTGTTTAACCACCCCCACACTAAAAAAATTCTTCTTAATGTATAATCTTTCAGCTTAAAACCATTACCCTTCCTGCTATCCCTCCACTCCCTGATAAAGAGCCCCTTCCTATCTTTCCTGTAGGCTCTTCTTAAGTCCTGGAAGGCTGCTAATGAATTTCAAACCAAAATAAGGCATTTGAAATTGGGCTGTCAAAAGGGATTAAGGCTGGGGAGCTTATTTACTTGCCTCTTTTTTTCCCACAGTGGAGACAAGTCAGTGGTTAACTTGTGTTCTGTTGAGCAGCCCTTCCCAGTGGGGAGGAATTTCTGACCTTCAATGAATGTGCTCTGTGCCACACATTCACAGACTGAAAACCCAAAAACATGGGAAAATTCGGTTTATGCTTGATATTCTCAGCCTATAGAACAGGGAGCCAATGAGGGACAGATGCTGTGGACTGGAGGATGAGGTATGACAATTTCCCTTATGAGCTGTGGCTCCTTTGCTTCCTCTGGAGCAACCTCCCTGTTGTGATGGGTGGCTCCTTCTCTTCTTCCTCCAAGCCCTTCTCCTCTCCTCCAGCACACAACCATTCCACTATCCCAGAGCTCTCTTCTTTCCCCTCTGCCCAAAGTGGGGTTGGCACCAGGCTGAACCAGCAACTCTTGGCCCAGCAGGAACAGCAATAACCTTTGCCCATTGCTGCCTGCAGTCCCAGCCTGTGTCATTAAATGCAATATCCTGGAGTACTGAAGTCATGACGAGTTCGATGGTTGAATGGCTTGCAGAACTTTCCTACTTGTCCTGTTCATGGCAATACATGTTTTTTCTTCTAACCCTCTTTATTTAAATATCACCATATCATATCATGGGTTGAGCTGAGCCAACGTGTGGATCAAGGGACTTAATTTCTTTAGGGACTTAGTGGGAAGTATGACTTCACTAACAAAGCATCAGAGAGTGCCTCTGTTCCCATGGCCTGTTCCCAGCGGCTTTCTGCAAAGACAGGCAGTGCAAGACTGAGAGAGGTTTCAGAAGATGGCAGCTCTTTAAGATCCAAGGTTATAGTGGATTAAAAGTGTTTTGTTAAAGTAATTGCTTAGCCCACTTGTGAGGAATTTAGGAGACACTCATTTTTAGAAGAGTACAGATTGTTGCACTGACAGGTTTAAGGAATGTCTTTTACAAAGCAGGCAAACTACTGAGATCCTTTCATTAAAGTAAATATTTTTCTTTCCTCCATTAAGATAAATTTTCCTCTACCAGCTGAAACCGATCTTGTAAGTGGCAATTAACATGTTGATGAAGTGTTTATTTGTATATTTCTTAAAGCCTGTTGAAATACTTTTTTCCTGTTGTACATGTTTACAGTATTACTCATATGTACTAAGTCAACTCTGAGTAACGTAGGGCAAGTGCCAACTAGGTAGCATAGCACAGCACGAGTGAAAGTCAGGAAAGGGAACAAGTAGGAAATAGCGTGATCATCTTTAAGCTTAATCCTACACACCCAGAGGTGCTTTTGCCGTTAACAGTTCTGTATTTCTCAACCATTTGACTTAACATGTTAGGCATTAACTGTATTTTTGTGTGCAACATGCCCAACTTTAAACAAGTTGAGCCCTGTGGGCAAGGTGAAACTGGGGCAAATGCTAGTTTTTTCCTACCAATAACCGATCTGCTATCAAGCTGTCCCAGCTTGGGTTTATTTCGAGACGTGACAGTGTCTCAAAAGTGCCTGAGCATGAGAGGTGCAGTAGAACTGTATCATTTTGATTAAGAACCACACTCTCTCAGGTTTTTCCTCACTTTGCACGTGGGCATAACCTTTATCATAGCAAACGTGGTAATCTACCTTACTGAGGGTAAACTGAATTTGTTGCATAACCTGGCAGGATATGAACAACTTGTGATGGTGAGGTGCCATGCTCTGGTCTTTCCAAAGCCCTGGCTTGCAGCATCCCTGTAGCCTGAAATTACATACCAGGAAGTTCAGGCAGTGATATCTGACAATTGTGTGCTTGAGAACCCAAATCTGCATCCAGCCATTACAGGGGCAGGGCCTTGATTCAGGCAAACCGTGGTCACTGGGACACACTTGACCTTCAGCTGCAGGAGTCCTTGGAAAAGGTGGCTTGTTAGGTGCTATGCTCTGCATGCTCAACAGTTGCTGAGTGGGAACCCAGGCACCTTTTTGCTTATAGGGTATTGCAGTAACGTTTCTGCAAGGACTGAACCAATAAATCGTTGCTTTATAGCTCTTCAGTAGTGTCCTGGTTCATCTTTTCACTGGTCTGCTAACTGCATGTTCTCCATGACATCAGATTTTTGGCTCTGGCAATTTAACATTCCTTTATCCCTGGTCAATGAAACATTGTTGCTTTATGTTGAAGATGATGTATTTCCTTACTCCAAGGTAAAGGCTTGTGGTTAGTGCAAATGCTGCTCTGTGAGTTTCTCCAAACAGCAAGCCCAACATAGCTCCTGTTGAAAAGGATGAGGAGGAGACTTGTGTGGGAACAGCCTACCCATGGCTCTGACTTTGGAAATCCACCGTGTTTTTGTAAATCTTTGAGCAGTGTTACTTTCAGGTCTGGTCATGTGGACCCACTTCTTTATCAGTGTTATAAATGGTTGTTGAATTATCGGGGAAAAAAATTCTGTCCTCAACATCCCAAGGACACCTCTGGGTAGAACTGGTCTCTCCCATTACCAGAGTGTCAGGGGACAGTTTTCTAAGCAAGGCTTTGCCTTTCCAAGCACAGCTGAGCTGGATTAGCCAAACCACCCTGTCAAGAGGCTTTGTGTATCCTGTTCTCAAGACACTGAAGAGCTGAAAAGCAGCTCGTTGGTCTCCCCCGGGTTACTGTTCCTCTTCTTTTCACTGTTACACAATCTGTGCATGCTCCTGGGCATGTACAGGGATTTCAAAACTGCCAAAAGGAGCTCGTCTACCCTTTTTCCTGTTGCAGAACAAACCTGTGTAAGGGCATCTATGAGACAGTTTATACTGTTGAAATCTAACCTCTTCCTAGTTTCACTGCCTGGTAACAAAGAGATCCTAATCAGTGCTGGGGAAGACCAACCAGCACCTTCCTGGAGAGAAGTCTTGCCAACAATTCCTCCTTCGGCACCGTAATTTATAGCAGAGCAGCCAGCATCTTTTCTTGGACATGAGGCATGATCTCTCAGTGAATTAGCTCCACCCCACCAGTGTCACTTCTGCCTGTAACTGCTTGGGGCAGCTCTTTGTGTCTGCTGCAATCCTGTCTGAAAGCAGAGTCATCTGATCAGAACCTTGGACAAAACGTATTTCTTAGGAAATAACAGTGGAGCAAAGCTATTCCTTCATGAGAAGGAGCCTCATGCATTTTGAAAGAACCCAAGGGAAGCAAAATTTCCCATTGAATAAAATGTTAGTATTTTTCTTTCATACACTTGGTTTTCTTTTGCTTTTTCCTACAAACGCTTCGTCCAGCTGTCCTCTGCCTACGGAGGCTTGTCTGTCCACAGCTGGGATGCTGAGTGTCAGTTCAGTGTGTGCAGAGCTGCAGCAGTCATCACATTGCGTGTGATGGCAGCTGGATCACTGGCAACCTCTGAGACCAGCCAGGAGTTTCAAGGTTGTTCCTGCTGGCAGAGCCCTTAGCCCGGCACCCCGCTGCCCCTGCGCTGGGTTCAGCAGCAGTAGCAGCCTCACTGCGCGCTGGCCGGCAGCCAGAGAGGAGATTGTCAGAAGTTAGCTGGAACCAGCGCATTTCCACAAAACGCTTCTGTTCATGTTAATCAGAGTTTTCTGATCAAATTGCATCTTGTGATAGGAAAACCCCTCACATGCTGGCGTGGGGCTGTTTACTATATCCCGTGTGTTGTAATGTGCTTGCTGCTGTCTGGGAGGGGATGTGGAGCCGGATGCCTGCTGTGGGCAGTGAGCAGCAGTTACTGTCCCTTCCTTATTTCTTCGTGTGCATCCTATACACGAAATACTTTCAGGCTGGCTGTTCAGATGCAACTGCTTGAAAGTTACTCTCTGAAGGCAGGAACAGGACTTTTTCTTCTATTTTGATGTTCCAGTTTTCTTTTTTTAGAGCTAGTAAATATTTTCATCTTGTGCATTACCTGGCTCAAAAGAAAATCCTGACACGTTATGGTAAGCTGTAACAATGTGATCAGCATTAAATCTCAGCAACTCGCTCTCTGCTGCATTTAACCAAAATGGGGTGGGAAAATTTGTCTGCTTTATATTATGATTTTTATTTTGTTGTGAGTGTTCTCGAAACTCAATAGAGCTTTACAAGTGTAATGCAGAATATGGCTTTTTGCATACCAGCATTTCTATATAAATTTGAAAGAGTTTTCCAGTGCTTCTTTCTTTTTTTAGTAGTACTGATGTTTGTGTTCTTGAAATAACTTTGGTTGTGTTTGCTCAGATTTCAAGGCCATGCTTGAATTGCAGATTTTCAGACAGACATGTTTATAATTTTGTGCATGGTTTTACACCCACTGTTGTTTCAACCACTATGCATCTTGTCCCTTGCAAGGCACGTTCTGGCTGTTCTGAAATCTTTCCTGTGGTCATTCCTAACTTAAGCGTCTTCTCATAGTTCTCCTTTTATGGGAAAAATTATATAGCTTTTAATATAATTAACAGTGTTTAGGGTTGTTCTAAATGAGCATTGGCTTGCTGATAAGAGTTGTTAGCAGATATCCAGGAACTGCCTGTTCCTGGCCAAGCAGTTACTCTGGGTTAACGCTTGCTCTTTTGGAGAGGAGTTAAATGATTTGCATCTCAGGAAGACAAATCCATTCAGCATTTTTGGGGAGCCTCTTAATTTTTTTTAAAAAAAAGATTTCTTAGTTTTTTCACCATCAGGACAAAATTTGTATCTTAATAAAACGTTTGATGAAGCACTTTTCAAAACCAGTAAGATGTTTGCATGAGACGTAAAGGCTTGGACTGCTGTTTGCATTGGTGATCCCCAGCCACCGCCTGGAACACAGGAGGCACGGGAGAGCAGGCCAGCATCACTGTCCCCTCCAAGGCACAGTCAGCTCCAGGAAAATCACCTCTCTCCAGGGTAAATGTTCTTTGATATCCTTCGGGGTTGTAGCTCAGGGTTCAAGGACTAGTCTGTGATAGCAATATGGACTTTGCCTTTCCTCCTGCATCTGCCAGCTGCCCTGCTGGTGCACTGATCCTGTGCTCATCACTCTGGATGTGGCTGCCAGATCCTCCTCATGGCAGCAGAGGCAGGATCAGGCTCTGAATGCAAAGCACCTCCAGGACCCACATGCTGCATTGTTACAGGGGAAGGACCACTTCTTCCAGCCAGCCTCCTAGGGTTTCTTGGCTGTTCTGGGCTCCCTGTGGGATGTACCTGCCTGGTGTGTGCTGTGACTGTGGAGCTGACAGCTGCTTAGCCCTTGGCAGATCCTGCCCTTGCCAGGACAGCAGCAGTTCTGCATCCCCAACGGAGATGAAGGCAGGAGGCAAGAATGAAGTGAGCTGGAATGACCAGATCCACGACACCCTAGGTTAGGGCTGGACAGAATATCTTTCACATTTATTACTCCCATTGCACAGTGATTGCAGCTGCAGGACCTCTGCCAACACTTCTGTAAGCTCTCTAGTACCAGATTCTGGATGGAGTTTAAAGGAGATGGGACAGGAAATTCATTTTACTTGTCCCAAGGGCTTGGAAGCTTGCAGTCAAAAACTCAGCATTAACAAATGATGCAGAGAAGCAAAAACCATGAGGTTATTCTTATTTTAAGATCTTTAAGCTGATCTCAGCTAAGTGTCGGTTTCTCTCGCTGTTGGTGGCAGCAGAGGCAACTGGTCTCTACACGTTGGGCTCGCTGCTTTCACCATTGCATCTCCTTTCCCATCCATGCTCTTGGGGCTGATTTGCAGCATTCTGAACCACTACCACACCACTACCACACCTGTTTTCCCACTTACCATGAGAGCACTTAATGTAAAATTCTTCTGCTTTCATGACAACTTGCTAGACCTTTTTTATTTGTCTATTTAATTCTGGAGCAATCTAAGATTGGAAGTGATTACCCCTGTCCTGTAAGACATGGTGTTTAAAATTAGGAAGATTCAAACCCACAGGCAAAACATAAATCTACTTTTGGGGGAAAAAGCTTCTGGGAAAAAAGCTGGCATGAAGTAGGGCTGGTGGGGAGTGGGATGCTGGTGCTACGCATGCCAGCAGCAACCTGCTAGAGGGAGGCTGGGCTGAGGCCTGGGCATTTGTCATAGGTAAAGGGCGCTGGCAGGGCTCAACTGTCCCAGCAGGAGAGCCCTGAGTGTGCTGGTAGGGTGAGATTTTTTTTTTTCCCCTCCTGGTATTTAGCACTGAAATAACTGTTGAAATCCTAGCTGCTCTCCATCACGTTGCTCGGGTGACCAAGCTGGAAGTGGAAATGCGCTCGGCTCTCGGCACGGTGTTGTACTCTCAGGTTTGCAACAGTACTTTGGCAGCCAGCCTGGGAGTTGCTCTGCTCAGTCCACTACGTGCAGCTCGAGTTGGGCTCAGGACTGCAAAACGATGCAAGACCTGTGCCATTCCAGGTAAATTCATTTTTGTTGCCGGGCTCATGGCCATGTAGTGGGAAGTCTTTGGTCTTTCCTTTGACAGACTCTGGATCCACCTGTGAGAGCTGATGGGTTTGGTAGGAGGGAGCAAATGGAGGTTTTATAACTCTTAATGAGCAACTACCTCGTCATAGCCTGGTGCCCAGGAGGCTTGGCTCCTGCCCGACCAGCGAGACAGGCTGGCTAGGACAGTGCGGATGGGAGCAATTTATCTTTGGATATTTTGAAGTTCTCTTCTCCAGTCAAGGTAATGATTCGGTCTGATGCAAATGAGATTTTATTTCTGTCTGCACTTGCCTGAGGAGCACAAAGTGGTCCTGAAGCAGTCCTGGGCTTCCCAGCATGGGGTCAGCAGATCCCACTGCCTCTGGTCTGAGTCTGCAGACAGGGAGGAACAGAAGGGACAGGGTGGAACAGGAGGGACAGGGCAATGGCACCTCCTTGGGGACCAAGAATGTGCAGATCTTCCCTGTAAACTGTACATCCCCTGGCAGAGCCTTCCATAGCCACCGGACCCAATTGCACCCAGTGATTGTGGTGCTGGAACCACCCAGGTCTGCCAAGAACAGCCACGTAGCAGAGCACTGTCTGCACACCTACGTAGGGCAGCTCTTTGTCACCCTGGGTCCTGCTGAGAGCAACATCAGTCTTTCTCTTCTGAAGATGAATTTTAGCTTCTATTGCATTTCTGTGAAATATTTGTGACCCATTTATTAGCAGCTGTTGTTCTGCCAGTTTTGCGTCTTCATTTCAGTTCTTCCTGTAATTCCCTTGTGCATTTAACAGCAGAATTTGTCCTCCCACATGCCAGGCTGTACTCCTGATCCTCTCCCAACTTGAGGGTCCCCAGCATTCCCACAGCATCCCTGGCTCCTGGAGCCCCTCTTTGCTGTAGGCTGGTTCCCAGATGCAGCTACACATCTTGGTCAATGATGTCTAATTCCTCAGCCTACCTTGTGTTTCTGCACTGGTGTGCCAGGGTAGAACCTAGTCACCAAGTTGTTTATTAAAAGTCGTCACTGAGCCTCAGTAAGACTGAAATTGTTCTCCTGGGCCCTGCTAAGGCCCCAGCCCCAGCCCATCTGCATGGGAGAGAGAGTCAGAGCAAGTCCATGGGTGGGAAAAGGGCACATTCAGATTATGGAAGATATCACTCAAGGATCAGAAGAAGAGGACTTAGTGTGATGTGAAGACAGGAGCCAGCAGCTTTTGGACATTTTGGCTGGGACATGATCCTAAGGCAGAAAATGTTCTCTGCACAGACATTGTTTGATCAGCAAATACAGGAAACTGAGATCATGGGCATGAGTAAAGCGTGCTTCATGCATCAGGGAACCTGCAGAGGAGTGAGCTGAAAGGCACAGGGAGTGCCTGACCTTGGGCCTTCAGTTAGACAAACCTTTCTGGGAACAGAATTGATAACAGGAAGCAAAGATTTCAGCTGTGTTAGCTCCATGGCAGCTGTCTTGTTGGCTCACATGGTACAGGCACGTTCAAACAGCTGCAGTCCCTTTGAGATGACATTTAAGCCAGCATTAATCCTCAACAGCAGCCATCAGCAAGGAAATAGGGAAAACTGAGCTCTCCACTCACCACAAGAATAAATATTGACACTGGGTGTTGCTAGAGAGTCTGGATTCCTTCCATCTTTTCCTCAAGTCCCACAGAAACCTTAACTGTTTAGTTTATTAATGTAAAAAAGAGATTATTCTTGCAACACTCATTCTGTCACCACTGCCCTGTGCTCTTCTTCCCAGCACATCTCCTTGTGGTGGCATCTCATTTTTGGTGCAATTCATATGCTGTACTGGAGGCCACAGGTCTGTTTGGAATTGCTGAGCCTCTTATTGGCACCTTGGAAAGAGCTTGTTTAATATAAATTGTGTAAAAGAGACTGGATACCCTGAAACACGAGGCAGTTAAGAGGTTCTTACAAGTCATTGATCTTTCATGCCCCTGGCAATTTGAAAACCATCCCTTTGGATCAAATGAAATCTTATGTTTGATACCAAAAAGTCTGTTCATAGCAGAAGCCTTGTAGTTTTTTTATTTTGTCAAATCCGAAGCCACTTCTAAATATGGAACTGAATGGCAAAGCTGAAGGTTTTTAATCTGAACTGTCAGATGCCAGTATTTTAATGTAGGAAGGCAATGGACTACCTGACAGAACGAATTTATCACAACTGGGATGAATGCATTGAATGTATTTTAACCAAAAATGATTTAGCCCATTTTTTGGACTTGGCTCCAGTAAAGATCTTTGCCAACCACTCTGCCATTTGCAATGAGATGTTTCAGCAACAATTCTGCTCTTCCTTGATTTCCTCAAACAAAAGTGGATTTTTACACAATTGCTTTTTATTTTTTGCATACACCTGCCCAGCAGGTCTGTCAGATTCTAATAGCTCACCCCAGGAGCTTCTCTGCTCTTTGAAATCTCTTATTCATCCTGGAGACACCTTTGCAAGTTTGCCTTCTGTCAGCTTTAAGTCTTTTATTAATCTTGCCCCTGTAGGGCAGCTGTGAGACTCTGGGACAGGTTCTTGGAGGAAGAGGAAGCTCCTGTGAAATGTTTGTGAGCATGTGGTGACTCCAGGAATCACTGACCCAACTGACAAATCCAAACAAAAATCTCATTTGTGACTAAAACAAGTCAGTGGTGCTTTCAAATACAGCTGCAATGGAAAAGACATCCATGTGAACAGGAAAAAAAAATCCCTGCAGCTTTACCCCCTTCTTCCATGAGCTTGTCATCACCTTATGTATGATTTTTTGCAACTTAACCCCATTTGCAGACTAGTTAGTAGGATGAAATCGCCTGTCTGTCCCTGCTCTGAGCTCAAGGCCATGAGGCTCTGGTCCAGCATGTGCAGGGATTCGCCTTGCATTTCCCACAGCTTGCTGGGGCACTGCTGACAGCTACAGGTGAGATCAGTACAAACCAATGTGGCCTTTGCAGGGGTATGCCCTGAACCATCACTCTCCCTCCCACCAACAAACAGTGCCTCCACTCAGCACTGCTGGAGCAGGGCATGGATCTTCCCCAGCTTGCCCTCAGCTGATCTCCTCTCCAGGACCAGTGGGGATTCCATTAACAATGAGTGCTGCGCACTGTTGGCTTTATAGTGGAGCTCTATTGTTGCAAATCCCAGCTATGCTCTTTTCCAATGTAATTTCCTCAGGAATTGACACAGTTCTAACACTGAGGAACTAGCATTCATCCTACTGGCAAATGTTTCTCATCTGTTTCAAGTGAAGTGCCCAGCGTGACCTTTTCTGCTTATGTCGCTTACACAATGAAAATACATGAATGTTAAACTTTAATCTTGCATAACTTGGAAAGCAGGGCCATATATTTACCAGCAGCAAGGGACATTTTTTTTCCCATCCTTTGCAGAAAATTAAGAAGGAAACAGCCAGCACTGCGCAACTGCAGTTAGGGGTAGAACAAAATTCATGGGTCGCTCAAGAAAACAGGGTTTGTACTACCCATTTCTAGTGCTTTTTTTGCTTTGGAAAGATGAAAAGCAAGGGACTGTTCACCTATTCAGTGGTCTCCAACCATGGACAAAGGCTCCATGATCTTCCGGGGCTCTTTCCCAGTCAAATGCCACCACAGACTGGGACAGTGTTGTGGTCATGGATTCCCTGGTTCCCCAATTCAGAGCTCACCTTGACACCCATCAGAACTAACTGATATTTATAGTCTAAGTGCTCTTCCTTGCTCTAATCCACTATCTCAAAACTGTGGTCTTACCCAGGACACAGCAGTTGGTGTCTCTTCTGAGAGGCAGTTGCTATAACCAGACTTAAGGAATCAATTTTTATCCTTAGCACAGAGAAAGGTAAAAAGGTTCTGAAATTTTTCTGGCAGCTACCTTGAAAAAGACAGATGTCCTAAGTCTTGTTCAGGTGCTTGGAGGATAGTTTTCTTCCTAACGAGAAGTGCTCCTTTGGTTCCCGATGCTGTTTCTCATATTCTTAGTGTGCCTGAACTGTTTCTTAACATGCCTAAATCTGACCATGGGAAAACAGAGCCTCATCCACAGCCCATGGCTTGTCAGGGCACCAGAAACCACAGCTCCACTCTTTCCAAAACATCCTTCTTTGTCACCCCTGGAGGTAGCTTACTGCAACTGACTTCCTTTGACTCACACAGGGAAACATGGAGATGACCCACCTATTACTGGTGATGACCCTGGCTGATCCTTTAGCACATCAACAGGAATCATGAAGTGTATTTTCAGCAAGGTGTATTGGGTCCGATAGCTCTCACCAGTGGCAAACCAGGTGTGGTTGAAGCACCCTCGAGTTGCAAAGGATGCTGCAGGCTTGGGGGAGAGCGCGAGTGAACAGGGTGATGCAGGGAAGAGGGAATGATGTAAATGGTGACAGACAAGGCTAGACAAGTGCCATGTTGACCAGTCCACAGGAGAGAAGCAAGGGGATGGATAATTTTATACATTTCCTGCAGACCCCTGAGAGGCAAGAGCAGCCAGAGAGCCAGCAAGTTGCAGGGGAGGTGATGTGGTGGGTCAGGATGGGGCTGGCTCTTGGTGAGCACCCTGGTGCTGTGTGGGGCTGCTGCATCCAGGTACTGTATGTGCCACAGCTGCAAGGGTCTTGGGCAGCCTCCAGCAGACAGCCTGCACTCATTATGCCATTTAGTCTTCATTTTAACAGATCATTTAAACATTTCAAGCATACTTTTGACCTACTGGAGCACAACTATAGCAATGATTAACACCAACACCTCATAAATCGCAGCAATGTCCTCTCTGGTGCTAGTTTAGTAAAGCCTCTGATTATGTGGCAAGTGCCAAAACATTGTTATACAGCATCTGATCCCTGAAGAGAACAGGCAGACCTATCTAAAAAAAAATGCAAACCCCCAAATTTCTACAAACTGGGAAGTTTTGAGCAGAGCAGCCACGATGCTATTGGTGAGCTCGGTGCTCCAGAGGCAGATGATCTCCCATGCACTTACAGGTCCAGGTAAGAGCACTCTGCTGGTTTTATATCTTTCTGAGTAAGCCTTTGTTTATTTTTATGTGTCTTGTAAAGCCATGAGAATACATTAAAATTAACTGTACTGGAAATAGAAAAAGCTTCTTCATGCGCGGTTCTTGGATGCTGTTACTCACCAGCTAAGTTATAGCTGCTGCTTTTCCAACTCTCCTTACCATTACATCCTTGTACTGGATTACGAGACCTTCCCAAAGCAGAGGCTTACATGTACAGCCTGGCTGGTACTGACACAAGTTTTATGTTGTGCTCGATATGTTAAGAATTAATTCCATTCACCTCTTCTGGCTGGAATTTCTCTATATGTTCTCATTTCACAGTGAAACAGAAAAATTACTGGTATTGCTTATTCTTGTGTGATATTAATTTGATATTAATTTAAATTGAAAACGAGCTGTTAAAATTGTGTATTTTTAATTGCTGCCCTGTGTTTCCCGTTAGAGTTTCTGGTTAATTTAAGCTCCCCTCCCCCCACCAGCACGGCCTGTCTCCTCTAGCTCCCCTGAACCACTACTTCGTCAAATGATGGGGTTTTTTTTGGCCCCAATCCTTGGGTTTCCAAAGGTCCCTCTGACTTGAGGCTCTGCCATTCAGCAGACCCCCAATTTCGTATAGTCGCACCATAGCTGGGAGTGCTGAGAGATAACCAGTCATGCCAGAGTATGACCTGGGAGCCCACCTTTTATGGCCAAGGCTGCATGGACAGTGTATAGCGAGTCTGTAATCTGAAAGGAGCTCAGTGGTGCATTGCATATTCACGTAGATGTTGCCTTGTTCTTATACAAGCAAAGCTCAAGCAGTGGCCTCAATCTTTCCGAAAAGATATATTTTTATATCTAATCTCGATGAGCTCTCTTCCCTCCATCTCCCTCTTCCTGTCTCTACCTAATCTGTACCTATTTCTGAAACCATATGTAAAATTAAAGAAAATATATATATGCATATATATTCTTTTTACCCATAATCCATGTGTTCGGTGGTATTGAGTAGCAGCCTGGTGTGGTGTGTCCATAGGCGGCAATTCCTACCCACCTCCAGCATGAAATCTGAAGGAAGACAAACCCCTCCCCACTCTCTCTTTCCCCCAGATACTCTGTTGCTCTCTCCAACTCTGTTCCAATCTTTTCTCCAGCAGACCTGATCAGGAAGAGAAGTATGACCCCCCTTCAAAGATTATCATAGCAACTAAGAAAATGTCTCACAATCATTCCTACCCTTTCTTTTTGTTGGAGGGTGAATTAGAAAGAAAATTCTTTCTCTGTATTTTTTTTTTTTTTTTAGTCACCAAATTCTGAAACAGGAAAGCCAAAAACACTGGTTACATTAGACATGTCTGTTAATTGGATAAGGTGAGGCTCAGGCATTCTGGTTTGATTTTTTTTTTCTTTTTAAATGAAAATATCATGGTTCCGCAGTGCTTCCTACAACAGGGAGGTCAGGCTCTCCGCTACGTCACCTTTTCCAAGGAAGACACACAGCAGATGACTTGGTGACTGTCATGCAGGCTGACATGCTTCTGGAAAATGTGCTTAGCTATCCAGAACCCATTTCAAATGAAGCCAAAGTCATCCGTGTGTTGCCATCCCCAAAAGTTACAAATAAAAGTCCTCTGGGAAATGATTAAACAGACTTGGTAAACGAGTGAAGAAGCCCTTTTTGTCAGTGCTTACCTTGCAGGGGGAATGCCAGGGACCCACTGATGTGCTGAAGCCTTTCAATATGTGCTTTATTTCTCCAGCCTCCATGCACGTGTGCCACAGGACTGCTTTTCTGACGCTGCACGCGTTCCAGAGGGATCTCCTGACATTCTGCCTCTAAATGGCTCTCCAGTGGCTTTACTCTCTCTCCACGGCGCTGGTGTGGGGCTGTGTATCCTCCTCCTCCTCCTCTTATCACACCACAGGTAAATCCTGGCGTGCCATTTATGTTGCTGCTTCACTTTAACTTGGGCTCTTTATGAAAACAGGCCTCCAACTGAAGCTTTTTGTGTGTGTGTTTGTGTGTGTGTTACAGACTGTGGATGATTTATAAAAGCTGTAATCAATTGTGTAAACATTTTGGTTGTTTAGTGGATATTTGTCTGAGTAACTTCAAAAGAGATAGAGACTGCCTTTGGTGCACTGCAAATATGTTGTTTGATATAGAGTTACCAAATATAAATATCACTTAGATGTGTAAAGGCTTCTGAGTACGGTCCCAGCCTGAATGACTGTGCTACATGTAAGAAACATCAGGCTTATTCATAATTGGATAATACTATTTTTTTTCTAAAACCGTATTTGTTTGCAAACTATTACCCTTGCCAATGGCACTGTTACCAACAACTTTTTGATTCACCATATCCACCAGCCCCAGCTCTTTAGACCTCTGTTAATTGGGACTTTGCACCCCAAATCTTTCCTTCTTCAGTCAGACAGTGAGCAGGTCTGGCCCTCCCTGGCACAACCAGTGCATGGTGGAGCAGTGAAAACTTTTCCAGGAGAGCATGGAGAGGCCCCACGTCCTGGCAGCCAGCACACACGGAAAGCTGCCAGCAAACATGCCTCTTCCATATCAAGCAAAAGCAGCGTTGCTTTTAAAATGGGCTTTTCAAACCACAGAAGCAGCCTGCAGGTCTCTGACCAGCACAGAGAACTGCAGACATGGAAGATAGGGGGAAGCACCTGGCAATAAATTTTCCACTGGTAGAACAGGCAAAAAACTGCAAAACCTCCTCCTGCTTTCACCACCCCAGGCACTGCACAGTGTGAGGTGAGACAGCTCACCTCACAAATGGAGGTTTGTCATCAAATCTGTGATGTCTGAATGTGTGCACAAAGCAGCCGGGTGCAGGTGGTCGTGAGGGCAGCGGCTGTGGAGCCAGCACATTGCTGCCTGAATCACCACCATGAAAATCAAGTAGAGAGGTGGTTGTGTTACTTTTTTTATTTTCCAAGAAACATTCAGGAGCAGCTTTCCTTCAAGACTGGATAACAAAATAGAGTATTTCTAGTCCTGTGTTCTGTATGAATGATGTGAGCAAGACAGGTTTGTCGTGTAGTATTGTAAAAATGTGAAACTTCAAGATGCAGCACTGACTTTGAGAACCAATCAAATCTCAGAACACAAGCCACATCCCAAAAAGAATCTTTTCAGTTCCTTCTGAAATCCAAAATTTATTTTTGCAAGAATTGCTGTTCACAGTTGCAATTGTTTTGAAAAAATATTACTGTCTTTTTCAAGCTCAGGATGGAAACAAATTTCAGAGTGTTATCTTTTCCAGTCAGAAACTTCATTTTTGACCAAAGTAATCCTCTCTTGACAGCTTATCACTAGGCTCACAAAAGTGGGTAGCCTTTTGTTTCCTTGTTTGCACAGCTGCGAGGCTCAGCATTTATCCACCCAGGAGGAGCTTCCCAAGTGCAGGAGAGTCCAGCTTGCAGCCACCATACCAGGGTTTGACTCTGGGACATGGTGTGTTGGCAATGTGGAAGCCTCCCCTTATGTCAGCCAGGTGGGCCCTCAGCCTTGGCTGGTTGGCAGGAGGAATGTCCCTTCTTCTTCTTCTCCCCCTCCCTCCTCAGTGCAGCTATAAATGACCATTCTGGACGAGCCATTCATTCATTTTTTAGCAGCTGCAGCTCTTTGAGCACGGTTCTCACAGACTTCTTGTACCCTGCGCTGCTTCTCCGTTTCCTGGAACCTTTGCATGTTTGTGAAGACGCGGGAGGTGAGTGGGATGTTCTTGCCTCGCCCTCACTTCTGTAGCTCATCAAGAGCCCAGTTTGAGCCCTCTTTTCCCAGACAGAGCTGCCTATGCCCATATTCCCTCTCTTCTGCCCGTACTGGGTAATCTGTGTCTGCCATACCATAGCAATATCAGATCCTTACCTGGGACTACTGCACACAAGATATTGCACATGCAGGGTGATGCCCCATTGGCCCTGGAGCTGGAGCAAGCCCACCACCACCTTCTGAACCCAGGCTGCTTTCGTAAGACTCACAGCTGGTGGGAGGGAGAGCGTTTTACTTGTTTCTCAGAAAAATACCTAAAATCTAATTTTTCTCCAAATTATTATAGTGTATTGTTCTTTACCCCAGCACCTCCTTAAATACATTGCTGTAATAACCTACTTTGCCATCTAATGTAACAACAAATCTTCCATGGAGCTCTACATGTTGGGAAAAGCGGATCGTAAGACCGCTGCCTGCGGTGTGTTTCATTTGGGAGAGTTTCCTTAGAAGAAATAAAACCTCCAACGATGTTCTCTGCAAACTTTCCAAGAAGCACATTAAAGTTTGATTTGTATCAGTGCCTTCCACTGAAAGATACTCTCAGTCTGCTTTCATGATGGATTTATTAAAAGAATAAAAGGAAAATACAATGTAAATCCTGATGAAGACATGAAAAAACTTGGCAGAGAACTCAGTGGCTGGAGGCCAGACTCAGACAGAGAAGTGGTGGCAATGCTGGACTGACACTGCCAGGAGATGGACTCCAAATCACAACAAAAAAAAAAATATCATGCAGTGAATATGTAAAAACCGAAGTGGATAACCTCACATCTAGACTGTGGAGAAAAATGACTGCAGATATTACAAAAATTGGCTTCATTTGAACTAATAAATCTGAATGGCCAAACAGCTTTCATCATGTGAATGACAGCTCCATACACAGCATGGCTTTTAGGAAGCATGTCTTAGCACAGAATTTATCCATAATATATGTTGATTTATTCACATATGGCAGCACCTTACAATAGCTTAATAAAAGCCAGATTGACTGTAAAAGCACCTTTTTGTATAGCTGATAGATGTCCAAAATGAGAATTATTTTTAACTCTCTGCTTTTCTGCTTCTATATGGTTTTTGTCTTGTTTTTTCATTAATCTTTAACATACTTGAAGGGAATGTTTAAAGAAATGTGGATGAATTGTGCCTGTTATGGTTAAGGAATATAAATTTCCTTGACAGCATGCTGTGAGCTGTCATCCTGTGTTGGGGTAGGTGTTGATCACAATGTTTGCAAGGATTCTTGTCCTGACAGTTGGTAAATAAAATGAAATAAAAGTAAATATAGGACTTGAAAGGTCATCCAAGGACAGTAGTTTTGCTCAAAACATCTTGAAAATGAGTGTCAAAGATGCAACTTCCCTTATGCCTTTTCAGTAGTCCTTGAATGCTCTCTGAGCATCAGCAAGAACTGGGTTGGTTTTTTTTTTTTTTGCAGGGTGGGGAAGAGTAGAGCTTGTGCATATTTGTTGAGAACAGGACTGGACCTGGACGAGCAGTGGTTCCCTCCACATCCAACATCTGCAATTGTATTCTCATGAGATTTTTACAATTTTTTTTTTTGCTTTCCTCACATTGACTAGCTCTGTTTTACCCTCTGCTTTGTTTTCAATTTAGTTGCTCCCCCACAAGACCTTCACATCACTGATCCTGGACTCTTAGGTTCTCTCGATATAGAGTGGAAACCCCCACTCAATGTACAAACCTTCAATGAATGCACAGTAAAATACAAGTTTGAATACCGCAACACTGGTGACAAAGAATGGATGGTAAGGCAAAGCACAGTTTCATCCTCTTAAATCTGCCTTTAGTTCCTGCATAGGTTTATATATGGATTTCAAGGAGAAGTGGTACCAAAGTGGTTCCGATTTCCATGGAAAAGCCAGATGGTTCCAGTGGTTTGAATCTTTTGACAGATGGGAATATGTTTTGAAACATAACAGCAGCAGGCATCAGAGAAGGGGTTATTTCTGTCAGAGGGTGTGGCACTTGCTGCCAAAAATAATCCAATAATATCTAGTAGCATTCCTCATTGTAAAAGGCATTACACTTCTTGGAAATCTTTACAGGACTTGAACTGAAACTCTATGTCAACAGATCCTTAGGGATGCAAAATGGTGATTAAATAAAGGATTAAATTTCATTAATTATCCTAATGTTCTACCATTCTAACTCTAACTATCTCTTTAGTCTTTTAGAGATGGCTGGTTCTAACTCAGCTATATGATAAAATTGTCAGTCTTCTCTCAATGTGTAGCAGGGCAATAGCAGACAGGCACAGTACAGGGAGGGTCATAGAAATGTATTTTGGGAGTGCCTAGGAGATGAAAAACACTGCAGTGAGGTAAATGGAGTGGAGAGAAATCTGTCAGTAGGCAGTTGGGTTGGTGCAAGGCAGTGACGAATACACAAAAAAAATAACACTGAGGATGTCCTCGAGCAACTCAAAATACAAAGAAAGGGAATCCTTAAACAGGGTTGCTACAGACTCTGCCAGCTCAGGAGACCAGGGAGAGAGTGAAGGAGTAGTCACATTGGATTCACAGTGCTGTCTCTTGCTGTTAATGGTTTCTACACGTCCTAGTCACCTTCTTCACCCTCCCATGGCAGCAAAGCCAAGGCTGCCAGGCTGGACACAGCCATCCCATAGGAGCCTGCAGAGGTGGAAGAGCGAGGTGTCTCCCATGCTGTTCCAGCTGTGGATTGGAATTGTGAGGGCATGGAAAGAGGTTCTTCAACCTGACATGGGTCATTATGCATGTCACGTTCCCAGCCATGCAGCAGTGTGTAACTGTGTAGATTCTTCTATGAAAATTTTAACTGGCATTTAAAAAGCACAAAGGCAAAAAAAAAGTGGTTTAAAAAAAATCAGAACTCCCTAAATCACAAGTAATAAAAGTATTTTATACAAGGCAGATCTAAGCAATAGGGAAAAATCACCTCTGGTACCATGCCAAAGCCTTGACCCCAGATAGGGCCACAAGGAAGAGTCAATATGAAAAAAAAAAATTCCATGGGAGATAAATGGATGCAGAAGTTGTTGATGTCTGTTAGAAGCACATGGCTCTACATGGCTTTTACACTCGAGGACTGTTAACAAAAAGCCTGCCTGGAGGCTGTGCCATTGCAGTCCCCGCTGCAGCACACAGTGCATTTTATGGCATGTTACTTCTGTCCTTTTTGGGATAATGCAAAACCTTATCTCTGTAATCATTTGTTGCAACTCTTGCCAACTTGTTTTTTACCTTGTGTAAAGTAAGGGGGGAGTAAGTCTGAAGAAAAAAAAACAGAAAAACCTTCAGAGGGACTGCTCAAAAAGTCCTGCAAAGGGCTAAGGCCAGTGGCATGTGTTGGTGAACACATACACACTACACTGCCTGGCTGCTGCTCCATCCTTGCAGGGTGTGGTTGTGCTTCCCATGGGAACCATCAGTTACAAGACTCGTTGTTCCTTCTGTTTCTAGTTATCTCAAGTTATGAACAAGAGCCTTTTATCTGGATTTACAGTGGGATCTTCATCAGACCCTTCCAGGTGCTCCTGGCTGATGGGGATCCCTTGAACCATAGCCTGCTCTGTCTGGCTGTTGTTGGTGCCCTGTAGGGTGGAGGCACTCAAAGCCAGTGAGGCTGGGCAATGCAGGCAGTGCGAGAGTGCTGGTGAAGCACTGGGCAGGAGAAACAGGACAGAAATGTAAAGGACCATTAAAGCACACAAATGAACCTGCTCACAGCTAGAGCTAATTCTGCAGCCCACTTAGTGACAAAGGAAGTGCTTACAAAGTCTGTCTTTCAATCAGGTTATTTTTACTAGGAAGCTAAAACTCAGAGTTGGATTTGACTTCAGCAGGACTGCTGAAGTGAAGGTACAGACACTACTTGAAGGACGGTGTACCAATGACGTGGAGGTGCAAAGTGACTGGATATATGGTACTTTTCAGGTTCCATTTCAAGGTCAGAAGCAGACTTTGGTACCTGGTGTAGTTCTGCACTTTGCATGAGCCTATTGCATGAACCACTGCTGGCCTGAGTGTTGCTGGATGGATAAGCCATTGTGGTGCTTATTGAGGTATAAGGTACCAGAGCATCTCTGCTTCCACTGGCTGTGGTTCTGAATACTTGGGGCTCAATTCCCTCTGCCCGTACACTGGCTCTGCTGGGTTGCCATGCATGAGTACCACTGCTGAAAGAAAAGGTCAGTTGTGCATCTTTCTGCTCTAAGTGCAGTGAACTGGCTTTTACAGGAAACACAGCACTTGGCAGCAATACTTTCTAATAATGGTGACTGGCCTTCTTTTTCTTTCCCTTTTTTGTATTTCAATTGCAGCACTCAATCGTTCAAAGACCTAGAATGATATTTCTGCTGGGCCTAACAGATATGTTGTTAAACTGTGGTTATTTATTTCCTTCTCATTTGACAGGAAATCTGGAATCGGAGGTTCAGAATTTCCACTGTATCTATCACGACTGGGAATATCTCAAGTGCACTTGGCAACCAGGTCTCCTTGGTCCTCGTGGTGTACATTATGGACTATATTATTGGTAGGTACCAGCAAAATAGAAAAACACTGAGGCAGCAATCAAGTGAACCTTTCAAGGTACTAAAATGCTGCAGCAAATATGCTTTTATGGCTGGCGATGCTATTATATGATCCACCCAAAATGAACAGAAATAATGCTCTGAGCAACGTGCACCTTCTGGCAAAGAAATACCAAATCCCTGCTTCCTTTCATAAAATCAGGCTTGTTCTGATCTTCTACAGTGAATGTCTTCTCCCTTTTTCCTTTCCCTTTTATTCAGCTCTGTGAAGTGCTTTCTGTCTGTTGTCCATCACAAAACCTTGTGCTTTCCCTTTCCTGAACGTACCTGGATCATTCTGGCCTCACATTTCCCTTGATCACAGTGCATTTATCTCTACAGGACAGGATTCAGCAGGATGTTACCAAGCTCAGTGAACCCTATACAAAGAGTAAGGCTTTTTGGCAACTAATAGTTTCACTCTTCAAATATATTTTCATAGCCTTAGCACATCTCATAAAAGCAAACATGCTGTGAAAAGGTAGCATGTTTCTTAGTTGTTAGTCCCTAATGATTCTGTTCTGCAAGAGAAACAAAGCTAGACTTAGTGTTTTTGGACAAAGTAAATGCTGTATTTGTACTTCAGTTCCTGTGATGCTATGGTAAGGATGACTAGTTAGGAAATCATTGGGTTTCATGCCTTTGGGACTACATGTAAGAAACCATGGCTGCTTTTTAAAAATAGTTTCTGTGTAGCTCGTGGAAATAGTCTTCAAAGCAGAAACACTAATTTTAAACCACTTTGCTAACTACAATGGTCTGCTTGAAGGAAACCATGGAAATTCATGGCTCGTTCCTAAAGAAAAATAAATCCACAAAAAACCCGCAACAAACCCTCCCTTATTTAACTTCTTGTAACAAAACCAGGTGTTTGGATCTGGGTCCCATTGTATAACAAGAGTGGGTGGAAACACAGCCAAGGCATCCTTTGATCCCTGCAAGTTAATTTTTATAGCACTACCACATGAATTTTCCTCCCCAGATACAATGTGCTGTGCAGGGAGACTTTCATTAAGTGTAGAGTAGAGAGTCTGGATTCAACCCTGCCTCAAAGGTGCAGGTGTCTTAAAAGGTAATATGAAATACCACTTAATATTTCCAGGATGGGGTCAGCAGCCAAGCTTCAGAGAGTGGCTCCCAAAGACAGGAGGCAGTGTGAGAGGACAGTGTTGTGATTGTACATTGGCTAATACCCAGCAACCTCTTTCCTTACCCCCACCCGTGGGTTTCCCTTATGTGGCCATGCAGATGCATTGGATCTAACTGCAATCAGCTGTAGCAGCTCGTTAGCACTCATTACATTCATGGCACATCACTTCTCTCAAACCATTGCATTTTGGCTTGGGAGGGGACTTTTCTGCAGCTGTAGAGTTGACGGCTGATGCTCCTATAAGTGCCTCAGGGGAGGATTTGTGTCTCCTTGTGCAGGGGCCAGATCCTGTCTTACCTCCACTCGCACAGTGGCACCTCATGAGACCTCTTGTTCTCCAGGAGTAGGTTTGGGGAGATTGTGACACAACCTACAAACCAACTAGGGAAACCATCTGTGCATGTTGATTTGGGTTTTATTCCTCCCCTCACTTTTCCCATAGCAAGAGTGCAGGTCAATGTTGCATAACATGGTGCTATGAATCACTTGTGAAAGGCAAAAGGTGAGTAGGATATAGGTGATACCTGAGGCTTAGGTCCAATCTTAAACAAAAAAGCCTCACCGATGTACAGACTGTCATTGCTTTGGTTGTTTTCTTTTCTTTCTGTTTTCCCAATACATCACCAGGTACGAGGGGCTGGACCACGCAGCGCAGTGTGAGGACTATATTCAGGACCACGGCATGAACATTGGCTGCATGTTGCAAAATCTGAGCCAGGCAGAGTATAAGGATCTGAGCATCTGTGTCAATGGTTCAGCAGCAGCCACTCCACTGCGGTCGTTGTACGTCACCCTTCGCCTTCACAACTTAGGTAACACCAGCAAGAAACCAGCAGGGCTCTGGGGACCTGCACAGCCATCATGGCCCAAGGCTGAGGTCTTGCATGAGGGAGCTCAAACAAATGTGCACTCTAGTAGATGGGTGGCTGTGATGTGTCTGGGTGAATTCTAAAGGAGCTGTAACACATGCCACCTGGGATTTTGGTTTCCAGAAGTGTTTGAAGCCAGCAACACACCTCAGTGCCCAACTCATTGCCTCCAAGTGCTGTACACAACATCTGGACAACTTGAAACATAAAAGGTCTGCTGGGTAGATGCCAGGGCAGCTGTAGGGTTTTTTGACTCTTAACTCCCATAGAGGAGTTACTCCTGCTGGAATTGAAACTGTTGGTCTGCTCCTGCAAGACTGGACAGATCTTCAACCTTTGCAAACCACACTAAGGGTTAGGGAGAATTGAGTGCAAGATGTGATGGGATCTGCCAGAGCAAAGGAGGGTTTCAAACCCATCAGAGACAGGGAAAGGAAGCAAAGCACAGCATGATGTATAATCCTATTCATGCACTCACTCTTCATTATGGGCACTTACCACACTGATGAATTTACCCACATGTAAATGTCAGGGGGATAAATAGCTAGTCCTCCAGTCCTCCAGGGTTAATAAGCAGGATTTCTGGATTCAATTAGTGCTGCCATGTGCTTTATGCATGGCTTTGGGCATTTGACATAATCCAGAGCCTCTCCGGGGATGCAGAGTGTTGCAGATTCTCACTGTATGAGCCAAGGCTGCCCTCACAGCACAGGGAGGGCTTGCTGGCTGCACTGCAAAGGGACTGTGATGAGCACAATGCTCCCATCCTAGTGTTCCAAAACTCCTACACCACAGCTTAGAGAGAAGACCTAGCCAAGCCTATGTTCAAGTTAAAATAAACAGCTCACCCTCCAGCCCCAGTGACATCCTGCTCCTGCAGCATCGTGTCTGATGATAAAAATGGAGCTCAGAAATCCCATCAACAGGGAAAAGGGGCATAGGTTGGTGGTAATTAACTGAAGCCTTTCCCACTGGAATTTGTTTGATTGTACCCCTTGACGTTCTTTCTCTCTTCTTGTTCCTTCCCCAGCAAAGCCCTCACCCCCAAAGCAGCTGGTGGTTTCCATGTCTGCATCTGAGGAGCTCCATGTGAACTGGAGCCCACCAGGTGGGAAAACACCACCCCAGTGTCTGGAGTATGAGGTTCAGCTGGCAGAAGATCAGTGGCAGGCCAAGGCTGCCTGGGAGGTAGGGACAACACACACCGTGCCATAGGGAGGGGAAGGGGTGAGGGAGCCCTGTCTGATGGCTGGCACTGGGGAGGCACGCCAGAAAGTGGGGGTTCACACCGAGTTGCCACCCTGTATGGATTGTGCAGAGACATTAGCTGTGTTGCCAGTGGAAAATGTTGACTGGTCCATCCCACGCACGTGTTCTCACCCCGAGGTACAGCATTTGCTTTAGCAGTAACAGGTCCCAGCCTGAGTCTCTGAGCAATTGCATTCTCAGGCCTCCTCCCTGTTATCTCAGAAAGCTGTCATCATGGAAATCTAAAGGCTGTTCTGGTTTGTTTTCCTGACTATGGTAGAACAATTTTGTCCAATGGAACTGTACTTCTACTCTTTCCAAAGAAGTGGTCTGGGATATAACATGTCTTTTATGCATGGTGCATTATCCAGGTGTAGTTTTGATATCAAAAATGGCAAAAGCTAATTGATCATAGGGGACATCTGAAGGACATTTTTTCTTTAATTGCCATATTCTATACATGAGTCGTCTTAGCTAATTTAATGAAAGAATCTGTAAGTCAGCAGGCATAAATGGCAACATACGTGAACATGTGTATTTTCAGTAGATTGATCTCCGTAAGCATCCTCTTGGCATCAGCTGGTCAAAAACTATTACAAAATCATTTAAAACTGCCAAAAATATAATCCAAGGGTTTACAGAGCCTGGAGAAGATGTTCAGAAACATCAGGCCGATGCAGAGAGCTACTGGTGATGGCACATAATTCCTTGACATTTTTTCTCTCTGTTTCATTTCTCAGTCAGTGTCAACCCAAATGGAGACCACTTTAATGATTTCCAGAGCAAATCAAAGCCACGTTTCATGTGTTCGTGTCAGGGGAAGAACAAATATTTTCTGTGCTGACCAGGGCTTTTGGAGTGAATGGACGCAGGAGTGTTTCTCTGGTATGCAACCCGATGTCACCAACTTTTCTTTTCCATCCTTTACAAAGCCTGTTTGAGACAAAGTGCTGATGGCTGCTACGGGCATCTGCTTGTGTCCAACACTGAAAGTAAGATCGTGGTTTAGCCACACCCTTAACCTACTCCAGGACAACAATTCCTACAGCTTTACATCTCCAGTGCAATTAGCAGGCATGTCCCACAACATTAAGGCCTCTGCACCACTACCTTTCCCTGTTGCACAGGGACAACTGTGATGGAGGAGTGACTGCTTTGCAAGAGAGGGCAGTGGTGAGGGGTACTCAAAGCCCCTCTGCAGGGCATCCTCCTGGCTGCTCTGCACCATAGGTCAGCTCCCTTGCACTCCATAGGCTCTATTGGGCTGGCTCTGTGTGTGCTGGCTCTGCTGCAAGATGAGGAAGGCAGGGAAGCTGCACACAAGCAGTGGCCACATATATATGAAGGATATATGTTACCCTGAAGGAGTATGTTACCCTATACAGAAATATATGCCTGACAGATAGAGAGGTTGGGAAAGAAGTAAATGAATGCAGGGTAACAAACCCATTGGACCTGGGTTTGCACCAGAGCCCAACCTTTGCAAGGACCCATTCTGGAAGCTAGTGTTTTCTTAATTGCTGTCATTTATCTTTTCAGTGTTTACAAAAGAGGACAAGCAACTATTTATCCTCATTCCAATCATTCTGAGTTTGTCAAGTAGCCTTATAATATTTATGTTGATTGGCCAGTGCAAGAAAAGGTAAGCACCAAAGCAGCTTGTCCATGCAAAGTGCTTTTATGCGAGTGTCTCAGACATTCAATTATAAATGAAACAAGATATTAAATATTAAGAGCCAAACATTAATAGATTTTCTAAAATTGCACACCAAACAACAGCTTATTTTGAAGAAACAACCTTGTAAGTCTGGCTGTTCCTGATATGAAATGCCTTACAACAACCCGTAAACTCACAGCAGAGACCCCAAATCCTGCTCAGACTGCACCTGTTAAATGCAGCAAAGTTACTGGTGCACACAGCAGGCCATATCCAAATTATTGGTACTGATGACATTTTCTTCAGGTCTAAAGGATCACTCAGAGAGAAGAGATTCATTGGTACTTAAAACTACTGTCTTTTCCTAATGGCCATATAATGTAACTGAACAGGTAGCTTTTCTAATATGCCTTTTAAGGCATCATTGATAAGGGAGAATTGGCTATAGAAACATCTTTGTGCTGTCCTCAGAGACAAACTAACATCTATTTAGTTGTTCAATGTATGGAGTCTGAGACACATACTCCTTCATCTTTGGTTTGTATTTGCCTTTCAAATGTTTTGGTTTGTGAAATTCAAACAAAGTTTAGGTGCTAGCAAGAAATCTGTTGAAGGCAAATGCTTCCCTCAATGCCATTGGGATGCAGCAACATGTGATGGGGATGCTGTAGCATGTCCCCATCTGTCTTTCAGTGCTGGGAATAACAGTCTATGTCCCTTTCAGATCCCCAGCAGGAAAGCCATTGCATTCATCGGTGGGATGCTAACTCTGCTTGTGACTGCCATACCACTTGTGTTTGATGGGCTGGTCCTAGAACATCATCCCAAGGACAGCTGAGAACCCTGAGCTTTCTGCAGCCCACATGGGTCTTCCCTACCCACTGCCATTTGTGAAGCTGGTGGTTGCAATTCAAGTTCTCAATGGGCCTAGAAAAACTTCGGAGGAGTTTTAAACTGAGTCTGGAGTAAGCTGTTTCTGATACTAGGAAAAGGGAGAAAAAGGAGGCTGTGGAAACTGCCATGAATAAAGATAACTCATTGCTCTGGGGTGTTTTTGTTTGGGTTTTTTTTTTAAGGACTAGAAATCTGTCAACAGGAGCCACACTGGAGGTTCAGCACTTCACACACTATTCTAAGTACAAATTCCTCCATCTGTATGCTACCTCACTCTCACCAGGTCTCCCTAGCCCCAAAATACTCAGCTGAGAGCATTTAAATGCTGAATGTGAGCTACTTGAGCTATTTATTTCATTAACTGATATGCCTTATCTGTTGCAAAGCTGAAGCGGGGAGGCCTTGAGAGAGACTTCTGCTGTTAAAAGGCATAATCACAGCTACTGCAAAGGCCAGATGCTTCAGAGGAGAACTGAGGGTTACTCTGGCAAAGGCAGTGTGGGAGCTTCTCTAGGAAGCAGGCGCTTGTATCAGAATTCAATGAAGCACCCAAGATGTCTCTCAACACCATGTATTCAAGCTGATAAAATTGCTGACAGATTTTTAAGGAATCATTCCCTGTAATGATGAGAAAAATAAATTAAAAATCAGCACTAGATGAGACACCGTCCTCCAAGCCTATTCTCGGGGTTTTTTGGTCAAAAAGCTAACCAACTCAAATGCAGAAGTTTAGTGTGCTTTCATTTCACCTGAACAACCCAGAAAATATATTTTCTTACAGAAGCATTTATTAAAACTGGGAATTTCTAGTGAAGCTCAGAGAGAAAATCAAGTTTGCGTCAAACAGCTACGTTAAGAGCCATGCTAATCCAATCAGGCAGAAAACAACACAGCAAGTGCTGTCTTACACATCCAACTGCAAAATTATTCAATCACTATCAGCTGCCTCCACTGCTAAACGGGCAACAAACCAATGTTATTTGTGGAGCAACCAAAGGAGGAAAGCAACAGAAAAAAGTGGTCTATGCACAGACTAGAACAGAAATAAAGTTTCTTGGCTGTTGTTATTTTGATGAGACACAACCTCTGCCTTTACTGACTCCTGGGGCTTCTGGCCAGCCAGCACAGTATGGCTTTACATTTGAAAACATCCATAAGCAAGCAATAGGCATTGAAATGCTGTGTTTTACCTTGATGAATGCAACATATTTGAATTGGAGAAGGGAGCTGGACTTGCGAGGCACTGACAGATCTAACAGAGAAGGTGAAAAGAACCATGAAAGTTGGCTTGGCCCAGAAGCAGCCTCCAGCCCCAGCTCAGGGAGACCTGGCCTGCAGACATCTCCAGAACATGCTTATCAGAGCAATTCAAGGAAAAGCACGGTTCGTACAACACACCAGATGCAGGGGGCTCAGGACAACATTTCCTCTGGAAGGGAGAGAGCAGCTCTTTCCTTTGTGCCTTCCTACCAGCTGCAGAGGCCTCTTCCTTCCCTCTCTGGTCCTCTCTGCAGGACCTCTGCAGCGACAAGAGGCACAGCTCTGCTCCACGGCTGCCCCTGGCCAACACAGCACAAATATTTTACTCTGACTTGCTCTGGAGGCCAGGCTACACTCACCACTCTGCAGAGCAATGAGCCTTCAGGGCAGGGCAATCTCTGGGAGGACCAGGCCTGGTTCTCTTCCTCTGCCAGACAAGGATGAGCAGAGATGCCCAGCCAAGTTCCTTCCAGGGTTTTCGAGTGCTTTCAGGAACTGAAGGACTTTGGCACATCCAGAACTGAGTAGCATTTGGGTTATGAGTTTTCAGAACTGCCACCAGGGAAACAGTTACTGCATCAACAATAATAGTTAAAAACAGAAAAAGCACTAGAGAAAACTATTGGAAAGACTCCCATTGAGCTTTGCATTACAGGAAATTTCTCCTGGTAGGCCTCTGATGTTCTGTCTATCTGAACAGTTTAAACATCTAGTAAAAACCTGAGTACATTGCAAACCTCCCTCAGGGGAAATGGGAGGCAGGCAGCTAGAGCCCAGCCTGCTGCCCTGGGTACATCTGATGCAATCTCACCCACTTCACCACACAGGAACGCTGGCCATGGGCATTTGGAGTGGTGGAAAGAAGGAAAGGAGAATTAAAGAGAACAGGTACAGATAAGAAGTGGCAGAGGAATGGATGTCGTACCTCTGCAGCTAGAACTCACCCCAAAAAAGATCAGAGCTATTTCAGTAACCACAAAATGTAAAAATTAGGCTGAAGCCTGCCTAGAAACCTGCCTGGTAACAGAGTGATAAATCAAGTACGTCTACTTATGGTATCTGTATACTGCAGCATTACAGAAGTGTTTAGGTAAGGAAAGCTGAGTTTGGCTCCAGCACAGGGCTCCTGGCTCACCATACTCACCCCTGAAGAGGGTCTTTGCTGCAGCAGCAGCAAGACATACCCTACCTGCTTTCTTACAGCATCATGCCTGCAGCACGTGTATAATTTAATCATAATATGTGGCCAGCTGCTAGTCCTTCCTAACATCCTGAACCTTGCTAGAATTTCAGTTGTGTGCTTTATTTCCCCTGTGTTTATAGAATTACACTAATTACTTATTTCTTTCACGCAATATTTGCATTATAGTGGTTTAATTCATTTGCTGAAGTCTATAATTAATATTTTCAGTAAAGTGCTTTCCAAAATCTTAGTCCTACATGTCTGGTGAGGCATGTCTTTTCCAAATACACAGAGAACTCTTTTGCATACCCTTGAGTTTAGGATCTTTTTTCTGTCATTTGTTGAAGAATAGAAATCAACTTTTCCTACAGAGCTTTTTCCCCTAGAGAATGTCAATACTTGTCAAACATATGAAAGCACGATCCTGTGCAAGCTGCAGGGAAATGCAAAATCAATTTGCATCTGTCATATTCTAAGTGCATTTGGGAAGTAGAAAAACAGGGAAGGCGAATGCCAAGGTCTCTGAAATTGCAAAATCACCCTTCATCTCTCACTGAGGTCTATTTTCAAGCTGCCAACTACTTCACCTTCTGTTTCCTCATTATCCATACTCATATTTTTTCATTTTACTGTCTGGCCTGTGAATACAAGATTTAGAAGTGTTTCAACCACTACAACCTGCTAATGACTGAAACACATAAAGCAAGGCTGGCACCTCTCAGGAGCTCTTTACTCATCTTGCACTTGAGGAAATGAAAATATAGAAGTTGTATCTCACCAGCTGAGCCATTGCTGCTGAAGCTTCCAGATCCTTACAGAAGCTAGAAAATCCATGGCCACTGGGTGTCAGCATCTGTGCTTGGACGCGGAGAAGGAAGAAAGCAGGTGCAGCACTTCTTCCCCCAGAATTCAGTATTTAGTGTACGAAAATTAAATATGAGGGAGAATGGCTCTCTCACTGTAGGACAGTTGTGTTTATTCTTTTTGCATTGCTAAGCGGAGAATGTCTCACCCTCACCCTGTCTTTCAGCGCCACGCTGACTGTCGAGTAACTTCACCCCTTGTGCCTCATGGCACTGACAGGAACTGGTGTCTCCCATGGCATGTGCCAACCAAAAGCCAGCCCCTGCCTCCCTCCCGCGCTCATTCGACTGAGCACCCACAGAAATACCCCATCAACCCAAACTGGAGGCTCAACCAAGAGGAGACTGCACCCTGCTCTGTGTCCCTGCCTGACTTTGGCATCAGCTCCTGCCTCCCTGAGCCACCATGGGCCTCAGCATCCATCCCAGAGCTTCCACAGGTCTCAGCACCCACCCCCAAGCCACTGCAGCTCTAGGGAGTACTTAGATCTTAAAAGGATGTCAAGCAGCACAGCCCTTCTGGTTTAAGCTTCCAGATATCAAGGGTTTGGGAGTGCAGTAACTAACAATGCAATCTAAAATCTAAATAGCTTCATGGATCACGGCAGGTTTGCAGCTCACTGCCTTGTGCAGCAGGGTATGTGTGAGAGCAGCGTCAAGCTCTTTATGCCTATGTAGATACTGAATTTTCTCAGGAGGGTCTGTAGTTCTCATAGCTTCAAGGCAAACAAGTTACAGCTGATGCTTGCGCTTAACAAAACAATTTGAGGCAACATATTGTGGCTGAGCTGTCTGAACGGCTGAAACAGCTCTGCAAACTGTCTGTGTCAAGATCCTCTTCCTGGAGCACAGAGAGATAAAACAACCAGCTGAGAAATGATGGCCAGCACAAGGTTTACACCAAACTCAAGTATTCGCCTCCCTGGCACTCTGGGCTGCTTGCCTCCTGGATCCAATCCCCATCCAGAAGTACTATGTAACTGCTCTGCTCAGGAAATAAAACATCATTTCAGCAAGTGTTATGCCACTAGACACATTTTTTTTAAAAAGAGAACTAATTTAAAAATCCTAAACATGGCCTTGATATTTCCTTATCTGATAACTCTGCCCAGGAGTTAACCTCAGTGTTTGAGCAGGTCTCACTCCACAGATCGCAGAATGCACACAGGGGCCTGATGGGCATTGTGGCAGCTCTGCTGTGGTCCCTGATGATGCATTGCTTGTCTCTGGCAGCAACAAGAACCTACTCAGCAGCTCTGTTTTCTTCGAGATACAGAATTAGGCTACATCACCCTACTTTTTCCAGAAGGGATCGGAGTCATGATCATCAGTAATCATCCATAAAATATGTGTTCTCTTTCCTTCCCTGGGAAGCTGTGAATGGAGATGGTAAAGGCATATCACACCTTTGGTGTGCTTGGATGTCCCACCTCACCAAAGCACCAGCTTGTAGGAGTCATTTTCATTTAGGAAACAACAAAAAAAAGGAGTTATTTTTACAAACCAGGGAATGTCTTCTACATGCACTTATCTACATCTTTATGATTTAAAAACAAATGAAAAGTTGCAGAATGTTCTCTGGAATTCACACAGTGGTGGAGAAAACACACACACCAAACAGGAACATGTTCTTTGGAGAGGAAGCTCCCAAAACTAGAACACGTAAACATATCTATACCTCAACATCCAGGGTCTGGCACAGAGCATTAATGAGCTGTTTATCTGCCCACATTTAGAAGGAAATGTTGCACTGGAACATACACCAGGTAAACCAAAGATGCCAGATGCCCCATGTGAGTGTGTGTCCAACCATCCCCAGCTCCATCCTACTTTGGAAATGCTGTTGATCCATTTGTGTGCTGACTGCTGCAGCAGTTTACAGCAAGCATTTTCTGCCATTCTGATTGTGCTAAATCTGATCTTCACAAGGATTGCAGCCCCTTGTCTGCTCTTAAACGTGTCGCCCTCACCAAGTGCCCCTCTCTGCGTGGCCATGACGCACAAGCACAATTTCAGTAACAGCAAACGATGCAAATAGTGCATTAAACCACCTGATACCTACAGCTTTCTCCATGGAATGGCTACAGAAAATTTACACAGAAGAAACAACAGATGCAGATTCCCATCCTGTCTCCAAGTACTTGAACATGAACATCTTTGTACTCTCACATGGTCTGACCGCAGAGCTGGGGCCGCCCAGGGAGCATGGGAGAGAGAATGTACCATGGAGAGGATGTCTTCTGATGCATAAAGCTCAGGAGAGGATAATCATTGCCTTTTAACTGATGATGTTCCAGGTCCTCAATGTTGAACGAGTAATATGCCCCAACCTTTAGGGCTCTCAAATTGGTCTTAGTTGGTAGCTGCCCAGAAGTTTGTGCCCAGGCTGCCAATTTATTTAGAAACACTCACAATGAGAAAACAATAACCTTACTGCCTGCCAGGTTCAGCTGAGTCCACTTTTAACAACAGTGAGCTTAAAAAGTCAACAACACAACTCATTTTACTGAAGCAAGAGCATGAAGTTCCTGGCTGCACTGTTGGATATGGAGTGACAAACAAAAGCATTAAAAAAGTCAGACAGTGCAAGCACAAAGCAGGCTCTTAGCCCTTAAAGCTGTTCACCAGAATTTTCTCAAATACACCAGCTAATGGCAGCCCAACAGGACATTACCTCAACACTGTGGCTCTTCAGAGCAGACTGAGGCTGGCTCCAATAACACTCAGTGTCTGCAAAAGTGCTGTTGTGGATAAACAAAACCCACTTACGTGACTGCATGCAGTGAGGTTTGGGCTCGCCAAGCTGGTCGATTCTGGATGCTTCTGAGGATGCAAATAAAATATTGCTTCATACAATTTGGGGCTGACTCAGGGCTGGGAACACATATCCTTCATGATCCCTTGACTTCACACTGTCTTACTTGCAGGAGATGCACTGACTTGGCAGGGTCTCCTCTGCCTTCCTCCAAAATTGTGGCATTTTTCATAGCTTTGCTAGGACTTGGAAGGACTGTAGCACAAAAACAGTGTTCTTGTTTCAAGATGTTTTTTTTCCTCCCACACTCCAGGACACGTTGCTGGGGAGGTCAGAGGTGCTGCCATGCAGATGGCTGGCTTGGTGCTTGAGCTCTGCCAGCCAGGAAGGCTGAGGACATAAGGGCTGAACTGGGCCCTCCCTCTGTACCCCTGTAACATAAATTCCTGCATGAATGCAAGAGCTCAGCCCTTAACAAGCTTTTCAGCTGCTGTTACTTCTCACTCACAGAAAGTGCAGACCTAGGCTCCAGTTGTTAGGAATCTGCTTCTAATTCCTCTTTTATTTCTGGCCCTTTTTGTATGCCAATGTTTTCCTTTAGCCTGAATAGCTCCTCTCTATCCTTAGTCAGAAAAAGCACTCCCTGATGTCCTGATGGAGAGATTTCTCCCTCCGTCTTTGGCTGCTAGGAGGAACAAGCCAAGCTTTCTTCTCTTCTCTTCTCTTCTCTTCTCTTCTCTTCTCTTCTCTTCTCTTCTCTTCTCTTCTCTTCTCTTCTCTTCTCTTCTCTTCTCTTCTCTTCTCTTCTCTTCTCTTCTCTTCTCTTCTCTTCTCTTCTCTTCTCTTCTCTTCTCTTCTCTTCTCTTCTCTTCTCTTCTCTTCTCTTCTCTTCTCTTCTCTTCTCTTCTCTTCTCTTCTCTTCTCTTCTTTCTCTCATTAAAACTGGTCTCTATGCCCTTGTCTGGACTTGTGCTCCTATTACCAGGGCTGCTGCTCAGGCCCAACACACAGTCCTGCCTATTTTTTAAAGCAGAACTGACAACAAACTACAGCACAACAGGCAATCACATTAATTTACCCTCAAGAAGTAAAGATCTGCCTATTTTATTCACCATAGTTTACTGCTTTATTGCATAGAGTCAGTAACATGTCCCATGATTTTGCTAAATGCCAGCATAGGACAGCCAGGCAGAGGATGCAGGCACCTTTCTCTTCAGCAACACCCAGGAAAGGTGCAAGATAGACTAAATGTTCATTCAAGGGTTAGCCCACCTGTGTGCCAGCCTTGTGGCTGCACAGTAAAAAGGAGAGTACTTAGCGAGAGGAATAAACATTGCCATGGCTTCATGGATGAGTTGCTGTGACCTGCGGATCCTCTATGAAGACATTTTGGGATGTGGACTATTGGTGCCTATAGGGGAGGAACCCGCAGCGCAACACAGCTGTGGTCTCTGCTGGGCATTTGCACTTACCTGTTGCTTTGAGCATTATCAGGATCTTTGGAAAGTGTGGGCTCTGCATGGGGGTCACTGAAGTCTTCCTCCTCAAAAAGTCACAGAAGAGTTGTTCTAGTCTTCAGAGAGGGAAAAGATCTGTGATTAAAATCTTCAGCGGCTTTGATGAGCATCCATCACTGGCTCCCGCTTGCTCTTCTGCAGGATGAGACATTTAACATCAGCAGCACACATAGATGTAAAACTGCTCTAAATTTAACAAATGCAACCAGGCAGTGGTCTTATAGACACCAGCCAGCAGATTGGTTTTTACTGTAGCAGCAATTTAAATAACTCAAAATTCCACAATTAGATCCTATTAGAAACATACATTGGATAATTAGGTTGTATTTTAATTGAACATTAATCTATGAAATTTGTTGAACTAATTATGATTCAAGCACAGGAAAGTTTAGAGCAGCAGATTTAAGATGCCTCTGTGTGATGCTGCATCATTTATTTTTCAAGTCACTGAAGTGTTTGTAGCCCACTGGAGCGACAAACAAGCAGCCGTTGTCCCAGGAAACTGCTGGGGAAATTGTATTTATATGCTGAGAGATCCTTCATTTTGGGGGGAAGCAGACCATAAGGCAACATTCATGAGATGTAATATGTAAAAGGATTGCTTCACAGTCTCAGTTTTCCACAATAATTTTTCACCCATTGGCTGTCTGTATAATTCTCTTGCTTTCCCCACCCCAGAGCAGACAGAGTGGTGATTGTTAGACGCTTGCTAGACCCTTTCCCAAACCTTTGAAGATGTGGACCAGGAGGCCAGGCTTTTGCAGCCTTTTCTGCACCAGCACTGCTCAGAACAGGGAGGAGTAAATCCTGCTGGCAGTGTGCCGGGACATGCTGTGCCAGATTGTAAAACAACAACCCTCCTGGAGGGTGTCTGGGCAGGAGGGCTTCCTGGAGCAGTGCGCAGCTCAGGGCACCCGTACTGCCAGACTCCCTCCCTCCCCATGTACCAAGACACCCTCCTGCTGTCAGCAGAACCTGTGATTTAGGACAGTTTCAAGAAAAAATTTTCAGTGAGTAGCTCATGCACTCAACTGTTAACTATCTTCTGGTGTGCTTCTTTAATCAGGAAGCATGTCTTGCTGCATTGATTGTCTCATATATGTATCTAAAATCACTCACCTGAAGACTCTCCATCTCCCTGTTGTTATGGGATTGCAGCATCTCTGCACAGCTGAGAGAGAATGATGCATTGTATAGATATACTTTGTCAACTTCTGACAGTTTCAAAGCACAAGTTTCAGCATGGGTAAGGGCAAGCAAGCAGAAGACCTGAGACTTTAAGAAAAATGAGGGAGAAGCAGAACAGTCAATAACAACTTCATAGTTCAAAAAGAAAAAACAAAAGCACTTCTTCGTACATACATCCCACCGCTACATTATCACTGGAACAGCCCCCATTTCACAGTGACACCTACAGCTGCATTTCATCTCCCCAGTACAGGTTTCCTCCTCAGCTGTTCATCTATTCCCCTTTGTTCAAGGGAAGACTGAAGCATGATGACATCACTTTTTGCTCTCTGGGGGCTCCAGACTGTGTGTGTTCATGTTGTGCAGATGTGTGTCCATCTCTGTCTTCTGCTGCACCTGCTTATGGCTGGGGGGGTGCTAGTATGCTTTTTCCCAGGAAAAAGCTTCTGATGCCTTTTCCAACCCAATTTGAAATGGAGACAAAGCCAAGCGCAGTTCTTGGCTTGGCATGTGGCTATCCTAATGATACTATTACCCAGGGAGGAAACCCATTCAAGAGACATCTGCATCTTTATCACATGATGGACGCTGCTTTTGGAATGCCAAATTAGTATAATTTGTCTGTAAGAATATCAGACAATATACAATATTTCCAAAGAGCTGTTTTTTGTTTTCTTTTTTTCTTTCAAATTTGTTTTTCCTTTGGAATCTGGGTTTCCATATCCAGAGCCCTCATGGTTCCAGCCCATCAGATGACTGCAGTCAGCCTGCTTGAATTGGAAGGGAAGAGCACTGGCCATGCTCCATGCCAGTGACAAACCTCTGTGCAGGGCTGTCCTGAAGAAACACACTGATGGTTAACATGAGTGCCTCTATAGAGAAAAAGGCACTAACCACACTGATCACACTGACTACTCACACATTACCTAACATTAGCATCTTTAAATTGTCATTCAGATAAAAACTACTACTGAGTCACAAGCATTAAAACAAGGAAAACCATGTGGAGGTAGGATGCCTTGAAGCTCCTCAACATTGGCTCTGAACCGTATTGCTTCCTAAATGCCACGGTCTCTGGGTAGCTGCTGTTATCTTCAGTTAACACAGGACTGTAGGAGCAGGCCCTTGAACTCAAAGGACAGCCTTTGAGGCCCTCAGAGGTCCCCAAAGCCACTGTGTCTGACTCCATGGATGCTACGCCCTAGACTTGGCTCTGTGGGGCAACGTCACAGATATAGATGAGCCAGCCCAGGTCTGGAAGCCAAGTTGCTCGAGCCCTGAGGGTTTGTGCCAGCCTTGCTTCTGACCTCTAGCTTAGAAAGGTGCTAGTTCAGGGGCTGACCCCACGAGTAGGCTCCCCAGTGCGAGTCAAATTGGGTGGCCTCTTTGCTGGGTTGGAGTCTTTACGTGCGTGCTCAGTCTCGCAGGCAGCCTGTGTGCACATTTCCCATCTGGTTTGGGAAACAAAGCAACCAACACATTTCAGCCTACAGCACCATTTCCAAGGAAATATTTTCACTTGTTCAGCCCGAACTCAAAACAAAACACCACCACACACATTATTAATGAGACAAAAACATACCTGAGCCACAGTCTGAGAACTCACAGAACTTCCAGCTCGTACTCCCACCAGGCGGCCCCAGGACAGGACTTCGGCTCAGAGAAGCAAAGCTGCTGTGGGGACAGCCTGACTTTGGTTAAGCTGCAGATAATTACATCTATTCTTCAAGTTGAGATAACTTTAAAAAATGCCATTTTTAACAGCTATCCCTGTAGGAAGCAAGGAGAAGGGGGGAATAATTTATCTTATTAACAAGTTTTGGGGTTGGAAGCGTTGGGATATCTGCTGACACTAAGTTCTGTGATTAAGCAACTGTGGGCCATACTTCAAGTGTGGGAGGAGAAATGAAAGTTATCTGCACCCTAACCCTCGTATTTTGTTGTTGTTTGGGGTTTTGGTCAGGATGTATTTTTCACTCAGGAAATATTTTAACTGGGGACAGATGAAAGAAAGAGAGGGCATGTTCATTTATTTATTTTCTGATGGACCATGAAAAAAAATTAAGAGTGATTAAATCAACAAACTTTCTTTAATAAATTAATAGCGGCATCACAAACCCCTGATGAGAATGACCCAAAGGAAGCTGGGTAAGTGACAGTATTTAACCATTAACAAAAATGTTATCACCCACTGGCTGGGAGAAAACACAGGTGGTGTAAGGCAGACCCCTTGTCTCTTTATCTAAATGAATGATCTACATAAGAACAGGTCCAGCTGAGTGGTAACATTTGATGTATTTACAGTTTTGGTGCTGAATTTTTAAAAAGCATTTATAAAAATTCTGTAAATTCTCTGTTCAATTCCCATTATGTACATCCAAATATAGTAGGTTCCCTTTTTACCCATACAACAGAACTGTCAAGGGTAAGACGCAAAGGCTCCTATGAGAAGACAATGCCTCTGTGTGGACTTATATTGAATTTAAGAATGCTGTGGAAAATGACCTATTCACATATGTGATAGAAGCTATTGTAATTCAACTTATTGCTAAATGTTTGTAAAATCTGTGGTTGGCTTTTAAATATATATTTGTATATATGTACACACTCCCATATATATACGCACACGCATGTACATGTTTGGAAAAATGTGCTATGAACTCATCCAGGAAAAATAATAACTTAAAAAGTAATGTGGTCTTTCTGATTTTTCTGTACTGTTTGAGAAAATAAAATCTGATTCAGAGCAAAGGGCAGTCATTGAAGGCACAAGTCTGTGTCTACAGCCCGTCCTTTTCCTACTGGTTGCCAGACCTTTTTGGAGAGGCAATGGGATTCCTGAGCATTCAAACCTGTGGTGGTATCAGCAGGCTGGGACATGGTGCATCTCTGCTCCCTTCTGCAACTCTGAAACTACGTAGGATCTGCACTGAGATACCTCTCCTGCCTGCATGGAAGTACTACAGATTTTTTCCAGGATGGAATGAGGGAGGAGAGAACTATTAACACTTTAAACTGGGAACAATCCACCAGCAGATGAAACGTGTGTGTTTTTCCAGTAGTGGCCTCAGGGAGGTTTTTGCTGTAGACTACAACGCAACGGCACAACGTTATGCTAAAACTCTAGCAGAATTTTCCATTTCTTCTACAAGTTAATTTTGGTGGGATGAACAAACACATCAAGCTTAGAGTAAAAGCAGTTCAAGTTAGTAAAATGCAATTTACCCATGCTTAGTGTAAGCTTTTCTGTTCTGTGGATTTTCATAGCCAGAGGCTGTCAGTGATGCAAAATGCATCCATGTTAGATGGGCGCTGCAGCATTTGTATATTAGTTAATGAAGACTTAAAAACCTTATGGATAATATCTGGCATTAGGCAATATTATAAACAAGGAAAATTGAATGAGAGACATCACCCTAGAGGCACAATGCCAGAAAGACATGATGCCATAGAGGGTTTGTCTACACAGGAAAATTAATTCAAATTATACATGGTGTGAATTAAAAGCAGATTACTTAAACTGCATTTAAACCCAATGTGGATGCTTTCATTAAGATGTAAGTGGTGTTAATATGATATACTATAATTTACTTCGGGAGTGAAATGGAATAAATCAAATTTAAAAGTTAATCCAGATTAATCTCCCATCTAGACTAGCTCCAGGTCTGCTTCCTTCCTGTCCCTGCCCACTCTTTCTTTTTGAACCACATCACCAGCAAATGATGCCAGTCACATACACTTTCCAACTCTGCCCACTCCCTTCTGAGACAGGAGAAATGAGCAGGAACGTTTGTTTATGCTTCTCCTCTAGCATCTCCTAGGGAGGCATATCCTGCATCTCACAGCCTGACCCCAACCAGTACCACATGCACAGCAGCATTTATCACCAACACTGCAAGTCCCAGAATGCAGAAAAGTAAAAGCAAGTGCTAAACAAGCTAAGAAAGAAATAGATGTGAGAACTGAGAAGACAAGAGCTATTACAAAGCCACAGTGCTCTTCTCTGGGTGAGCCAAAGTCCCTGATCATCCAAGCAATCTGTGAAGGCAGTGCCACCCACACTGAGCACAGCTTGCTCCATCACAGAGCTGATGGTTATCTATAAGACCAAAGGAGGGCTTTTTATAAATCTGAGGCCATCCATTTATAAAATGGTTAAAGCAGATAACTGGGTTCACTCTGTTTCTTGTGCTTCTTCTCCAAGTGTGCAAGTGATCCCAGCTAGGACTGCAAAACCACACAAGTACTGCATTCTCTACCCTCTCTTGAGGTGCCAGAGCCTCTCACAGAATGGAAAGAAAACAGCAGGATTGGAGAGGGAGTCAAAGTTTAACAGAGTTCCTTTGAAGTGCAAGATTGCCTCAGTATGACAGCAAGCTGCTACCTGTAACAGGGCATGTCTGGCCAGGTGTCTACACAGTCACTACGCTTTCATTATGTCTCTCTGCCAGGTTTCTGTACAGTCTTTACACGGCACAAATAGGGGTGAGCATTTAAAGTATATATTTACTGTCAACTTGAAAAAGAAAGTTATACTGACCAAGTCTAATAGCATGTATTTGATATATAACTATTAACGTGCCATTCTGGACTCCAGCAAATGCCACCTGAGATAAATATTCAGCATTTTTGTTCATGCACTGGAAGAAGAATTCAAACATTTTGTCCATGACATATGCAAAGTAATCAATAGTTCTGATCTAGTATTAACAGTAAATATAGGACCTTAAACTTCACTGCAGTATATTAATTATATGATTTTAAGTACTGGACTGGAAAGACAACCCTTTTTTCTTTAAAAAAAAAAGCTTTGTTCAGAATGCAATATTTACATTGTCCTTTGACCAACACTTACATTTCTACACAATATATTTTGGCTACAGATACACCGTAGCAAAAAGCTGTGTGAACCACCTCTACACACAGCTCACTCTTTCACTGACAACATTACAGCTGTTTATGGAGAGCTCTGAAGTCCCTGGTTGCATTTCAAGGCCCTCCTCATCTAGTTCCATGCTATTGAGTTCATTGCCATTTCGATAACTAGTTAAAGTCAGATCTTTCCCATATAAAGCTGTTGAAGCAACATTCAGACACTGGTTCTGCCGCAGTCCTGACTTTTTACTGTTCTTATATTGGCAACGGATGTAATTGGAAAAAGCCCTGCGGTACGTTTTATTGAAGAGTGTGTATACGAGGGGATTAATTCCAGAGCAAACATAACCCACCCAAACAAACACATCAAGGAGTTCACTCAAGAGGTCTTCATCGCAGGCTTCCTTGCAAAGGACAGACATGACATTAGTGATAAAAAATGGGCACCACATGATGAGGAACAAAAAGAAGACAATGCCCAAGACTTTGGAGGCTCTTCGCTCGTTGTTGATAGACTGCATAGTTCCTTTCCGAAAAAGCACTGCCTCCTTATTTACAGGAGAGTTCAAATGAGATGCCCCTTCATGATTGTGAAGCATTGAAATGTTCTCTGCATTGTTTTCCTTCTTGAGGCAGTTTACGCTGCTCCTCCTCTGCTTGGGCACCTCTCCACACATGAACACCGTTGCCTGTCTCTGCAGCACCTGGACAGTCAGGCAATATGTGATTACCATGATGATGAGAGGGATGAAGAACGCCATGAAAGATCCAATGAGGACGAAGTTCTCATCGTTGAGGACACAGGTCCCATTCACAAACACCCTGGAGTCATCCTGCAAACCCATGACTGGAATGGGCATAGATATCCCTAGAAGAACAAGACCAAAAAAGAAACTTTACCTGGATGGAGAGGGCTCCAAAGGGGCAGCAAAGATGATGCAGGTCCTGCACGAAGTCAGGCTGCTGCCTAAAGCTGTTCAAAAGCGAAGTTACTACTCCCAGATGGAAGAGGAAAACTCATGTAACAACACTTCTGGGAGGGAAGATCCAGGGCGTGAGCATCCTCCACCAGGAGCAACTGCAGCTTTGCTGTGCTCCACAACTAACACAGCAAATACAGCATAACTCCTTTATAAAGTTCTTTTTCTAACATTAATTGCAATTTGTGGGTGTAGAAAAGGCAGCCATTGCCCTGCTCTGTTCCAGCTGGCCTCTCTATGCCTGCCAGTTTGGAGGGTGGAGGGATGGAGTTTTGCAATCTCCGACATAGGGTAGACAGCATCAAACTTTAAAGAGGAAAACTATCAAAACATTAAAAAATTACAGCTATGAAGCTTTAGAAGCAAGTTTCTTAAAGACATTAAAATAATCCTGATAGAAAAATGGCCCTTTTCACCGTGACATCACAGACATGTGGAAGAAAAACTCATGGCCCTCTGGGTTCTTATTGACTATTTTGGTGCAAACAGACAGTGCTCTCTGCAAGCTCTGCCTGCCCAGGCATTCCACCCACAAGCAGTGTGGAACTGAGTAGTATCACAGAGACAATCTTGCTTGAATTCTTAGAGAAACCAATTACATAGTCAAATGGAAGGGCTGCAGTGCACCTCTGCTTGATTTCTATCCCTCTGTCTGGCATACAGGGCTAAAAACTGGAACAGACAACATGAGAGTAGAGAAGTTTTAATTGAATTGGTAATCAGATTGACATGATGGTCTGAAATCAGAACCCCAGCCACAAACCCTCTGGCTGAAAGGAAGGAAGCTTTAAATGAATCAATTATAATAATAACTACAGCCCAGTTTCCAGCTACTCCTAAGCACTAAGCGGAGTAATAGGCCTCAGGAATCACTGCACGTGCCAAGGCAGTTTCTGTTCTATCCTGGTGACACAGCACATTTTACAATTGTAGCCTTAATGGCAGACAAGTGAGTTTAAGAATGCTTTGGATCTCTTTTTCCCTTCAGGATCAACCAGCACAGCTTGTTTGTCCAGGATTTCAGGTCATCAGGCCTTTCTGAAGCAGAAGCAGGAGCCCTGCATGGAGGGTCTCTGCAAACATCAGTGTGTCCATGCTGTTTGGCACTTGGGCAGAGCAGACAGCACATAAAGCCCGGAGCATCTTTGTCCAGGACTGCACATAGTAGCCTGCACCCACTGCTAGCTGCTGGCTCATCTCTCATGGAGTGAAGGAATGAATAGCTTTAATTCAGATATATTTGCTTAATGTCCTCCAACACTGTTTTCCTCTAAGGAATATATATCTGTAACCCTGCTCTATCCTACCTTGTGAAAGTTATCAGTAGTTTACTGTGTGGGCAAAAAGAAGAGGGAAAACAAGACTCATGCCAGAGTACTACATCTCACTTGAAATTTTTTCGTGTGTACTGAGATGCAAATTTTGTCCCTTCATCTGTGGAGCTCATTCCCACGCCAAGACAGACCCAAAACCTTCCAAAAAAATCTGACTAGACACAGCCAAACCCAACAAAACCAATAGCATATTTTGGAATACCACGGCCTATGTGCACATGAGAACATGGAAAAGACATGATGGGCCAGATCTAGTTAGACCATCATGGGCTCATCTAGCACTGTCTTTTGTCTTTGGCAGGTAACCAGAAATTTAGGGCCATGGTACAAAAAGGAGCAAATGTCCTCATGATAGCTTAGAAAATTCCACAGCAAGAAGTTGCATTTACACCTCGTTTTTAACATAAACTTTGAGATACCTGTCTTCTGTGAATTCTTGATATCATTTATACCACAATACTCAGCAGCATTCAGTTCCACAGCCTGTCCGTTTCTTGCTTATTTAAAATTTGCTTCCTGACAATTTTCTTTGACTCCCCTCAGCTTCTTTACTCTGAGAAATGGTGAATAATCACTCTCTGGTCACTTTTTCCAACTTCTCAGTGACTTTACAGAATTTTATCATCCCTACTGTCTGATATCTCTTTTGGAACTGAAGTATGCTATTTTATTTACTTTCTTCTCAAGTAAAACTCATTTTATGCCTTTGATTGTCCTTCTCCATTTATTTCCAAATTCCTCTCTGTCTTTTTAAAGAAAGGAAAAAAAATCCACATCCCAGCAGTTAGAGAGCAGCAGATTTTGTTTTGTTCTTCCCTTACTATCCTGGCTATCCATGAGCACTTACTCCGGGGACATGTCTTTGGGGCTGGCCATGTCCTTCCTTAGCTCCTTCACCTGAGAAATAACGAATGCTGATGCTACTGTTGTCTGGATTTCTTTTTTTTGGGTTGCTGTGAACAGCACAGGTTCTAGAACTAATCCTGTGGTACTCTGAGTTTCTAAACAGAAAGAGTAACATGCTAAAGAGATTAACCAGGGAATTTTTCCCATTCCAGCTAAGTGTATTCCAAATACATCTGCAACTTGTCATTACCATAAAAGTATGATTTCCCAGTAATCTAGTAAAGGAATTTCTTCAGAAAAGTAATCATTATAAATGCCTTCCATGATTATAGCATATGTTTCCTCAGCACAAGTGACAGTTTCAGGATTCCTTCTGTTTCCCTCTACATGCTAATGTTTATCAGCTTACCCTTGGTAAGGCAGTTGCCTCCTTCCTGAGATATTAACCCCTGTTCCTTTGCCTGTGCCAAATCCGTGTGACTGCAATAACCTTCATCCCATCAAGTCATTGATTCTTTATCATTAAAGACAGCTTGTTTTAATGCCTTGCCTCCATGAAACCACAGATATTTGGGAACTGGTGGGAGGTGGACAGTTTAGTCAATGGCATTACACTGAGATTGTATTTGCATGGAAAATTTTATGCTTTAGAGCCCTCTATAACACATACTCCTTGAAACAGAGTTCCAAAGGGAATAAAGGTTTATTCACAAAGTACTCACCATTCAATCTCGTCTTATTGCTTTAGCCAATGGAAATGAGATGTTTCAGGATGGTCACACACATAAAATACATTTGGGAACAATAACCTAGCTCTGCAATATAATAAATATATATATCAAGAGCAATGATGGCAATCTAAAACATGGTGCGAGTACAAGATGTCTCAGCCCTGATGACAAGGAATGAGGAGGTAGATTTTGTAATGGAAAAGTGTCCCCCACCTCTCTCAAAACACAGTGGAATTTCAAACTGAGAAAGCACAGAAAAGAGAGAGCACCGGGTCTTTGTTGGCTCTTTCCTCCAATCCAGGAAAATTCTATCACTAACAGCAGTAGGAAGAAAGATGCCCTTGGAGGAGCTGTGAACACACATTCATCCATCTGCCAGCTAGCCTACAGCACAGCTGAAGGGGCAGCATTACCCTCATCTCAAATGCTTTCTTCTGCCTCACACTTCTCTCTTGTAACTCATTCTTTAATGAGATTATCACTGATCTACCTCACAATCCAGCCCTAAAGGGAAATGAGTCTCTTACACAAGTTGAGCAGCATGGACTAAATCTACAACACCCCAGCAGTGAGAAGTGAAGTGTGGAAGGTCTCAGAAACCCCTGAGGGGCTTCCTTTATGGAGGATTACTGCAAAATTGCTACTGCCACAACACCAAATGCACAAATACCTGCTTGCAGACACTGCTCTCACCCTGACCGTGATTTCAATAGGGCTATCCTTATCAGCATGTGCTGTGCTTACCACTAAGCATTCCCACGTCGCCTGAACATGGGATAAACACGAGTGCCTGCCTTACTCAAGTTCAGCTGTTTGAGCAAGCACAGAGAATTCATTAAACTCCACTTGACTCAAGCAACCCACAGCACTAACACTGTAACTCTTCATAGTTTAAGAACTAGGGTCAGAGGTTCAGAGAAAACCAAACTCACTATGTCAGCGCAAGGATGGTGAGTGCCAAATCAGGCGAGAGGGTCTGAAGCCTATTGCTGTTCAACCCCACTGCTGTTCAGCTCTCCCAGTCCTAGTGCAGAACATCTCATGATCTTTAGCCTCGTGCCTGAGCTGACACTCTCTTCATCAACAAACATCAGGCTGATTTAGTGAGGTGAGGTCTTCATCCTCAGAGGCATTCTCAAGTTGTGTCAAATAACCCTTAGTAACAAAAGTAGCTGCAAATTCCCAAAGGGAAGCTGCAATGTTCCTAGAACTTGCAAAGTAAAAACTTTGCAAGCTTATTACATATCACACTTTGCTCTTCAGAGTAAACTTGGTACTCTTGTTTGATGTTTGAGCAGTGCCTAGACCAGCTGCTATTGCCCCAGTAAGAACCAGCCACCATCAACCAGCAAAACATGAACCAGGTCCCTGCTAGACTCAGCACTAGGAGCTCTGAGCTCTGTGCACCCTTGTGCCAGGCAGCAGCTTGAGAAGGACATCCCCTTTCAAAACAGCAGATGAATGTATTTTTTTCCTTTGCTCCTCTCCTTTATCTTCTATCTGACAGAGCAGTGGGAAGCAAGATGGAGAGAGACCCTCCGGATTACAAATCCAATTACAGTTGTTGTCCTAACTTCTTCTTGTTAGCTTTACAGATGTTTTTAAGAAAGCAGAACAGTTCACCAAATGGGGCTGAGATGATGCTATGGACACAGAGTAAAAGACACTCTTCATAGATTCTCAATTAATAAAACAAACCCCAAATGACTACAAATATGGGTTTGTAAAACATTTACTAGCTTGCTCCAGAGAAAAAGCCAGTTGAAAGTCCAAATTAATATTCAGAGAATTTACTTAAATGGAAAACAATAGGTTTTGTGTTCAATATCTTGTTTCCTTTTGTGAAAGCCCATGAGACTCACAGAGATTACTGGAAAGATGGAGTCTTTGATAGTTATTTCTGCTAAGAAAGGAAGTAATTTCCTCTCTTTCTCACAGCATTCTTATAAAGGAAGATATTTGATTTCCTCTAGGCACTGCCACCTCACTAAAGAAAACAGTGACCTGCATATGAGTTTACTCTGCCTTTCCGTGTGCGGGATTCCCAGGGTTGAACACAAGAAGGGTCGCATTTTACTGCAGGTACATGGGCTTGGGAATGCCAGGGATCACCTCTCCTGGTGTCAGCATTGGATTCAAAGTCTGCTGTGGTCCATGGCAAGGGCTCTACTAAGGCAGATAGGCTTTGGACCTCAATACCATCCTCCTGGCATTTATACACAATTTAGAGAAGAATCGCATACAGAAAGAGTTTTGTGTCAAACTTAGCCCATGGCTGCCGCAAAATCAGTCTGCACTGCTGTTATCCATGGTAAACACTGCATGTGTAAACCCATATCTTTAACCTCGTATTTATTATTAAACAAAATAAACATGGCTTACAACTTCAAGAGACATTCACCTGAATGTTAGCAGCTGCTGTAACAATCCATTAGCATTAAAGCCTGTTGGAGGTAACAGGAACTGACTCCCCTAACCCTCTCAGAAAAGATAAAACTAAAACAAATCTGTTTGGTTTCTTAACAGAAGTGTCTCACAAAGTGCTTACACATTTCTATAATAAGCGAGAAGTTAACCCCAACAGACAGCAGCCTCCTGACTTGCATTTTAAAAGAAAAGTCATGGGTTTCAGGAAGCAAATCTCTTCAGAGGCAGATTGAAGCAGGTAGTCTTTTGAAGTGTTCAAACCCACAAAAATTCCATATATTCCCCACGTGGCAGCAGACTGATTGCAGTGCATTTCATGTGCTAATACAGCAACACTGCACCTTCAGGGCTGGATTAGGTCTAATTTGTTCTAAATAAAACAACATCAGCCTTGTATTGGTTTAAAATCAAAGATAAAAGGGAGCTGAAATTTGAAGGATCTCCCTGTCCACAACAAGCATAACTGCAAATAGAGGAATGTAATTACTGACTGTGCCTGAACAAGCTGCTGACCTTTACTTAAACCTTGTGAGAGAACTGAACAGCCCAATCCCAGATGGAAAACCAGCCAATGCCATTAGAAGACAGAAGAATTAAATTGGTTTCCCACCTGCCTTCCTATTTTGCTAAATAACTTCTCTTGGTTTGCTTAGCCATGTGTTTCCAATGGGGACTTTGATCAAAGGAGGGATGGGGCTCCTGCTCACAACATACCTGGTACCAGGGCTGGGTTTCCCCCAAAAAATCAGACAGTGGTACTTGAACTGATGCTCAGCAGCATTAACTTCAAATAGGGGACACTGGCAACTCTCTTGCCCCTGGGAACGGATGCGGTGGGATGGTCAATCCCTTTTCTGTGCAAAACACTTCACAGATTGTCACCATCTGCTGATGTGCCAGGCAAAACATTTCACTCATGTATGATGACAAAATCAACTAACCCAGGCACTTGTGCCTGAAATCCCAAGGCAGTTCTCTTGCTACAAACTCAGATTGTTAGAAACTGCTATGATCTTTCTCACCCTGATAACTCTTGCTGGTGTACTAGGGAAATCAGTGCCTCTCATCAAGGTACAAACATTCAGGCAAAGGAAGGTCTTTAGAGAAAATAACCCTGTAGTCAATTCAAACAAATGGGAAACTGAGGCAGATGAATCCTTAGTGCCATGCTCTAGGCTATAAAGCAAGGTCTTCTGTCTCACCCATGACCAGAAGATAGGCCTGAAAAAGTTTTCAGAAAACAAACCTGCTCTACTGCTCCACCAGAAGCAAACAGTAGTTTGGCCTGCAATGCTGACACCACCTCTGTGCTCATTTGAGACTAACAAAAACTACCAGGATCACCACCACTGCAGCACCTCTGCCTACGGAACATCAACTAAGACCCTTGTGCTCATGAAGGGAGCATTTCAGTCAAATACACACCATCAGACATTTAATATCAAACATAAGAAAGCAAAAATACATTAATACAATCTTCTCCCAAATCTGGAGAGAAATGACTGCTACCTTCTCTTAGGGTTTAGTAAGATGCAATCATTTTTATCAGCAATAGAATTACTGTTCTTTTACAAAAGTAGTGCTCATAGTCAGGAATTTGTACACTTTTCCAGGAGCTGAAGGGTGCCTGTCTAGCCTTTGCTTTGCCAGTGATAATTTTAACACTGCTTCCTTGCCTGCAAGTGATGAGCCATAAACAGAACCAGCCTGCTTGGAGGGAAAGGTTTGAGAAAAATCCTGGTAACACATTTTGAACTGCCATTTGTTGTCTTCTCCGTTAGCAGTGGTTTTGCCATTTTTTTTCCCATGAAACAAAGGCTTATTTGGTAACCAAGGCTTGACATCTGTAAAGAAATTCATGGATGTGTGCTCCTATCACAAAGCACAGTCTCTCAGGAGCAACTACTGCCCAGCATGGAACAGAGGGTGCTCAGGAGCAAGCGAATCTCATGAGCAAGCATGCCGTGGGAACAAATGAATGCCTCGCTGAGGAAGTCACTGATCCCAGAAACACACCTATGGGCAGAAATGCAAACCAAAACCCTAAACATGCTCTAAAATCATGACCCAGGGGAGGCTACATGGATTACTCCAGTCCTCCTTTACCTCATGCGCAATCTGCCTGTTAGGAGAATACAATTCCTTTTAATATTGGTGGTGCCACATGAAGAATGTTCCTCAAACTGAGTATAATTTCCCACTGAGATTATTCCCAGTGAGACAGGGGAAGCCTTAACTGATACCTGGAGGCTCTTTAAGGGCATCATTAGGACAGCTTGCATGAGTGGGACTACTCAGCCTGGGTGAGAGAGGAACACTCAGGGCAGAAGCAGAAAGCCATTAGACATAAGTTCACTTAATCTGAACACTTATTAATCCTTGTAGCACAAATCTATAAATAGATCTCTTCAATAAAACAATGAAGTAGTATGAAAGTTAAATGGGGGTGTAAAATTTCTTTTTAAAGTTGAGTGGTATATCATATGTATAAATGCTAGATACCTACATGAAGTCAAAATTACAATATCATTAGTGAGTCAGGTAGGGAATGGAAAGAAAAAAGTCCAATTTTAACTCAACACCTATGATAGTATCACTATTTTTCAACAGTGCATTTCCTTTTTTTACTTACTCTGTTTTCAAACAAACAGCAAAAGACTTGGTGTCTGCTTATGGCACTGATACAAAGAGCAGAATTTAAAGGATGGCCTTATCTCAGTCACTTACCAAGTAAATTAAATTTACTGTTATTAAGGATGTAAAACCATGAGCTGGGAAATCAGTGGCACGTGTAATTTTGGCTCTCTCTAGTAAGTGACCAAACCTTGAACTTTCTGGGAAGCAGAAGAAAACCCATTTTGTGCTAGAGGGACAGACCTGGGCCACGAGGAGCTTCAGAATTAAAAAAGTTTTACTTATTGTCATATCAGAAGCAATGTGTGTGCACCCTTCAACTGAAGTTCTTTCATTCATGTTTCTAAAGTGATCTTTCTTTTATATTAATATTACACAGTTAACGCTTTCTCCTGTATTATACAGAGCGCATTTAGAGTCACCACTTCTGCTGAGAGCTGCATGAGGACCTCCTACCTTGGCTAGAGTGGCCCAAGGCTTCCTTTCTCAGAACAGGATACAGAGTCCAGTGAAATCATTAAATCCACATGTTACTAGTGAAAACCTTTGCACTTGAAACTGCAAAATCTAAAGTCTTGAAACAACATCAAGATTCTGCCAGCAAGATCACAAATATAATTTATTTTCATTTTCAATTGTGTGGATATTTCTCTTCCTTACATTTCTATTTCCAGCCTCAGCACAGTGTTATCTGTCACAAAACTCATTTTTACAAGCCCAGCACTTCACAGCACTCACTTTTTCTCTAACTGAACACAAAAAATCCTGCTCGGGTTATACTTGCTAAAACTTAGGACAATTGGCTGTGATGTACTTTAGTCTGGAACAAAGAGGGCTTTGGAAAAGACCCATTCATAAAGCAATTGTCAACAGACAGAAGGACTCTGTTATGTTCCCCTGCTTAAAAACATAATCATAGGTTTAGGCTTGTGCAACCTGCCAAATCCATAGCTCGGTGAGCAAAAATCCTCTATTATATATTTTACTGTCAGCATTAACATTTCAGGAAAATGGAGTGCAAAGCTACTAAATTAAGATAAATTACATGCTTTTTACTTCCTATTTTAAATTCTGATTCAGGAACTGAATTCACGATCCTTTATGTGGAATGCATTTAAAAGTTTCTTCAGTCCAGCTGAAGCAGGGTTTAGTAAATACAGACTGACCAGCCTGCACAATTTGATATTAATCACATACAGAAATGCACAAATTCTTTTGTGAAACTGCCAGAGTTCAGCCCCCCTGCTGGCCAGGTCAGAGTTAAATGCAGGCAGTTGTGATCACCCCCTCAGATAAAAGGGAATGAGAGAGAGATTTGTGGGCTGGAAACTAAAATAACTTTAATGGGACAATAATAATAATAATAAGGAAAATAATATTAATAACAAAATAATGAAATATATACAAATACACCACATCACACACCACCATCACCACCCAACCTCGATGACTATAAATCACCACTGATGCTGCAGAGCAGGCATGGGGAAAAGTCTTGGACTGGACTCAATGGTAGGTGAGAGATGGATTCAGGAACGAATGATCCAGGATCAGAGGTAAAAGGACAAACGATATTCTTATTAGATACTGGCCATCAAAGAAGAGGGCCTGACCCTCGTGATCCCTCAATTTTGTACTGAGTAATACTTTGTTGGTCACTTTTAGGTTGCCTGTCCTGTCTGCTCTTCCCTGCACGTGACCTTTTTTCACCCTTTTGACTTACAGCTTTTCACCAGCCCCAAAGTAACATTAGTGTCCATAGAAATAGGTATAAACAATGGCCTTTCTGCACGCCAGTGCTCCCTTACTTTGGTGATAATCATAAATTTTAAATATTATCACTTCTAGAGACAGATGCTGTGTAAAACGTGTAATTAACTTTCAGAAAATGAAGATATTAGACAAGGCTAGGTTGAAAAGTTAGAAAATCCATTCTACTTTAACTCAAACCACAACAGATACTTAATATTGAGGGGTGGGTGAATTTACTTAGCCTTTCCATCCTCTTGAAAATTGCATGGGAATTCATCAGGCCCTTCCAAGCGACAAGTAGGTAAGAGACAGAAGACAGCAACACTACACTTTGGGTGAGTTCTATTTCTTTCCATGTTCAGTTTATTCCTGTGTCTGTCATATTTCTAAATTCATTTGTAAAGTAAAAATAGTTATGCTAAAATAAGCTAGATATATACCAAGAGCACTTTTCTTTCTCCATTTAATTTCTCCTTCTGGAGAAAACCTGAGTAAATGAGTAAGATCTATTCCATGCACTGGAGAGGGTGGAAATCTATCAACATTTCCTTGTCCTGAACAAACCTTCTGGGGAGTATTGGCTCTGCCTTTATCTTCAAAAAAAAGGGATGCAAGCAGAGACTGCCCTGGGCCAGCTATATTTGAATCAAAGAGAAAGAACAAAATGTAAACAAAGCCCAGACGTGCTGTACACCCTCTCATCTATGGTCCCTGCAAAGAAGGGCACACAGGTACAGCTGTAATTCTCCTCCCTCTCCAGCCTGGGGAGAGAAACCCTGCCTGGGGCAATTCCCCAAAGCACTGTGCGCTGCAAACATCTCACTGAGTGACTGCTCACAGCTTCTTCCTAAAGACTTTTAGAAGCTGGGGAGTAAGCTCCGCCACAATTTCTAAGGGAATGTCTGCAGCATTAAGGCAGCACAGGCAAAAACCTGCAAGTTAACTCCAGAAAAGTAAGAAGAACAGTCTTATTGCCCAGGTTTTGCAATGTGCTGGCAGATTTATATAGCTCTGCTGGGGGCAATACTGGCTGCTCCCTCCGTGCTACAGGGCAACACAGAGCAGAGATTCTATGCCAACTCTGAACTGCACGTGCAAATCAAGCCCAAGCATCCTGCATGTGAAGTTGTCCACACACAACTGCTTATGCACTAACTTTAGCAGCTTTCTTTCCTATGCGTAACAGGCAGCACAGAGAACTTAAAATAATAATTTAAAAAACAATCTTAAATGGATTGATTTAAACCAAATCCAATTTCGCTGTGAACTGTATTAACTAGAGGAACCATAGCAGGCCTGTGGCACAAGAAAAAATTGTTTCTAACAGATATTCTTGTTATATTAATGAGCAGAGAAAGTATATTTCCCCTAGTACCTTTTTCCTTTTTTTTTTCTAGAGCATTTTCCATGGCAAGCTTCATCAAAAGTGGCCCTTGCAGCACCCAGGAATCTGGTACCATATTCCACTTCTAAATCAGGCAAAACCCAAGAGAAGTTCAGGCACCTGAGTATAGCACTGAAAGTGGAAACCACGTTGTAAAAGGAAAGTTACATGTTAAATCTTCCTAAGACTGCATTGTATTCAAGCAAAAAAGGGCAATACAGCAGAGAGAAGTGTTCTTACAACTTTTCTGACCCTGCCCCAAATTCATAAATATTTTATAAAACACATGGAAATAATTCCCCCAGAAATATTTTTCTTCACAGAATTCTTGATATTACAGAGTTATCTTGCTATCATTTTGCCTTTTCTTCCTTACTTTACTGCTGCATTATTTATTGCTTTTACCAAAGTGATACAAAAGTGTCTTCCTTTAAGTCTTCTCCTTATTTACTATGACTTCAAACTTGCTAGCTCAGTACTAGCAACAATCCAACTGTGGCAGAATATAATGTAGGCTATAAAGCCTGTGCAAGAGCAGTAAATACCTCACTGTTAGCCTGCCTCCAATTCTGCATTTCTTCACTTAAACCATTACCAGAATTTGAGAAAGTTTAACTGCAGCAACTGCAGTGTAGATGTCTCATTTATACTGGCTGGATTTTCCTCCCAGACCTTTGCTAAAGCTATTTTCTCCTTTGTTTACATAGCAGTTTTATGGTACTGTTTGTCCATGTTACCATCATTTTCAATGTATTGATATGGACACAGCAGCAATACTTCAGCATTGGAAGTGGTGATATTCAGAAAAATGACTAATAATTTTGGTCACTGACCAACTGCAATGAAAGAATTCTGTTTCCCAGTAATCATTTTTATTATATTCAGGCATGCAGGCCAGGTACATTAATTTGAGTATCCTCTCAAAAATCCTAAATTAAAATTGGATTAAAACTATTATTCATTAAGACACAGTTAATATTGTGAGCCACATTGCTTACCTATGGATATGGTCCAAACTGCAGCAATTTTCATAATAGCCTTGGTGCGGGAATTGAAGCGGCTGTGCTCAATGGGATTGCGTATTGCTACGTATCGATCAAGAGAGATGGCACAGAGATGCATAATAGATGCAGTTGAAAAGAGCACATCTAGGGAAATCCATATAGGGCACAACTGTTTAGGCAAAGGCCAAGCATAATCTGAAACATAGAGAGAAAAGCAATGAAAGGAAAAAAGAAAAGGAAATAATCTGGGAAGCTAGGCCATAATTTCTGAGAAACTGTTGGGATATTTTAACACTGTGGTACCAGTAAGGGGCACGTGCACAAGGAGTGGACAAAGGAATCTGTTGTGAGGCCTCTCTCCAGGCAGTCCCTGGCTCCAGACACTCCATAAACCCATAGCCAGTTCCCACACATCTGTTTTCCACTACCAGCAGCTAAAGGCAAAGAAACATTGATTTGGCAGTGCCTCCAAGTGGCCATTCTGGCTCTCTTCCTCTCTCTTAACCTTTTCCCCTTATCTTTACAAAATCAAATATTACATTAATTTATAATTGCCTCATCACATTCTTTTCATAGATGTCATAGCTCTATGTGACATTAACTTCACTCAGATCCTTTGTAAATCTCCTCAGTTTCTGTCTGTTGAGGAGAAAGGTAGCAGACAATTATTCTACATAGTCTAACGAATAGCTAAAGGATGCTACTGCACCTTAAATATTCTCTGCAGGCAGTGTGCCTTAATAACAGAGGAATACTTGCCTCCTTACAGAGCAGCTGGGATTGAATGGCTGAAATTTGAAAACTATTTTGAAGGTAGATAGAGCTGAATATGATCCTTTACAGAAATAATCATGTCAGCAAACTGAACAGACTAAATAGCTGGCATGCAGCTAGTTTGGGTGCCTGCATTTATTAATCACTTTACTCAGTACAGCTTGAGAATATAAGTGACCCAGAAAGATCCTCAAGGGGCAATGGTAGTTAAATTAAAGATCAGAGAAAATTGATTTGTGAATGATAATTCCATGTTAATGCCCAGAATGGATTGTGTGAGATCAATAACACGTTCTGCAAATCTCTGGGCTTGTAACACACTCATCAAAACAATTGAAAGTATCTATAGCAGCTGAAAACAGGAGAGGCTTCATAATAGTTGTATAAAGTAATCTTGTGTCTTCATTCAGAACACGGATATCTAAAGCAATCTTGAAGTTTACCCCAAGGATCAGAAATATCACTCTGCAGAATCAACGTTATATTAAGAACGATGCAGTTCCATCCTACTGATCTCAAATGGAAAGGGAGAAACATTAGTCTTAGAAAGCGTATTTTGAAACAAATTACCCAGCCAAGAGAGACCCAGAACACCTTACGTGCAGAAAACCAAGAGGAATTGAATCAGAACAAATTATTATGAATTGTTACAGTGAAGCTCAGGAGGAACTTTTCACAAAGAGCACAGCAGAATGAGACGGACACATTAGCTCATTTTATCAGTGGCAAAACTACAGAAGAAGTGCTAAGTAACTCATGAAACCCAAACAAGACCACCTCAGCTCTGGAGAGATAAACCATTCATTTCAGCAAGTTTTCACCACCTCAACTAGATGGACCGTAAGTGGACTGAAATCCAAAGCAGCAAGCATTTGAGAGGTACTTATCAAAGGGAGCTAAGCAAAGCACTTTTTTGGCTGGACCATATTTACTTTAAAAGGCACCTCTGCTGTAAAAATGAATTGAACTTGGTTGAATCACGACTCATTCTTTAGGAAGTTACAATCAAATTCTGCACCTTCTGCTCTCCTTCTGACTTTGCAATAGCTTAGGACATCATTGCTATCAACCTGCAACTGAGCTCAGAGCTCAGCTAAGCACGCCTCAGAATTGTTGGGTCTTTTATGATGCCTTAGTAAATGCTATAGGGAAGAAAATCTGTTCTCCTTCAAGTGATACCTGCGCTCCTTGCACAACCCCAGGCTTTTGCTGCCAGCCACACCTCATCCCTCACTACTTCTCCCTCCGAGTTGCTCGAGCCAGCTTTCTGATACAGGCTGAAATGAGCAGTGAACACAAGACCTGGAGAAATGCACGGGTGAGTATGCCCTGATGGACGAAGCGGTCCCTGTGAATATGTATGGGGTGATTCTGACTTGTGTAGCAGCCTTTTCACAGGGGGATGGTGATGGTGATGGCTGCTTCCCCCCAGCAAGCAGGTGGTCATGCAATCTCCATTGTATCCAGAAGGGAATGCCAGGCCCACAGGCTCCTTGTGCGTGGGAGCATCTCCGATCTGATCTATGGCACTGTAGTGGGTACAATCTGATTCTTGACATTTGCTAGACCTGGAAGAGATTTCTACAGCAACCACCTTTTCAACATTATTGAATGATGAATGACCTCTCTTACTTCTTCCTTTGAGCTACACAAACACTTTCCATGACTGATTTGCTTGGAACAACTTCTGCTGTCGATGTGAACTCGGCAACAGGATTATAATCAAAAAATTAGCAGAAGAAAACTGACAGTAAAACTTCATACCCATGGTGTGAGGTTATTAAGTGTTGCCTGATGTCAACCCTGGCACTATAGCAATCTCAGCCACCAACAGATCAAAGTAATTCTGCCCAGAAGTACTGCCCGGGCAAACTGTCAGGATGTCTTTAAAGATAAAGATGATAAGAGAGACCTTCTAATGGATAATCCTTTTAGTCTTTGCTGTCCCAAGGCACTTTTCTACACTTCTAGCTGAAAAGGCAGTTATACAAGAGACACTTTGCTTTCTCAGGATGGTTCCTAGAATGATCTCAAATAATAAAATGTCGCTCTGGAAATTTGTAGAATGGCAGCTTATAATGCATAATATACCTTGATAGGAAGCGTATAATAAATAATCCTATCTCAAAATGTTAGTACTTCTAAGTAAGCATCGTGGGTGCATTTGAAAAACACCCACACAGCCTACAAAGCCAATAACGTGTACAAAAGGAAAAAAGTTTGTTCTGATTCTTTTTTTAAATAAATGTATAAAACATAGGAAATGTGCCCTGTAATTGTGCCAAGATGCAAACAAGGATTAAAAAAACTCCAATTCTGTTAAGGACGTTACAGCTTTAGAACAATCTTATCCTCATAAATACTCTGTCTGCAGAAGGTAACATCTATCTAATTGTTCTATTTTCAGTCTCATTTCATACACAAAGAATAGAAATTATCATATATGTAGAAGTGCAGATGATCAATTGAAATGAATTCTTGGACCCCAGCAATTCTAAGCTTTAGTAATTGCACTTCCAATGGAAAGCATACATCTCAGTCCAAATCTGGCTCCAGAGAGAATCAAAATGTGTTAAACACCTGGGTAAGCAAAAACCAAATTCTTTGTAAGAAACTCTGATTTTTGTACCTTGAATTAATCAGTACCCTTAAAATCAATCATATATTTAATGCACTGGCTGATAGGAGATGGATGAAGGGAATTAGATGAATCCAGCAGATCAGAACAAAAGGCAATATTTCTTTACCCAGTATGTAATCAAACAGCAGATTTCTTTGCCTCCAGACATCTTGTGGATGCTAGAAATTTGCACTGGACAAATTCATAGAGAAAAGCATATACAAGACTATTACAATGATATTACTTTTAGATCAGTGTTAGCTTCTGTCTCTGATAAGGAGAAAAACATTGTATGTATGAAATCCTGGAAGGAAACTTCAGCAGGATGCTTGTGAATATTGCTGCAGCCTCCAATATGGAACAGCATCTTATGGAACCTGAGATGCAGTCGTTCTTCATGGGAAACAGGGGTCAAACACTCATATTTAGCCAGCATTCATGCTCTATGGGTGGGATTTTATCTCCTGCCCTGGGATGAGAAAGCAAACCACAGTGTCACTGAACAGCTGAGATGGGCTCAAACTGTTGGCAGCAAAACACAAAATCAAAAGCATTTTGGCAAAGTTATAAACCGTATCTATGTGCAGCTAATTTGCTGTCAGATGAGAGTTCCCTTAAATTTTTTTGTGCTTTCCATCAAGAAAGATGGAAACAATTAAATTTAATCACTTTTGTCAGAACTTTTATGTATATGGGTAAAAAGTGTTGTGTAACACTATTATTATGTTCACTGTGTGAGAGTCAAAATTACCAGCCATTGCAGCAGGAGGTGACTGAATAATCCAGAATACAGAAAATAGAAGGAAAATTAATTATGTCAAATGGTAAAACAGAATTATTCCAGATTGTAGGAGAATGGCTGAACTGTAAAAAAAAATGATTAAAAAATGTTAGAACCTGTGGCTGAAAAGAAACTCTGGGACTGCAGAACAGACAGAGGCTTACCCAAACCCCCTTGCTCCTCACCAAAGGCTTGAACAAAATCTCATGAGCTTTAACAGCTTTTTGTGCTAAGCTGAAGTAGGCAGGAGTTGTGTGTACACACACAGACAAACACACTCCATGCTACAAATGGACTGGCTCATCATATTTACACTTTAACAAAAATGACTATTGCTTGTATACATTTGCTACCTCTACAGCACAATCTACTCTAGGATATGTCCTGGGAACACGCAGTGTAATTCTCGGAACAAATCTAGAATAAGAGTGGCAAAATACCTGCTTATACCACAATATATTGAAGAGTTATGTAAAATTCATCCCTGTAGCTTCAGAAATTTTTCATGGCAAACTCACAGTACGCTGCAGCAATCATTTCTTTACCAACCGCAAACAGGGATTTGGAAAAGACTTCAGAATGCATTTGTTGTGTTTAGCCAGTGCTTTGTATCCATCAGGTTGGATAGAAGGGTAAAAACAACCCTCCAAAATCACACAGGAAGAATAAGGTTATATTTCATCTTTTAGGCTGATCGTGATTTTTTTTGGTATATACACATACACACACATATATAATGTATCTATACATATGCATATATATATAAAAACAGAGCTGAGATGTGAATAAGAGCTAGAGTTGCTTATCTGTTCAAATACAGCCTATTTTATTTCTCCTCCTTTTCTGTATTTACATCTTGCTTTAACTACTGAACAAACTGAACTAAAAATGATAGGAAATCATCATGTTTGAATCAATCGCAGTATAAAACACAATTTCCCAGCAGTTAACATGGCAACACAGCACATGCTTGAAGTACTTCTTGATCATCCTCTAGCTGCCACGGGTCAGCTCCAAGCCATACACTGATCTAATGCTCTGTCTCTTGGAAAGGTCAATAATAAAATCCAGGAGATGGCTGAGAAATGAAGATGCAGCATTTCAAAATGAAAAGAGTGTGATACTCAGTAACGGTGTTTGCTCAAGTTTCCTTGCTGTAACTCAGAGCAACATGCAGATGATGGGAAACAGCAACCCAGAAGATGTACCCGTAAGCTGTCACTTTCTGGTAGACTTCATAAATTTTGAAGATACTTTCACATGTTCTAGGGAAATTCACTGTCACAGGCTGTGGAAATAAGCCTACCCTTGCCCACGGCTAGAAGTCTTTTTACCCTCATTGCACCATTAACGTATTCTAACTGAAGCATTTTATACTAACCAGGCTTTCCAGTATTCACTTTAAAATTTCATAGCTGCCACCAGATTTACAAAAATAGAAAGCAATTACATACCATTTTAACATTCCTGCATTGCATTATTCCCAAAGGGATGAAAGAATTCAAATTCTCTTCTTCTCTCTCTGTTATCAAGGAGGTAAAGTATTTCTTAGCCTGAAATACCATATCAGTAAATACAAAGCTATGTACTCCTTTTTTGCTAATTTATTTCCTTCAGGTTTTTGTAGACAAATAACTCTGAGACATCCATATCACCCTAAGAGTGACGCAACCGAGAGTGCTGAAAGTCTCCGTCGTGCCTGAGAAGTACAGAACACCTTGCTTGACTACGGCAGCCCTCAGTGATTACCACCTCATTTGCAGAAGGGATCACACACGTGCAGCCAAGCTTCCTGTCTGGGGAAAAGTTGGTGTCAAGGGCAGCACTGCAAGTGCTTCTGGTTTTATCACCAATAGAATGGAATTTGAAATTTCTCTGACATATTGAACTTCTGGGCACTGGGTTACATGGGAAACTGAGCTGATTTTTAAGTTTCTAGCCTGCATTTCTCTAGAGAGGAAAAGGACTGTCCTAAAGCTTTCTGCCTCCCTTAAACAGCACCTATTGTAGCACAGTCAAACACAGGAACACAATCTACGCACAAAGACTGAAGATGCCTTTTAGGAGAAAGCCTGTATTCTTGAATGCTACAAGTCCAAAAAGGCTTGAGGGTCTTAACAGATGCTCAGCTCTCAGGTGATATGATGGCTAAATTGTTTGAAGAGACCATCAATTAAGAAATGAAGGGTGACATAGTGTCCAGATGCAGTGCTGACGAGATCACAGCTGGCACCCTCCACTTGACATCTCTGTGCAAAGAAGATGCTATTTTGCCATAGTGCAACATGGATTTACTTGAGTCTATGCCACCGATCACATCCAATCTGGGCCGCGCCATCATTCCTGAGCTACAGTTTTCCTCTGAGCTATTAGTTTTGCACCTTGTGGAGCTGTCAGCAAGTGGCCCTGGGGCAGGGAACCACAGACAATGGGCACAGAACAGTGTGGTCTCCTTTGAAAACCCTCCACCACCGAGGGAATACCCAGCAGAGCTGGATGTGCCTCCAAAGGTCTTTTGGTTTTTGCCTCACAAGTTATAGGGATTAATTGGTGTGACTGCATTTTATTGCAAATTAAACAATTGCACCCATTATGCTGTTCTGCGAATTTAAGTAAGTGTGTTAAATTTTACTTTCTATCCCGTATGGCAATGACTTGCAGTCTTGACAGGACTTGTAAGAAATAAAATTGAAAGCCAGAAGGGATGTAATTATCTGATATAGGGAAAGATTGCTTGAATATAATTTAAGTAATATTTTAAATGTGAGAAGCCAGCTTTATCACACACTATACTCAAAACAAACCTGCTAATAAAATGGGATGTTTGCTAGGAAGAAAACATAGAGAAAGCCATTGCAACCCCAAAGCAACATTCCTCATCATATAAAATCATTCTGGTGCAGTCTGTCATTCTGTAAATCCATACTTTACATTCATCTTTTCATTTATTGGTGGAGGCTAAAACTATGTTTGAAGTCAGAGGAAAAATTTCTAGGCTCAACAATGTTTTTTGATCACAATTTAAGCATCTGTAGCTGCAACTGGAATTTTTACGTTGAGTGTTATGGATAGTTAACAGTGTAATGGCACAATTAATTGAATTGTATCACCAACTTCATATAAAGGGCTCCTTAGAGCATTTTAACTCCAACAGATATGATGTCTTCACACAGTTCTGCGATATAAGTTCTTCATATGATTTTATAAAAATGAAACCACAATCTAATAAAATATTCACACCAGTAAAGATTTTGTTTCTTGCTGATATTCTGCACAATATCAGGACAGTGGCCTCTCTTTAAATTCCTTCATGCAGGTTATGGATCAGCCTTCACTTGTCATTTAAACAACTAATAAAACAACAACTGCACAAACATTATACCAGAAAATAAGCCCATGAGCAAACACAGACTCCAAATTAATACCTCCTAAATGTAAAAATAGAAATATTTTCCAAAAAATTGTTTCATAACAAAGTACAGAAACATCTGACAATAACAGGTGGTTTTCCCTGCTTTTGATGAAACTGAAAAAGTTCCATTAACACAAGAAATAGCTGCCAAAACATACAGATCATTTGCGGAAACTGAAACTCAGATCTGGAAACAATGTGGCATTATTCAGATTACAGCTGGCTGCTGAGCAGTTACCTTTTCTCGGGACAAAGAAGCCATCTGCTCAGACACGGAGTTCCTAATATAAAAGTTTAGAATATAGCTCTACCCTAAAACTCTCTCTGGGGCTAGTGAGGGGACACAAAAACATAGAGGGAGGCGGTTTATGTCTTTAGTTTGATTTCAGCGTAAGTCAATCACAATTCAGACGTCTGCAACATCCTGACAGCTCTCTGCAAACCCACCTGGGATTACTCTTCTTTATCAGCTTGGGCTTCCTCCTGGCAATGCAGCTGAACAGATCGGCCTCTGAATCTTGATTGTTTTTGATTTCAGAAAGAAATATATTAAGGATTTCCTTAATTTGATGTAAAGAATTCTGTCTCCAGAAAGCACAGATCTGACATCTTTAACTAAACAGTACTTTTACTAAATATACCAGGAAGATGGCAAATTTAATAAGAACTGACATACTCTAAACAAACACCTGCAAATCACTAACATTAATTTCAAGTGTACAGATGCAGATGTTTTCAGGAATTTTGTCAGTCTGGTACATCTTGCATGCCAGGTAATAGTATTCTTTCTAATATTTTCTAATTTTTTTCCCCCTACATGAGGGAAGTAAAGAATTGCATCCTTGAGTACCATCTACTGTCCTCCTGTCACTGCATATTTTAGATTCAAAATTCCCATTTGCAAAGCATTTCTGCCACCATGCCCAGACTGCTTATCACCAAGAACACATACATGTTTGATTATAGAGGAAATCTCAGGCTGGAGTTCATCACACTAGAAAATTTCATTGTGAGAGTCCTAAAGGAGATAGAACAGCACCTTGAGCGGCTTTCTCAAGGAAATAATTGGCTAATGAACACTATTCCATGTGCAGGAATCCCAAGGAAATCTTTGAGCATGTGAGCAAGTTTCACAGTTTTCTAGGAGTGCCAATTCAGCATCTGTGCACATGCAAACTGCCCCAATTACAAGGCAATGCAATAGTCACAAGAGTGGAAAGGAATTCATCCAGTATGTAAACAAGACTCAAATAGTTAATTAAATAATTCTAATTGCAATCTAGAAAATGCATGTATTGCAGATCAGTTCTATACTCTATAGGAACAACCTGCTGAAACATGCAAGTGTGCAAACAACCCCCACATTGCACCCAGAAATGTGCAGTCATCCACCGGAATTATTGTAGCGGTACAATCCAGACATGTTTTGGGGGAATTTTTCTGATAGCTTTCTTTTAACTGAGGAATAGGATGTAGAGATGAGATGAAGTGCAGTTAAACTAGACCAAGCTAGTTTAACTGCTTGAGCTCTTCTAAAATCTTGCCCAAGACTCGAAAAATACCATTTGAGTAGCCTTAAGTTTCCAGTACAATATTTCAAAGTCTGGAGTCCCCTACCCTTCGTGGTCAACTTTAATTACTTGGCTGTCCTTCCCCAATTCTTCCCCCTATTGTCTTATGATAGTTGGATGTTTCTCCATTTTGCCAGGCCATAGGAAACCCGGAGGCTCCTTTCACAGGCCTGGGGAATAATTTTCTGCTGAAAGACTGGTCTGGAAGCTTCAGCAGCAGAAAAGCCAGACAGCATAATGCCTGCCAGAAAGCCCATTTCTCCCTCAGCAGTACAGAAGGCTTTCCTAGACAGCCCAGACACCTGCAGGACATGGAAGTGCGAGTGGAGAGCCCCTGGTGTGATCTGTTCTACTTCTATCACCACAAGAATGTAAGAACTTCAAACGTTCATGTTTAATCGAACCTCTCTGCTGGAAAGTATGGACGGAATCACAGCTTGTGGATGTCTCTACATTAAGCCTCAGAGGGAAGGAGGCTTGTGGACTTCACCTCAGCATGTTGCAGTATTTCCCAACTGCAAAGGCCTGCAGGCTAATTCTGTCTTCATCTCAGGAGCAGCCAGTGCTACAGCAGAGAGACTCAAGTCTTGGCCCTCCTGTGGGGTTTGATTCACTCAGTCTAGTGGGAACCAACCGCCCATCTGGGCTTGATACTCAGAGAAGACTGCCTAATCACAAGCCCTCTTGCCACGAACAGGGCAGGTCACCCTGTGGCCAGCATCCAAGTATCAAAGGCAACCTTGGGAAAGCAGAGGCCAGTGAAGACTGCTTGTGGCCAAAACTGCATTTTCCCTCCCAAAAAACATCAGACTCCTGTACTCCCTGCTCACCCCATGTCTGCCAGGCAGAGCCAATACACCACCAATCAGCCTAATGCAGTGTGATTTTAAAGCAGCCTTTTACCCCAAGCAACCAGTTTGTTATTCGGTGTGACAGCCCAACTTGTAAAACCACATAATACGATGTTAAGAATTTGCATCGTTCTAAGCATTTTGTATACAGCTCGTTACTAATTAAAACTACTCACTACTAACACAGTCTGTTATAAAAGACTTCAAGTTGGAAGAAGATCTAATCTTGGATTATGGTGTTTCCATACTGCAGCATTTACAGCCTATAAAACACCAGATTGTTGTCAAACTGCTGCATGAGGACAGAAAAGAGTCAACTCAGCAGAGCTTTCTTCACAGATTAAAAGGTGCAGAAACACCTCAGACTATGCCAACACATGTACCTTCACCCTCACATCCTGAAATTCAGGTGGCACACCTCAGCCAAAAAGAAAATAAACAGGGAGCAACATTAGTTCTGCCTGACTCTATATCTCTCTGTGGCAAATGCAGTTTGGAATCCTGAGAAGGTCTGAATTGAAAATGGCAATGCAGAACGAGGTTATCCCATTTCCCATAACAATGTTTCAGCATGTGGAACATATTCCAGATGGGTGACATCAGAGGCAAAGTGAAACTTGACATATATGACCACCACCTGGGTACATTTGTACTCCTTTATTTTTGAGTTTTGTAGAAATTGTAGGCCTATTGTAAGTTCCATTAACATGAAGTAGAAATTTAATTTAACCTGAATAAATGAAGTGTGGGGGTACTGATATATTAGAAAGAATACTATTATCCAGAAAATTATAGTGGTCTCATGAGGTGGAAAAGGAAAATAAAGAAATGATCTTTAGTCGAGTTATACCATTGGTTTTTTTTTTTGATAGACTTGTTTTTGCTTTGTAATCAAGTGTAACATTAATTTATTATCATGGTTACAGTATTATTACAGTTCAATCTTGCACTTGATTATAAATAAAAATCTTTATTACTGTGATAACAAAACAATGTGTTAACATAATAATCTGGGGCAAATGTAATAAAATAAATGCTGTAAATTTGAAAACTGTAAAAGAGTAATATGGGTGCTGTAGTAGAACTAGTTGCTCCCAAGATACAAGAGGCACTTATCCCAATACAGACTAGAAAAAAGCTTGGAAAATTCATTATGGAAAGTAAAGATGTAAAGTATTTGTTTAAAGGACTTCCATTATGGAAGTTGTTTTTCCTGTGTTCATGCTTGCCAACATCAACACATCTTGTTATATCAAACAAATAACTTGCTGTTGTGCATCTTGGATGGAGACAGCCTGCTGGATTTTAACAGTAGACTCCCAAATTCTGTCTTCTGCTGTGTTAAAATGCAATCTATTCTTTTGTTCGTTTCAGATCAGCCAATCAGAAGAAATTAACAAAAGCTTAATTGGTAAATTCAAAAATTTACCCAACAAATGCAAAATTCAAATAGCAGAGTGAGAAACAGTTGCCATTCGGAACAAAAGGTGGACATAAGGACAGAGCTCTGCTGCCTTCTAAAACAAAAAAAATCAATATTCATAGGTGTTAGACACACACTTACAGTCCTCTGCATCCCAGTGGGGGCCAAATATTTATGGTAAAATCCTGCCATACAATTTCCATATCTCAACAACATCAAGACCTTTTTCTGCAGCTGCTGTCTCTGATTGAGGATGGAAATAGACTTTTACAAAAACAAGAAAAACACCCAAAACTGACCTAAAATAAACACATTGCAAAAAGTTATACATTAGAAGGTGGAAACAGATTGGTCAGAGTCACAAGTAGTTTCTCCCAATAACTCCAGTATAGCTGGAGAACACACACCAACAAAAGTACTAGTTTAAGTTTTATTAAGTGGTAAGTGTGCTACATCACTGCAAATGTGCAAAAGTAGAGTATTGTTGAGATTCAGATCTTTGCAAATAGAACTGTAGAACAGAATCACAGAATGGTTTGGGTTAGAAAGGACCTTAAAGTTCATCTAGTTCCAACTCCCCTGCCATGGGCAGAGACACCTTCCAGTAGATCAGGTTGCTCAAAGCCTCATCCAACCTGGTCTTGAACAACTCTAGGGATGGGGCAGCCATGACTTCTCTGTCTTCTTCTTTAACCTGCACCAGTGCCTTACCACCTCCACAGTAATAAGTTTCTTTTTAATATCTCATCTAAGCCTCCCCTCTTTCAGCTTAAAACCATTATCCCTCATCCTATCACTGCACTCTCTGATCAAGAGACCCTCCCCATCTTTCCTGTAGGCCCACCTTAAGTACTGAAAGGCTGCTATAAGGTCTCCCTGGAGCCTTCTCTTCTCCAAGCTGAATAACTCCCACTCTCTCAGCCTGTCTGCATAGGGAAGGTGCTCTGGTCATCTTTGTGTCCTTCTCTGGATTTGTTCCAACAAATCCATGTCCTTCTTGTACTGAGAAATCCAGAACTGAATGGAGTACTCCAGGGGAGATCTCACAAGAGCAGAGGGGAGAGGCAGAATCATTTCCCTCAACCTACTGTTTGTATTTTTTTTGATGCAGCCCAGGGTATCAGTTGGGTTTCTCGGCAAAGTGCACATTGCTGGCTCACATTGAGCTTCTCATCCACCAACACCACCAAGTCCTTCTCTTCAGGGCTACTTTCAATCCATTCTCCACCAGCCTCTATTTGTCTCGAGAAGAGAGCCCCCTGCCAAAATGCCAACAGGAATGGAAATCAAACCAACCAAAAAATAACAGAGAATCAAGAGAAGCTTATCAACTGTCCTGCCTTGCTCATAAAATCTAAGAGTTGGTAGAGGAACTACGTATTTCATGTTGGTGCATTGTTTGTTGAAATTTGATGTCCCAAACATTTTTCATCTAAGGAAGGAGACATCATCTCAGAGGAGAGATTCACTCACTAGAACCACTACTGTCACTGTACCTATCAGAGTTCCTGCAGGACCAGCAAAGTTTTCCAACAACGAGACTCATTACAACAGAAAACATGGAGGAAGCCAGAAAAACGGAATACATATTTGAAACCAAAATACTGAAATACATATCGGTAATCACAGCCTAAGGCTCTGTGACAAGCTCATGCACAAATTCCCCTTGTCATTATCATCTTTAATGACAATTTTGGCAGAAAAGCTAGTGAAGACCAAGTCTGTTTCTCTTGTGAGTTGTCCATTCAGAAAAGGGTTGTATTGCACCAATAAGGCAGCGAGCAAATTAGAGCAAAGCAGAGCAATTGGCACGTGGCCCCTCTTCCATCAATGTAATTTCTATTTAATTACCATGAAGCAGATGAATCACACCAGAGTCTCTTTCCCAGCATGTGCTGGTAAGACACAAAGTGGGAACTTAATGCTGCTCTTACTATTAGTTCTCAAGGAACTGAACTGATCTACAAGGGTATTTGCACATATTTTAAGGAGTATTAGACAACTCTAGAACCAGAATTTTAAGAGATATGTCATGTGAATTGGTGAGAGACATAAAAATTTTAATTTGCTGAGTAGAGTTTAATGATATCAATTCAATAGACAGATGTGAAAGGAGGTAGAAGAAAAATTTTAGTTAATTCTGAGTTAATTGACCCAATCCTGGAAACATTCATAATTTAAACTAATGTATTACTTTGATATACTTGTCTTACCATATATCTAAGTGCTTTTTAGAGATTTCACCTTGGTATTTCTTTCCAACTTGTGTAAAGCAGCTGTCTATATATGCATTTGCCTGCATAGTGGCACTGATTTTTCTATACTTTTGAGCTCAAAGGCTGGGTTGGCCTATTTCATGCACCTCTCCTGATAATCTAGTAGTGTGTTCTTCGAGGTCTTGGCATGTCATCATCACTCAGATTGAGCCCTTAGGAAAGAAATCACTGTATTATAGTATTAATCACACGAAAAACATAAAGGTTACCATACACTGAAAAGAAATCATGCTTATTTTACAAAATGCTGCCCATAACATAATACAGTAAAAGCAACAAATACAATAGGATGTACATAGATACACCAGGCAGCAAACTACTGACACAACACCTCTATCTGCGTGCATCAACAGAACAAGGATGAAAGAGTTCTTCAATTACATATTAAGTCAAGACAGAGTACAGAAATACAGCTGACTATCCTTGGAGTCCTTCTGCATTTCCCCTTACGTTCTCCCATATCTGCAGCTGCAGCCAGCACAGGAAAATGAGCCATATGTTAATCTTTACAACAGACTGCAAGTAGGACCATTCCTGGAAATTGTAAGTGCTTGTTGGCAAGTGCTGAGAAACACATGCTACTAACTAGTTCTTCATCCCAGTTTCACTCTGCTGGGGTGAGTGATAAGAGATAGCAAGTTCTCAGCATGAGATAATATGTCCTAGAAATTTGGTGCATGAAAGTGTTTCTAGATTTAGCAGCAGGAACCTTCTAGGAGGGGAAGCAAGGATTTTTATGGGCAAAGAAAACAGCAGTAAAAGTAATAATTACTATGGGGTGTTCAGGATGGGCTGAATAGATGGAGCCACTGAAATGTACTCCTCTGCCACAGCTCAGGCCAGGCTGCTGTGGTCGCATCTGTGTTTTAAACTCCAGGGCATACATACGATGCTTCAAAATGGAGAATATTTTATTTCTCATTTACCTAAGTGAATTTAATGTTTAGGTAAAGGATAAGAGAATTTTCTATCCTTTCTACTGTGCTATTCCATGCAATTTACTCTTCCTCTTTCTCTTTTTTCCTGCTTTTTCCTTTTTTTTAAAAAAAAAGCTCACATTGTTTACAAAATTCAATAGAAGCAAATGTCAGTTCACAGACAGCTTCCTCGCTCACTGAGCAGACGCTGCTTGAGCACGAGGCTTTGTGGAATGGTTGGAGAGGCAGTGTACATTTTAACCAGGTCTTTCTCCAGATGGCCAACAGATTGCGAGAACAAGGGAGACCTGAGCTACAGCTGAAGCTGAACTCACGCAAGTTTTCCAAAGGGGCACCTAAGCTGGAACTAGCATCCAGGCTGCCATCATAAAAATTAAACAAAGATTCATGCATTTTAAAGCACATTTAGCTTCACTGATCTAGAAGCAAATTGGGCATGAGAAGATTGTACTGACAGCATTAAAATTGCTGTTGTATTTAAACTGACATCAGTACTCCTGTAAAACAGAAATGTAACTATTCACAAATCAGGTTTTTGGGGGCTCTACACTCCTGTGATTTTTAAAATCCATTGCATCTTCCAAAAAATTTTAGCAAAAGGATGAAATAAAAAATATAATTGTAACTTTATTTGCATTAAATAACAGTATTTAAACATGTGCCATTCAAAATCATTCTAATGAGTCATACTTGAACATAAAAAAATTGTTTTGTATGGGCAACTCTCAATTACATCAAGCAGGCAAGATATGCATGTCTAATTTAGTGTCTAAAATATGAAAAATGGCTCCATGATTGGATGGAACATACATGCTGTGGACAAATTAGAAAACTATAAAGCCATATGGTCAACTAGTGTAAGTAGGAGTTAATCCACTGAAATCATCTTGTGTACATTAACATTTACCTTCATCTCTGAAGAGCTTGGGAGGAGGACAAAGGTGGATTCTGGGGGTGTTTTCTGCCACATTTGTAGAGGCTGCATCCAAGGAAACGTCCCCACTGAGATACCTGGGTGATATTTTATGTGGTTAGCGCTTACCTAGGAATGTTTCCATGGTGTGTTTTAGGGTAAGATCACATTTCAAGTTGAGCCGTGGAGCTGGAAAATGTGCAAAAAAACCCCGCCTCCACTTAGCAAGTGCCTGCCAAGGTTTTGTTACAGAAACATTGGTAATGTCCTCATTACCAATTAGCTTCTGGTTTTATTTTAGGTCACAGCCTTAAACGATTTAGAGAGGATGCGTCTAAGTGAAGTAGTGATTACTTCCTGTGCCCTGATAGAGCTGTGAGAGAGGAAGTACTGATAACAGGTTCCCCTGGGTAAAACAGCCCAGTTTACCATCTTTTCAAGGAAACTTGTAAAGCACATTTGCTTTACAACAGTACATGGAGGCTCTGCTTTTTTTTCACATGACAGCATTAGGATTTTCTATTTAAAAACTGCTTCTTGCAAGAAAGTTGAGGTTGGCAAAGCGATGAAATTTTGATTCTTGAAAGAAGGTGCCCAGAGATTTGTCATGGCTTTCTGTTGCTACACACTGACACATACACATCCTGGCTTCGTCATTCCACCAGTAGGCAGACCTGAAAGATGCAAGATCTGACTACAGTAGCTCAGTGTCTCACTAGCACTTGGTAGCAAACAACAGGACATGGTGAATCAGAAAGCCCTTTTCACTCCTGTATTCTTGTGGGATCAGAAAACTCTCCACAGAACCTCTGTGATTTCATTTTCCTATTTGGATCTTGTTACTCAGCAAAATATGTTTTTTCTCTAAGGTGAATTTGCTTCCTCTGTCTTTTTTTAATTTTTCTTTTTTAACCAAACCCAATGAAATAGTTATAAAAAACCCTCAGCAACCTCTGCCAACCCAGAAGAATGGAGTTCCTTCCTTTTCCAGCAGGAAACAGAGCAAAAGAGAAACACATTAGGGAAAACCAGCCTCACAAAGTCAATTCACAGGTAATCACAAGAAGCTTTTCATCTCAAACCATATTAAGCAAGTTGAGTCCCCACTGAAATACACTTTAGGATCAGTCTGGGGTTAGGATTTAGGATTAAACTGGGAATGCAGTTCAGCACTGAACTGAAGGTTTCACACTGCAGAGCATTAGGTCATCTTACTTGGACAAATGCCAGCTAATTTCTCTTACCTATATGTACCATAACAATTTAACTGGAGAGGGGCTCGTGCTTCGTGTGGTGGTTTTGAAACCTAATAAAGAGCAATGCCACGAAGGGAGTTACATTGCAGTGGCAGAAGAAATTGCCGTACAACCACAGGAGAGCAGCAGAACCTCTGGGACCCTTCTGGATGAAGGATGCTGCCATAGTCATGTCAAAATCTACCACCATGACCACACAGGAGGAACTTGCTGCCAATGCTCCCACTGACTTCCACGTGGTCAGGATCTCCCCTGGTGGATTTTGTTGGAAGTCATTTCCTAGATCCACCTGTAAGCACAGGGGGAAAACAAAATCAGATGGTGTTACCTACCTGAATCCTGTTGCCATTGATCAAGGCAAAGGAGACAGTAAGTTAGAAAATAAGCATTCTCGTTTTTACATTTTTCTACATTTAGGGAAAAAATAAAAAAGGACTTCTCTTTTCTATTTGATGGGTCACCTTAAATCTCAGAAATATAGATCATGCTGCCATGCAGCATTTTCCAGATTAGCACAATTGATTTTGTTCAGGCCTTTCTGCAAGAGGCTCTATCTGCAATAAAACTTGCCAAACCCACAGGGCAAACAATGAGTCTCTGTAAAAATCATGCCCACAAGCACATTTTCCTGAAAAAGGCCAGAATTAGTTCTCAGTCTGGCAGTGTCATAATGTGCCGAGACTATCGAACAGTGCACACGTGGCTCACTCACACCTGACACCCGTCACTGCCAGGCTGGGTTGCTGGCACAGCCCCCTGATGTGCTGATGTGTGCCCTGCTCTTGAGTCCATATTCAGGGTCTCTGTGATGCCAACCTCTCTGGAGGGGTGTTCTTTAATCAAATCTAACACAAGCAGATTCATAGGGTGTGAAATCAGTAAATGCTCCAGCAGCCAACAGAATGCAACCTTCTCCATGACTAACCCTCCTGATGAAAGCCACCAGAAACAGAAGCTCATGGAGTTTTTTCTGCTGTGTTCGTCTGTGCTGGCCTGAGCAGCCTCAGCAATACGTGCAGCCACATTTCACCAGATCACTGGCTAAAGGTTCCCTTAACCCACAACAGATGAGGTAGCTGGTTGCTTAATAGCAAGAGGTTAGAAGCAAAAAAGCGTGTTTACAAATGTGAAACATTTATTGTTCTCTGGTGTTTTCTCCAAAGCTGGCATATGGACAAGATCCTCTTGTCAATGGAAAGGAACACAGGGAGGGTAACAAAGAATACCTCTGCCTACACCAAGAAGCAGGCTGAAGCCAGAGCTGGATAATATACAGGCAACTCAGAGTGAAGAAATAACATGAAAGAGGGAGGTGATACAAATTTAAATAGTAACAGTTCTGCCTCTGTACCTGACAGCAGAATTGGTCTTCAGAGTCCCATAAACTGATGCTCCAGAATGTGGATTATAGCTGAGCTCAAATTAGTCATAAGGACCTGGCACAAAACTGCCAGGCCCTACCCACTGCAGGTCAAGAATGGTGCCATTCAAACTCTCTCTTACAGGTAGGGCTGATTTACTGTGGGGCAAATCTTCGCAACAGCAAATCCTTTGCTATATCACCCAGAGCTCAGCAGTACAGGAAGCAAAATTAGAGACCTAAAGCAACAGGTCCTCTGCTGTCCTCCTGAAAAAAACACAAACAAGACAAGACTTTCCATATGCAAGTGAACCCAATCAATGCAAAAGTGGTAGCCAAGAAGCTTGCAGGACACAGCTAATATGTGAGCTGGTGCATCCTGGGAGCTCAGGCAGAGCTGTTGTCATCACTGTCAGAGAGGGATGCACTGAGCTCCTTCCTTGGAGGAAGATGCTTGCTGAGCATAACTGGCTCCCGTTTCCCACAGGCTCCAGAGAGCTGCCCAGCTCGTGCCTGCAAATCAGACAGGGCAGCACACCTTGTGGAACATGACCTTCACATCCACAACTGAAGTTAATGAAGCTTTGCCAATAGCCCAGGAGGGAGACTTGTGCATTCATTACAGCCAGTCATTAGCAGCCAGTTCCCCTGTCCTACTTTGGGTGACAGATGGCAGCGCAGGTAAGATGGGTACCAAAATATCACAAAGGCCGGGTGACAGTTATGGTTGGTTGAACCTGCACATCATTGCCCCACAATACTTGCTCTGACTTTGGCCCCTACACACCGCACACAGCAAAAGTCGTGGCCTGGGCTGGGGTTGGTGTGGCTGCACATCGTCACTCAGGCTGGAGAAGAGATGGCAGCAGCTCATCATGGAAGAGGTGAAGATGATCTTTCTCCAGTTTTATGGGCTGCTCATTTTTGATCTTTCTCTTACTCAATCTGATGAGGACTAAAACTTCAAGGGGGGTTAGAAAGGAGTGTATGACAAAGCCACTTCAGTCAAATGAATGTTCCTACACAATAGGAACAATCAGTACAGGTGTTACCGGTAACATGTTATTTCACTGAAAACAAAACTAAGTTTAAGCCCCAGGTGTCTCTATGAAGGGTAGCTGTGCCCATGTAAACACGTTTGTCATTTAACTGCATCCCTAGTTTGACATCAGCTGTGTTCCCTGGTCCACCCAATATTCTTAATTCTCTTTGGATTGTTGCATGATCTCTTGGAGAGGAGACAATAAAAAAATCAAATACCTCAATCCTACCTAAACCAAGCACTAAGCTTTTTTTTCCTCTTGTTTTTAAACAATTTCTTATTTTGCATAGCTACTAAGACTGCAACGTGCCTTCCAGAAGAGTGTCCAGCAATTTTTCACATGAAATTAATTGAAACAGTGAAAGACACAGAAAGAAAGATAAGTAATTCGTGTTAAAGTCATATGAAGCATTTATCCCAATGGAGAACACTGCACTAGTCGTAAACAACCTGCCTGAGGCTGGGCCTGCTCCTTTGAACAAGTAGAAATTTATCAGTTAGACCAAAAGAAAAAAAAGCCAATGTCTGTATCCAGCTTATATTGGTGCCATTCTGCAAATATCAAATTTCATTGCTCATCTCATAACAAACATATATAAAACTTGAGGAGATTTTTAGACAAGACGTCAATAAAAAGACATTTCAAAATAATGAAAAAGAATAACAAAAGTCTAGAATAAGTTAAATTCCTGCCTTAATTCTGCCTTAATAAGAGTAGCAAGAAGATGATTCTGAAGTACTGCTGAGCACTACGGTCTTTATTTCAAATGCTTTGCACTGCTCAGATGACAGCACTTTCCCCACTAGGCTTCCAGTCTTGTACAAAGTCCAACATTAAAAATTAAACAAAACAAATAAAATAAACAAGATAAAAGCCAAACCCGAGGTATGGATAATCTCAGATGAGATTAGAATTGAAATTAAGAAGAAATTTATGTGGATGTAGCTAAGCCAGCTTTCAATATAACAATTAAAAGCTAAAGGCTCCTACTCAAAGTGTTCTGGAAGAGGCTGATGCTAATATAAGCAACAAAATTTAGTCACTGCTGAGAAAAGTCATGTAGCATTGCTATTTCCTCTTGACAGGTATTGTCATCCTCTCTAGTCCTGAGCTCCTGTGCTGATTTCAGCTCTTCAGCCTTTGACTCTCACTTGACCAAAAGCCACCAGTTTTCCACCAACAAAAGCCAAAACTACATATGGTCCTAACATCATTCCAAACATGATCAAGCAGAGTGCCATCGTGAGGTGCAGGATTTTAAGGAGCTCCAGGAAATCCTGAAAGTTAACACTTAACTGCTGCAAAATATTTTACAACCAGGGCTTCATACTCAACAGGAATCAGAATATCCAAGAGACTATTTAGTATTCCCACCCTTCCCCTCACTCTAAGCACAATTTAGACCTTGGGTAGCAGAAGAGTTTTACATGGATACAGGGCAACATACAGAGCTTTCTTTTCCAATAGCAACACAGAAATGCTACAACTTAATCCCACTTGTCACATTAGGTAAACAGGCAGTTGTTCATGTGGAGAAAACTCAGTAGCAAGATACTCAACATCTGAACTAAAGTTGTCTTTGTATTTAATTAACTGGAAAGAGGGTGAACAGTGAGATAGTATGTTTTTAGGCTTGACAGAATTATTTAGGTTAGCTGAGGTTACAAGAAAGCTGTGGGGACTTCAAAAGAGAATAAATGCTGCTGGACAAGCACATAGTGCTGCAGCCAATGGATTTTACTGATGGCAAAAGAAAACAAAGTAATACGCGCTGTTGGATAAAAATATCATTGCACACTTCCCAGGTGAAAGGTGTATGACATAGTTGATAGAGCAAGCAGCAAAAGTGTTTCCATTCACTCACACTATAGCAGAAAAATAAATGGCAGTGGTAACTCACTACAAACAGGAAGGTCATGCATTAAAAAACTTCTGAAAGTAATGAAAGTGTCACCTGGAACTTGGTGTAGTAAATATGCAGCTAAGGCCATGACTTGGCAGGATTTTTAAAATGACTGACCATTTCTAGATATCTGAATATCATACCACAAAGTGCTAAACAAAACCAAACCCCGAGACACACACACACACCAGGAGATATGATTCTCATAATCCAGGGCACAAGTCAAACACTAGCCAATATAGCCTAGGAGAAAATGACTCCCTTGAGAAGGCTTTTCTGTAACAGTCAGGCACAGGAAAATTCATTGCTTTGCTCAGGCTCTTGGCAGAGAAAAAAAGATACTAGTCTTGTTGGACCTGTATCTAGTCTGATTTGATCTGGCAGTTATACTCCAGATTAATTCTCCAGTGTTTTCCATTCATTAAGATCTTAGTCTATGTCTTAGATAACTGCAACCCTTTATATTTTGCCATTTCCTTTCTTATTTCCATTGCAGCTGGTGGCATGCTGAGGGTCCCTGTAACTATGTGGTTTGATTTTTTTTCAGAGCTTTTAAATAATTCACACTCTCCTTTCACTGTTGTCTCTTCTGAAGGCAAGTGCATCTCACCAGCAACTCTTCTCATACCTGCAGACATCCACTCAGCTCCTGGACCATCTTCAGAGCACTCCTGTGCACAGCAGAGCAGACCCTGCGCTCTGAGCATTACTTGCAAGAACCTTCAGTGTGTGTACTCAGAACAAGAGCATTTTCCTCTAGGGGTCAGAAAACTATGGTTCATACACATCCCTAAAAATAATTTCCTTATAAAAGCACCTGAACCGCTGCCAAAATACAGTTTTCTCAGGGCAGAGGTGGATGTTTATAAGGCTCTGGGAGGCTCAGCTGGCACTGGCTCACACCATAGCTAGGCTGGTGGCCCACGGCATTTATTCTCACCCCCAGGGTTGTGCTGCAGGCATTTGCTTTGTCTTCACTGCTCTTCTCTTCTCTTTCAGTTGCTCTCTAAGGATCCTGGTTATAAACCATAAAACAACTTGCTTTCTCCCTGCTCCTTCCCACCATCCCAGCTCATTGGTTAGAGGCAACAAACACATATAGAAACCAGTACTGCTCTGTACCAAATCCTCTTGAGTGAAGGTATCGTACCTCTGGCATCATTTCTAAGGGCATTATTTTAATAAGGTGAAATTTCACCTTTCTCCTCACAGTAATCATGTTAACACCTAATATCAATCATATAAATATTTAAAGCCTCACTACAGCATTAGAGAAGCAATTAGTCAGTATCTCTGTATCCCTAGGAAGGGTCAAATGCTAAACCTGATAAATATTCATGTTCAAAAAGCTCCTCGAGCTTCCATCATGCTAGGAGGTGCTGCCAGTTCTCTCTGGAGATGAAGCCTCAGTGATACTGTTCTTGTTTTCACTCCTTTTCTCAACATTGATGTTTCTGCTTTTCACTGCCACGATAACAGCCCTGGCTCCAGGCACTGCTCTGCCCATCAGCCAGGCTGCAAGGGCATCAAAATCCTACAACATCTAAAAATTTCAGCTCACCCAGTCGCCAGCAGACCTGAGCTTGGAGCAGCAGTTACTACTGGCAGAAACACAGACAGTTCAGCCACTTAGGAGAGAAAAATCTCTCTTGGTCCTCACCAAGCTGTGCAAATTCACATCCAGCAGCCCAGAAGTGGCTGGACAGCACTGCCCTGGCACAAGGAGGCACCCACGGCAATACAGCACAGAGAGGACAACACCAAAGCAATGTGATGGGTGATGGGTCATGATAAAATGTTCACTGCCAGTTCATACATTTGGGTTTTGCAATTTTTCCAGACCATTCATGGATTTTAAGCACAACTTGGTACAATAAAATAATGCAGAGTGATCTCACCAGTTTGCTATGTCAGCCATGAGCCAATGACTAGATGAGATGACAACTAGTTAGAAACTAAGCCAGGAGTTCGTCAGAAGGGGAAGACTGTTAACTAATCAGGTGGACTGACACAGTCACTTACACATACACACAACTGCAGTCATTTAATTTACAGCTACAAATGCATTAGAAGAGTTAAGGAAACTCCAGTATGAGAAACATCACTTCTTAATTCAGGGGCAAAACAACAACTGTTTTTAACTCCTTCTATCCTTCCCATGCAGCATTTGGGTGCGGGTACCTGTAACTGGTTGGCAGCAGTAAATACTAACCTGTTCCTCAAGAGTCACAACTAGAGAGCAGCAGGGAAAAAAATACTTTTTTTTTAATTAAAAAATAATAATGATAGAGCAGATGGCCCGAGGTGTTGAAGGAGCACCTTACTCCTTGCTGTATCTTCAGAAATATACCCGGCCTCATCAGGTGTGCAGCGTGCCCTGGTACTGCTGAGATCTGCATTACGAACACCCCGGGCGCCCTTCATCTGTCCTTTCAGGTATTGACTGCACACAGAAACACTCAGCAGCACCTTGCCCTTGCCTCACCTCATCAGGCCTCTCTGCAAGACGTTTACTGATAGCAAGTGCTACCCTAGAAAGGTAAAGCAGGTTCAGGGAAAACAAGACTGCAGAACGGGCTGTTTGACTGACAGCTCTTTCTGCTCCCCCTCCCTTCCCTCTGCAGGAGGAATAAACAGTAAAGTTCCGCTGCAAGTGCTCAGCACATCTCTGTCACCACATAATAATGATGATAATTATCAATAATAACAATAATCTGGATGTAAAGCTGCTCGAGCAGTTGAGACTAATGGATTCAGAATCCAATATCAGCCTTCCTGGAAGCTGCAGCAGGCTGCCAGCCTTGCAGTGTTTTTTGAAGCTCAAATAGAAGAAAGAAGCTTGGACACCTGGATTCACAGATGAGTTTGCTGGCAACACTCTGGCAACTTGTTAGCAGCTGTGAATCCATTTCATTAGAATGAAGAAAGTTTAATACATTCTGTAATTTCCACTCAGATCTTGCATTCCTTAACTACTCCTAGGAGACTGAAAGCAGCCCTCTCTTTCTTGCCCATAAACACTAGACGCAATGCAAACTCATCACTGGCTGTCCCTAAATGTTCCTAAATGTCCCTAAAATGGTCTGAGAAGAGAATACAATCTCCATCTGCTGTCAGAAGATCCATTACATGCAGAATACGTGATGCCCCGTCACACCAGTATTTTTGTTTTGGATAATCAGAAGTTTCTCCATTGAGATTAAACACGGTATTAATTTCTCATTTACTCTGCCCAACACATGATTATTAATTAGCATATTCATTTGTTTAGTTCTTCAGGAACTACATGCCACGGAAAACGTTCTAAGTTGTCAAATGCAAGTCATCAATTAGTCCAAGACATTTAAGAAAGACTAATTGATAAATGTATCAGAGCTTTACTAATCAGTGAAAAATCAGCATGATGCATCCTGTCATAATAGGATTTTTTAATTAACTTTGTAATTAACTTTGTAATAGGATTCTTTAATTAACTGACAACTTGATTTTTCCTTCTTTTAATTAAGGAAAAATACCCACAAGTCTTTTTGGAGGGTGTCTATTCAATTTTCTAGTTATGCTTGAAGTGAAATCTACTTCACCTCATTAGCTGAAAATTAGGGAAATGAACATAAGAATTTATCACTGGGGCTGAGACCGCTCATGTGGAAACTTAAAAGCAACTTTATCACTCTTCTCTTTGTGATATGTATTTTTAAGGCTCCTTTCTTATTACATAAATTAAGAGACTTCTACAAATCTGGCACAGGTGTGCTGCATACATTTCCCATACAGCAAATGGCAGCTTTTCTAACAGCAGTGTTATCATACATAGATTATATAGAAAGCCCAGGGTAAAATGTACAGAGTAAAAATGACTGAACATTCACAATTACATCTCCAAGCAGTAACACTCTCCCCGATCAGTTCATAACCATGAACCCCTGTTGCTCTCAGAGAAGTTCTCCTGATGTGTGGAAATTTGCTCCCTTAGTTATTAATACAAGTTTGTAAGCTGCCACTCAAACAGGAGATTAAACCTACTAAAGCATTTCCTGACCTCTAGCTCTTAGAAAATAAGATAAAATCTGCTGCCTTACCAGGAACTGTGGCATCCAGAGTGCCTGCAGACAGTTGTGAGAAGAACCATTTTTCCAAAAACTAGCTCAAAGGAAACTAAGGCAAGAATTTTTTTTACATGAGAGGCCAGCTTTTGTCCTCAAAATCAGTGTGTGTAATGGTGCAGAGAGATGCTACCTATGACACCAGATAAAAGAGGCTCAGGAATGAATGATGGATCTCTGGAGGCTTTCAGATGTAATAACAGCATTTGGTAATGCTGTGACTCTACCAAGAGCCTTTCTAGTTGCTGTCTCATGCCATAAGAATTGGTCCACCAAGTATAATACACAAGATACCTGCCTCCCTTCCCAGCTAAAGTTAGAAGTAGGTGTAGGATTCTGAAAAGCTTTGTGAGCCCAGCACATGCGAAGCTGAGGAACACTTGCCTGTATTCAGTCCAAGTGGTAGGTAGTGATGAGTGACAGGTTTACCTTTCTTTTCCTCTGTGTTCTTGTATGCATGTTTTATTTACATGAACCACCAAATGAGGCTGTTGATGAGCTCTGTTAGTCTTCTATCCTAAATAATATTTCTAGATGCCTTGAGAAGAGCACCCACACCTTATGATGGATTTAAAGAGGAGCAAAACCCTTGACACAATCTCAGTCTTTTTCCTTTAGTCATTTCTGAGACTCCATGCCCTTTAGCTGCTGGATATCAAACCAAGTGTTTATTTTCAGGGTGAATGAGCAAATAATCTCTCTGGAGAGGGGATAGACTTTATCTGCTCCCTCTGTAAGCCTTCTCCCCTTGCTGTTGGAATGGCACAGCCCTGGCAACTTACTTCCACAACTAGTAGTTTCAATAATATAGAAAAGCCATTTCACAGAAGTCCTATTCCAAATCAGTTCACAAGTTCCTCTGAGGCTTCATTTTTCCAAATGAAGCTTTTCCTCCTCCCTTTGCAAAGCCTGAAGGCAACACATCTGCTTTGGTCCAGCTCAGCAACAGTTAGTGAACTGGCCCAGGGGAGAAGTGCCAGCAGCCACCACAGCTCCAGCTGTCTCCTGGCTCCCCTGAAACAACAGCAGCTATTCTCTTTCCTCACAGTATTTCCACAAATTTTCCATGTCCATTCTGAAATCATAACTTTTTGCCAAAATATCTATTTAGTGATATTTGCCTGCAAAGAAGTGCTTGGTAGAAAAGAGGAATAATTACAACTCCTCTTCAGACCAACAATATCTACTTGCCTCTAAATACGCAGCATAAATATTGCAGTTTATACCTTTAAATGACCTCAAGCAATCATTTTCTAAGCATAACAGAAAATCTATTTCCATTTAGTTTCTGAAGACTCAGAAAGTATGTCTTTCACTTCCATAAATTCACCTTTTTAGAGTCACAGGGTAACCCAGAATTTATGCAAGTGCAGACCAATCAAATAATTCAGTATTTATGTACTCCTTTTCAAGCTCCAGGGAACTGGACTAAAATGCTAAAAATAAAATACACACATGTTGCAATAAGCAGAAGATTTAGAGGAAGAAGTATTCTGACAGCCCAAAATAAAAAGCTTTATGCATAAGATCTCAATGGCCAGTTCTGTACCTAAATCACATATTGATTTAACTCACTGTTATATAACTCAAAGTTATATAAGCTTTGGAATTACGCATCCTTGATCAATGTGTTTTAGAAATGAAACTCTCTCTGACTTAATAATTTAGGCAAGGGAAGAAGTCACATAAGTATCTCTACATTTTACTTTATAGGACAGTAAACCAATTTCTAATCAATTCTATAAGTAAACAGCATTATTTGTTTCCAAGGAATATCAATTAAAATACTTTTCAAAGAAAAACTTAAAACAGATGTCAAAAATGATGAAGTATTATCTATTAAATGCACATACAGACATTATACTGATGCATGAGTACACAAACCTGACGATCAGAGATACAGAGGCCCTTTAAGGAATACCCCTTTGTAATATCAAGGAATGTTCTGTGCTAACACTGAAAAAAATTGTCTTCGGAGCCTTAGACAGATGAGAAAGTTGGATGTGTTTGAGATTTTACTCCTTTGAAGTGCTAACAGTGATTCTACACTCGAGTGCAGGAACAACACCCCACCTCAGTGCAAACGTACTGACCCTGGTATGGGAGGGCAGCAATAAATGCTTACACTTATACATGCAAATTTCTAAGTGTTTTAAAATAGAGGACATTTAGAGATAGGGAAACTGAGGCACAGGAAGGCAAAATGATCCACTGAAAGGCACAAGGCAATCTCAGGTACAAATGCCAAGAGTTAAGGCTTCTGTTTGAATGTCAACCCTACTAATGCAAACGCCATTTCTTAACCACATTATTGCTCAAATCCCACCGACATCAGAGGGAGCTCAAGGACTGACTCTGACCCGGCTTAGGAGTGGGTCGGTCACAAACACACTCCTCAGCTTTTCTCTAAGCTCTTCTGTCCTGGCTAATTTTGGCGTAGCCCAATCCAAAGGTAAAAAGCTGACTCACTGTTGCATTTTCTCTGGGTAGCCTCAGCGACAACTGCCCCCCAGAAACAATGCCAACACCTTTCATGGGTCACTCCCAGTAGCATGGGAAGAAGTGCACGAACCTCAGCACAGACCTATGTCCAAGTCCACACACATACTCACTAAGTTACCAACACATGAAAAACTGGGCAAAGCAGATTACTGCAGCCTCAGGGGATTCCTTGAGAAAGTGTATAGTCAAAAAAAGGAAGGAAACTACTTACCATACAGGACTGTAATGAGTGACACGGGCATGACCAGGATACCCACCAGCATGTCTGCCACCGCCAAGGACATCAGGAAGAAGTTTGTGGCATTCTGCAACTTCTTCTCCAAGGACACAGCCATAATTACCAAAATGTTCCCCCCAATGGTCAGCAGGATGACAACCAAGATCAAGAGAGCCGGCCAGTTCTTCTCTCTAACGGACATCCGAGAGACTTCACCCTTCTCAGAGGCATTAAGAGGATCAGATGTAGGCAAACTCTGATTCAGAGTCAAATTGCTGCTTAAGGACCAAGCCATCAGACCACCATGCAAACTAAAATCCAGTGTAACAGACACTGTCGTTAAGCTGAGTAATATTCCAGTGCTACTTAAAGTGCTCATTGTCTGGGGCTGGTTTTTCTGTCCCTTAATTGCGCCTCAGAGATGATCCCTTTTCCAAACTGCAGGTCCAAGGCAGATGCCAAACTTCACAAAACCTGAGCCAGAAATTCATTTGATCTTCCATAGTGAAACAATCTAAAAGAAGTTAGCGTGGAGCTCTTCTAGTTTCCTTGGATATGGTGGAAGATGACCACTGACAAGCAACCTCAAGGGAAAGGAGACTTTGCAATCTCCAGCTGTTTTCCAGGTCCACCATTCTGAAAAGAAAAGAAAAAGTGTATTCTTCACTGAAATCACAGCATACACACCACCTTCTTTATCCCCATGCAAATTACATTCTTATTCTCTCCCTTCCTGCTGCTTAGGATGTTCTTCAGGCTGCCAGTAAGATATGGGTACAGACTATGTCTACATTTATGGGGGGAGAATCACATCAGTGTGCTCTAGCTGGTTAAAAGCTGATTATCACTAATTAAATGTTTTGTGAAACCTGCAAAAGCAAGTCTGAAGAGCAAAATATGTTTCAATTGATAGCCACTTCACACTCTGCCACTGTGTAAAATAGTAATCGCACAAAATTCCAACCATTCCAGAAAGTGCAGCCAAAGCACAGTGTAAACCATTTCCTTAATGGCAGTGTTTGGATATATTTTGCATATTCTGAAACAAAGCACAGGTGTTGTAAAATCCCTCAGGTGTTAATGATTAACTCTCCTATAATAGCGAAGACTATAGTTTTTATTGGGAAACAAATGGTGGATAAGGTGCAATTTGTATCAGGTCAGTTTCTCCAAACAAATAGATAACAGGGACTTAAGGGATCACCTGCACACAGCTGGGCCAGTAAACCCAGTCCCACCAGCCTGCTGTCCAACACTACTGCCCAGTAAGTGCAAGTTTCATCACATGCACAGTCAGTAGGATAGATTTCCTCAGAGTATCTCACATGATTTATGCTTCATAAATTAGTTAACACTGAGGGCAAGTCAGATTACATCCCCTGACTGCCCGTTTAATACAAGCCAGAAAGCATCATGCTGCTGCCTCTGAAGGAGTCCATTAGCCTCATCATTGACCTAATTTAGCAAATTAAGCATACTCATAACTTCAGGCACAAGCCTACACCTACTAAGGCTAAGGGCACATATTCCCAATCCTGGCTAAATCATGTCCTTGGGAACTCAATCATTTTAACTGCCAATCCTGTACTGACGAAAACAGAAGCTTTGCTTTGAGTTTCCACTGCATCTGTCAGGATCCCAACAATCATGTACTGCGTAGGACTAAAAACAGAGAAGGAAAGCAGTTAGAACAACAAAAAAAACAATCCTGACACTTCATGGAAGTTGACCAGTAAGTAGAATAAAATCAATAGCATGCAACTTATGTTGAGCATATCCTCAACATTTTGTATAGTCCAGAGGAGAAGAGCTGTTCTGTCACTTTTAAATAAATAACTAAACAACAGCCAGATTTTAACCCTTGAATACACTGTGGCACACACGCAACACAGCCACTCGCTATCCAAGGATCGAAAGCTAAATGGAATTCATGGGATTACATTAGATTTTATGTAAAATCAGAAGCACTTGGAGTCCTATAATAAAATGTTTAGCATTCGTGGAGGTTTTGAAAACTTACTAATGGGCTCTGTGCACAAAAACATTCCTTAAATGAGCAGTGTGTACAATGAACCCAGATTTGCTTCTGCATTATAGTTAATTACTCCCAAAGGGTCTCTAAACCTCATATTTAGGAAGAAGTTTTACACTGTGTGCACAGAAAATAATTTGGCAGCTGCACATGCAGATGGATTAGCAAGTAGTCAATGGACCATTTTTATTTCCAAGTTAGCTGGTCTAAAATGTCTCTAGGAATTTTAAAAATACTTCAGAGTACTTTTTTCAAAACACAGCTCTTCTTTAGAGTTTTTCCAAATCACCTTTCCACAGTGAAAGGGACACTAGGCAGCTTTGTGGCACTTGAGCTTTACTGGGCAGGACAACCCCCAATAAAGACAGCGTGAATTTCTGTGTCTCAAGGAACTCCCTCTCTTGACTCTTGGGCACTCCTAATCATGCCACAATAATGCTTTTGGCAGGATGAGCTGAAAGTTCCTGCCCAAACATGAGGACATTGTCAGACACCAGGACACCCAGCCTTGGCCTTGCATCTTCCCTGGTCCAAGCTCTTGGAGGTTTTGGAAAAGGTGATGCTACCAGTACTTTTACCACAGGTGTGAATGAGCTTGTTGTTCCTGGCACGAGGTAGTTGCTAAAGGAACAGAGGTAGGGAAATACCTTAACTCTAAATCATAAAAACAAAAGGAGCTAATCTAACTGCAAGATGAGATTTCTGAATTAAAACTGTCTGATTTTACAACTGCTCAGGACTGAATCTGAAATGGTCAGTAGGGTCATTCTCTCTTGCATTTCACAAAAGTATCTGTAATAGCATTTTCTTCTATGAATCATGTTGAATCAGAACATGAAGGTAAAAAATCAGGAGGCAGAATGATAACTTGATTATTCATCAGTTTTATTATTAAAATTAAAATGCACACTGTATGGCTACTATCCTACTGCAAAGCATGCAGTTCCAAAATTATACTAGTCACCAAAACACAATTTGATTTGAATGAAATTGCCCTCAGGGGAAACATCAGTTTTCTCATGAAGGTCTAAGAAAGAGAGACTTCAAAATTCATTTTCTTGCACTCAAGGAGCAGTTTTCAAACTACCACAGAGACAGACTTTGAGCAAAATGGTTTTTATATAAAGTAAATTCTGAAAATCTGGTACACAGTAATTTTTCAGCAAGAAATCTAAGTTTTCTAAAGTCTAATAGATTTCTCAATAATCCTCCCTTCACACTGCTGTCAGTTGTTAAAAATGTACACATTCTACATGCAAGAGTAACATTATACTGTGATATTAAGAAACTAAACTTTTTGAATTAGGAATATAAATGTAAAAATTAACCTCAAACTTCAAATTCCATCTTTGCTATTAGAAAGAATTATGATTTCTTTTAAAATTTGGCCCATTCACCTGTCTATTACTTGGAGTGACTCATGAAGAGAGCCATTACTATTTTTGTGCCAATATAGAACTACAAAAAGAAAAAGAAATCACAAAGACACCTAAAATGTATTTTCCAGGTGCAATTATGGAAATGCAAAACCTGAAATAACTGGGTACACATGTAGGAGAGATGCATAGAAAAAAGTGACAACACTGGCAGGAGCTCTGCGTTATCCTATGGCTCCCAAAAATCCTGGTTTAGATGGGGTGAAGATGTTGACACTGCTCTGTATGTCTCTGTCCCTGACAATGGTCAGAAAGAAGCTGGCAGCCCTTGTTCTTGCTGCCACCAACAGTCACCCCTGGGTGCAACCAAGGCCCTGCATCTGCGAAATGGTTGAAGGAACAGCTAATCTCTCAGATCAGAACAGCATCACCACTTGCTTTGATGTTTAAATTCAGCCATCACCACGTCTGGCATAAACAGAAATTAAAACATACCATAGAAGACAAGTGACTCTTAGGTCTGTGACAATGCTTCTGGCTCCATTCTACCACGTTTCCATGAAAAACCCTGTGCTACAGTCCTTATCAAGTCTCATTGACTCTTATTTTCCACATTGACATTATTTGTTATTTTATTTTCAAATTTCACTGCCAGGAGAATCATTGTTATTCATTCCAGAATCGCAGAAGATATTAGGTTAGAAAAGACCTTTAAGATCGAGTCCAACCATAAACCTAACACTGCCCAGACCACCACTAAACCATGTCCCAAAGCAGCACATCTTTTAAATACCTCCAGGGATGGTTACTCATCCTGGGCAGCCTGTTCCAATGCTCAACAGTCCTTGCAGTGTAGTAACATTTCCTAATATCCAACCTAGACCACCCCTGGCACAGCTTGAGGCCATTTTCTCCTGTTCTATTACTTGTTAGTTGTGAGAAGAGACCAACACCCACCTTACTACAATCTCTTTTCAGGTAATTGTAGACAGTGTTAAGGTCTCCCCTCAGCCTCTTTCCTCCAGATTAAAAAATCCCAGTTCCCTCAGCCGCTCCTCATAGGAGCTGCAGACCCTTCGCCAGCCTCATTGCTTTTCTTTGGACACACTCAAGCTCCTCAATGTCCTTCTTGTACTGAGGGGCCCAAAACTGAACACAGTATTTGAGGTGTGGCCTCATCAGTGCTGGGTACAAGGGAACGATCACCTCCCTACTCCTGCTGGTCACACTATTTTTGACACAAGCCAGGATGCCATTGGCCTTCTTGGCCACTCTGCTGGTTCATGTTCAGCTGGCTGTCAACCAACAACCTCTGGTCCTTTTCAGCCAGGCAGTTTTCCAGCCACTCTTCCCCAAGCCTTAGCATTGCATGGGTTTATTGTGGCACAAATGCAGGACCCAATAACGAGCCTTGCTGAATCTCACACAGTTGGCGTTGGCCCATTGATACGGCCTGTTCAGATCCCTCGATAGAGCCTTCCTTCCCTCAAGCAGATCAACACTCCCACATAACTTACTGAGTCTGGAGACTCATCGAGATCATTGATAAAGATATTAAACAGAACAGGCTCCAGCACTAAGCCCTGGGGAAACCACCTAACCGGCCACCAACTGGATTTTCTGACGACTCTTTGGGCCTGGTCATCCAGACAGTTTTTTATTCAGCAAAGGGTACACCCATCCAAGTCATAAGCAGCCAGTTTCTCCAGAATAGTGCTGAGAGGAACAGTGTGAACAGCTTTAGTAAAGTCTAGGTAGACAACATCCACGGATTTTCCCTCATCTACTAAGCAAGTCAGCTTGTCATCATCAGGTTCGCTAGTGGCAAGGATAGCTTGGAAAGGGTGTCAGGATAACAAGAGTTTTCAAATGTGGTCTAGGTTTTAGCCAAGACTATAATTGTTAAAAAAAAACCCTCTCTCAACTGCCTTAAAATCAATAAATCAATAGAGGAATTATTTTTTACATTCATTTTGAAAAATGATACATGAGAATTTGACTACAGCAATGCTCAAGACTGAACTTTACCTTCAAAATTAACCATCCTATTGCTTTGTTAATACTTTTATATTGGATTCTGGCTTGAAATTATCAGCCTTTTTTTTCACTGCATCCCTCAGTCTCCACAAGGTAATACTAATAAATAATTTCTTCAGTTACGGTCTTCTAAGCATATCACCGTACCAGAAAAATAATTCACATTTTATTCATAAATTCTGCATATATTTAAGAAATATCTCCATAATTTTAAATGAAAAATTTTGCCCACCACAAATCTTTTCCAATAGCTAAATAAAAAGCACACATACTGATTTTGTGGTCAATCATCAATTTCAGCTCAATCTACTTCCAACAGTCCTCACAATAATTTAAACATTGAGCATAAATTAAACATTGAGTTCTTGTCTATGCCACTCTTGTTTTTTTGATAAAGGTAAGTAATGGGTTCGTTGAATGGTTTTTTTATCTTCAGTCATTAAGCCCAGTTCAGAATAAACTGAAACTAGAAAAACATCTTTGTTTCTCTTCTATCAAGAATACATGAATTTTTTAAAGCAAGGCTTTGATATGGTGAAATTTTCAGATATTCCAGGAGGCCAAATTGAAGAGAAACAAAAGCTACAGTGGTTCAGAAGTCTATACCGGTGGGCTCACATGCCTTTGGGAGTGCCTACCACTATTACTCTTACAAAAAGAAAAAACAAACAAACCAACCACCCTTTTCTGGCATAAACACAATTATTTTTTCCTTTGATTTAAATTCATTCATCTTTAGTTGTTTTACTCTTTAAAGCTCAGAGCATTTTCTCCTGGAGAAAGTCGGCCACCTGCTGAGAACTCAAGACATTTCCCAACCCTCAGCCAGGATCCTGCCTCTCCTGAGCAGACTGCAGAGCTTCTGTGCTCTTGTAAATCATTTAACAGCTCTCTGGGACTCAAAGCCTGAATGGTAACTATGCATTTGAAATTGGGTAAGAAATCACGAGTCATCAACCTAACCCAAAAAAAGATCCCAAGACCCAGAGAGGAAATTCATACATTATTCCATGGAAAGTTTTGCTGTAAAAAAACAAAAGTATTTATATAATCAAAAAGAATAATTTTCAGCAACTCCCTCCTGCAAGAAAAACAAGAAACATCCAATGTCTTGTTAAAGGCCCAAAGGACGTATGCAAGTATAAGAATATTTTTTTCTCCTAACTGTGAGCAATATTCAATTCTGTGTTGCATTCACATTTCATTGATAATAAGAAGGAAGTCAACAAGTTGTTAAAGATCAAACATATTTTTAAATCAGAAATTTTTACTTTAGCCTTGGTTTTGATGGTAGACCTCCATATGGGTAAAAATAAATCTGAAGGCAAGTAAACTGAACTGCAAGTACTGTGATTTTTGACAGAAAAACTGCTGCAGACAGTTCACAACTATCTGAGCCAGATAGTCAGCTGATGTTATAGCTCCATGGAACCCTTTACAAAATGGCAAATAATTTCAAATTATACAAAAGGATACACAATTTAGGCACAGGAAGGCAGGTTTAAGACTTTATTCTTCACTATGAAGTCTTTATTTCCTGCTGTTTGCATGTTTACTAATTTTTTTAATGCATTGCAAAATTCGTTTTCATTTTTCTTTGCAATAGAAACTTGATTTAAAATATACCTTTTCATGACACCCTTGCAACAGTTCTTTAAGTTTTACTGAGTAATAAAATTGTTTTTACATACACAGAAATCTCTATTTCATGCCCTTGCAACTCATCTTTCTCTTTTTTGTAGGAGAGGCATCTGCATTTCTGTGCAGATCTATTTTTAAATGGTGTGTGAGAAGTCCAACAGAGACCACCAAGGTGACTGGGGCTGAAGCTTATTAAATAGTGGGTTTTGTTCAGCACTGGGTATGCTTCAGCCCAGATTAAAAGCACTCAACAGGAGTGTATTTGTGGTCTATAGCTGCCTGTAGAGAAGACAGTGAGGCTATTCCAAGATCTACACAGAAAATGACAAGAAGTAACTGTCAAAATGATAGATCTAAGGAAATCATATATAAAATAGAAATAAATGGATAAAGGATATCACAGTGAGTGTGGTCAGACAAGGGAAGTAGGTCAAAGAGAGACTGAAGCTTCTCTATCCCTGGAGATGCTCAAAACATAGCTGGGGATTACTCTCTGATGCTTGATATAACTTTGAAGTTAGTCCTGCCTTGAGCATGGGGTCGGACTAGAGACCTTCAAGAAGTCCCTTGCAGCCTAAGTTATTCTACGACTGGATCAGGAATGCGTTTCTGAGCGAAGCAGTCCAACCCGGGGATGGTTTAGTTCCTTGATGCATACCCTAAGCTTGTCCCTACTACTCAAGCTCCATGTAAGTCCTGCACATCTTGTCCCTTTTGGTTTCTTCAAAGCCAGAAACAAAACTGCATGCTTGGGTGGGAAATCACAACTGTGAGGACACCAGCCTGCACAATGTGGGGATCAGGACCAGCTGCCCCAACACATGCCCCGTCACACTGTGAAGGAGCACACAGCGATGTGCAGTCCTCACCAGGTGTTGAGGTCGCAGACATCTGAGTAACCTACAGTTCAAGTATATTCTGAAAAGCAGCAACTGCAGAAAGCCTCAATTCATTTTAGTCACTTGGTAGCATCAGGACCTCTTCCTGTCCTTTAAAAGCACTACATGCACTATCAACGTAGAGGCACATTTTCACAAACGTTTCAGTGGAAAAAGAAAAATCAAAACATAATGATTATTCTGCAGACAACCACTGCAAAATTAACGAGATGGAATCCAGGGAAGTGCTTATACCTACTTCTAAGTATTTAAATACTTTCCAAAGCCATTCTTGAGCTGGTGACCATATTACTACCACTTTGATTAGGGACTTTCTTTCCAAGGAAGTATTCAATATTTCCTCTTCAGTTTTGCAAGAAATTCTGGAAGTTTTCCCAGCAGGTACTGGAGATAAATCAGTGTAAAAAAACACTTAATAAAACCTTAGGTAAACTTCCCCAAACACTGAAATTTTAGCACTGTTTCTTTTATTTTCAACAGAGAAAATAACTATTTAATTACTTGTAACCTAAAAAAAGAGTATTTTATTTTTCACAGCAAGAAAAAACTGGATTTTCTCAGACAAAAGTTCGAGTAATGATCTTTTGTAGGGTCATTATTATGAATCAGTACCATTCTGTCCAAAACCAAATAGCATTAATTTCCCTTTCTGTATCGTTCCTCACACTGAGTCAGAAAGGCATTCATTTATTTTTCTAGAGATTTCAAGGCAATACAAGCAGACAGATGAGATCTTAATCTACCTTCTGGCAGTAAGACTATCATCCTAATTTTTTTTTCCCTAGTGGAAGAGCACCTGGGAACCCCACAAGAAGATGTAGATACTTTGCTACTCCCTGCAGTGATAAACTTACTCTCTTAGCTCAGACACGCAGAAATACTACAACAAAATACGTCTGAGTCTCATCACATACTGTCCTAACCTCTTGGAATGATTACACCATAGTTGTTCATTTTTTTTTTAATGTCCCCAGTGGATGACATTCAGCTTTGTAAAAAGACCAGTTGAACAACCCTCAGCCTCCTTGGCAGAAGTCAGTGCTGGCTGAGTATCTTTAAAAAACAATAAAAATCATAGCATCAGATAAGCCAGGGAAAAACGAAGCAAAGGGCAAAGCATAGTAAAAACTATCCCTAAAACACTGACAAACTGCTCAGAGCTCTTATTGTAACAGTATAATTAAATATGTGTTTTCACATATCTGTGTCAGAGAAGTTCATGAGTTACTTGACTTATCTGTATCTCATACATTTCTACAGTTGGTATACGAACAATTACATAGAAAATGTAGCTATTCAGGGCGAGTATAGCCAAAGGCTACTAAAGTATGAAAAGTGCTCATGGAGTGATTCAGATCCAGCTCTTGGCAGTGCGTAGCCTCTTGTACACCAAAACTCTGGTCCGACCACTGCACCTCTTCTTTAAGACCTATGGAGATGCTCTACGATCCTCCCCAACAGAGAAGGAAACCGTGACCTTGGCAGCCTCTTCCAGTTTTATGGACTCTCATGTGACTATTTAATATATGAAAAACACATAGAATCCTATAAATGTCAGGGAACAAGACTGTTTAAGGAATTACTTATCTTGCCTTTTGAGATATTAAAAAAAAACCAAACTACCAAAACCCCACAAATACCACAAAACAACATCCCCAAATAACACTGCAGAAACACAAGAGCTTTTTTTAAACTTTTTTAGTATTTGGCGGTTTTTCTTCCTCCCACCTTTGGAAAACTAACGCTTGGATCCCAATAGGGATGACTGACAGTATAAATTCAGAAAACCAGTATTTCTGTGATCTGAATATATCACAATTGGATATTTTATTAAACCAGTACTAAGAGAAATCCTAAAGACAAAAGTAAGTAGAAAAGAAAACTTTTAACAGCAAGTATTTTTTTTAAAGACAAATAGACAAAAAAGACATAAGACCAGACTGAAAGGGATAAAAGAAGTGGTCTGTGTGATGCCTGCACTCAAAGATAGAAAGCAATCCATACAATTATAAGTCTCTTAGTTTGACCTTAACCAGACAAAATCTCAGAACAGATTTAAAAGGAAAATTAAAGACGTGAAGATACAAAGTGATATAAAATGCAACCTGAGTTTCCGAGATGTACATTGTAATCGTCTTGACTCAGTGTCTTGCAATTTTGTTTGTTTGTTCATTGTCTAGACGAAAAAAAATGCAGTTGTTCTAATTTACAGAAACTTCATTAAGTCATTTCATATGGTGTTACCAGGGAAATCACTAGGTAAACTCCAGGGAAAAAAAAGAACATGGCAGTTCTCAAACTGCCATGGAATTGGCAGCAGTGGGGATGAAAATAGATTAGGCTGAGAAACCAGATCCTGATCTGGAAGCAAGTTATTTGTTGAAGCTGGCAAAGTTTGATCTTGATAGTCATTTTTTTCTGAATTTTTTTTTAATGATATCAAACCAAAATACTTTTGGAATCAAATGTACTGATGATTCAAAACCAGGATGCAATACCTACATTGGGAAAGGCTGGAACATTGCACAGGAGAAGCTGAATGGCTTTGAGGACTGAACTAACTATATAACTAATGATGAAATGTTATAATACAAACTATAAACAACTAAGAGAATTTGGCTGTAAACTAACAGTTTATCAGTTGGAAACAAGGATAATTACTTCAGTGTCTGAGCCTTATGTCAGTACAAGAGGACATGAAAGAGACAAATATAATTTAAGCTATATATATACCAAGAAAAGGGTTTCTTGTAAAGATAAGCAGAAATGCCACTGACACAAGACACTTGAGTCCCAATACTTGTATTTTTATTCACTAATCTTTTGTTTTCAAGAAAGGTGATTCAAACAAGAACAAGCCTGTGCTTTCATCAACAGGAGTGTGCTCCCTGTGAACCAGCTCCATGCTGCATGTCATGGATATGTTGCACCCAAGATGCGTTAATGCACTGAGAAGCTGAGTAAGCATCAGAGATTGCTGTGCCATATGGACATGGTCATGCAGAACACCAAGAGTGAATATGCAGCCAGCTCAGAGGCTGGGCAAAACAAGTATGGTTGGATTGCACTTGCCCACAGGGAGAGCAGAACAAGAGCGTCGTTTGAGAAGAATAAAAGTCTTGGCCTTTTTTATATGTACAAAGACGATATGCAGTGGACTCCAAAGCTGACCTGATCACCACCACCATCCCTGCGTCTTCATTACATTTGTTTCTGTAGGCTCCACTGCAGCAGAGTCATAGTCATAGCTCTTGCTTTGGAAAAAAAAAGACTACTTACACGAGCAGGTTTGTGATATCTAGGCAAAGCCTTTTGAAATACATTTCTGAATTCCAAGTATTCCTCTGCCTCTCTTGGCAAGTTCTGTGTTTGTAAAAAAGCACATTTTCTTCCTCGGCTATATCGATTATCTAAGTGGTCTTCAGCATCTAAATGATTACATGCTCTCTCAGTACCAACTTGCTCTCACCTCCTCTTCCTCACTCCCACACCAGTGTTTTGTTTCATCTCTTTAATTCTAGTTTCCTTGTTTCCTTGCAGCTGAAAGAAAAAAGGGGTCAAAAATCAAAATGTTTGCTCAGGTTTGGGTTTAATAATGAAGAAAGAAAAAATAGAAAGGCTGACCATTAAAAGCCTCAAATTACATTTCTTTTTCCCACAAAGTTTTCTAGAAAGTACACACTCGAGTATGACTTAAATTCGCTACTTTTTTTTTTAATACAATGATATGAATTTGAGCTTTTTTCTCCTACTTTGCTTATCGTTATCTAAATTCAGTTAATGCCCTACTATTTCATATTCATAATTCACTGTTAATTCTCCTTAGACTAGTGTAGCAACTCTATAATGAACTGCAGGGTTTTTCCCTTTATTATCTTTCACCCTTTTGAGAAATATAATACTTTACATCAGCTGTTTTTCTGTATGTTCCAGTGCTCTAAAAACAAACAAACACGCTGCTTTATGCCATGAAAGGTTACTTTAAACTGGATGCTTTATTCTAGGTACATTCTGCATTTTTCTGCTGCTGCCAGACTAAACCAAGGGCAGATTCTGAGCTCTTAGACTATAGTAGATCACAAATATCTTAATTAAACAAGAAGGCCCAATCGCCTCCTTGGTCAGACAGAACTCTGTATAGTCACTCTTGACTTGTACTAGAAAATAGGCCAATTGCATCCTAACATTTTCAATAAGATTAGAAGCAGGTTCTTTATTTAGAGAAATCATTTAATTTTCAAAGATTCTGACTATTTTAATAGACATCATCTATGAATAAATCAGGGCATGTAACATGCCTGAAGCAAGATGAAAAAGGCTCATTAACTTTAAGGGAATAGACAGATGGGTACGTTGGGGTGGAGCTCTGACAGCTCCCAAATTATGTAAGAAGTGAAGAGCGAGGAGTCGGATGCCACACGCATACATGCGGGAGTCATTTCCATGGGAGCAAATTGCAATGACACAAACTGTCATTTATGACATCAATAAATGAGTCAGGAAAAACAGAATGGAGACAAAATGTAATAGAAAATACTTCAGTTTCCAGCATGACGTGAAAAGCAAAGGAGATCTATAAAAGCTGATCCAATTTGGATTAACCCAGTTCTCTTTGTAAGCATACACATGAAATAATGGTTTTGTAAAATTCAGATTCTATCACAAACAGAGTGCATGAAACATGCTGAAACTGCTGCAAGGGAAGCAGTCCTGAGATGGCTGGTGCTGCAAAGAGCAGACAGATGCTTGGCTGCATTTAACAAAATGGTTAGGACCATAGTAAGGAAAATGAAAATAGGAGGGAAGCTGCAGACACCACCAGGAACATAACAATGGAGAAAATATGGAGGTGAAAGACTAACAATGAAGCAGACACTGTAATGTAAAGAAAACCACTGGTCTCAATAACAGGCTACAGAGGAAACTGGCATTTAAAAGGGAAGGAGAACGGGTATTTAGAAGTGGCATCATTCAAACAGGGTCCAAAACAGTTATTTCCTTTTTTAAAGGAGTATTTTTCCTACATTTGCCTAAAACTTGGGTGAAATTTATCAGGTGCATCAGTAGTGTTTTCCAGCCAGGCTGTAGATGACTGTTGTGCTGTGTCAGAAATCCAAAGAGAGCCCTCCTCAAGTAAGGCATGGGTTGTAGAAGACCAGCTTCTCCTTGTGCAGGTCTCTCTACCATATGAGAGAGACATGGTCAAATGCACTTTTAATAAATTCAGCTAAGGAAAAATATTGAAACTAAACCATTTCTCTATGAGTTAGGTAGTGTCTGGATTTTAATGACTGGAACAAAGGCAACTGAACTCTAATGGAGTTGATTTTCTCTCGCAAGCGATTATTAAATTGCTTTCACTTTGTCAGCAAGGTGATATCTATGCAAACAGCTCAGAGTTCAGGAAGCAACAAACCAACAGTTGTCAAGTGGGGAAAACACTCCCCCCTCTCCCCCGGGTAAAGCACGTTTCAATGAGAAATACCTCTGTTCCTCTGGTAACAGCAAACGCTTCACAGAAGGGAAATAATCCACGAGAAACAACAGGGCAGGTCCATCACTCTGCTTCTGATCTCTAACAACTTCAGTATCCCCACAAACCAAAATAATTTGTGTCTTGACACCATTTATTGTAAGTGAATGAAGGGCTTGCCACTAACTTCCAGGTTATGTTTAAATTCCAGGTTATGTTTAGTCTCACGGAGAGCGAAAGTGTGTTTGAAGGCAACAGGCATGATATGTTTTCTGATATTTGAAGTCTTTGAGTGAAGAGTGGGTCTCTTGCCAGAGAACTAGTTCAAAAAAACTAACAGTTTGAGGCAGAAATTACTTTAGTTTGTAGTACAACCACAGCACACAGAGAACACTGCATGAAAAGAAATGGGGAAGTCAGCAGCACCGACATCTCTTTGGGCACACGGCCCCTTAATTTTTCTGCTGATCAGTGTGGGGGCAAAGGCAACACAACTACAGCCAGGCTGAGTTTGGGAATCAGCTCTGTTTTTTTTGGACAGTGTGTGCTGTACCACACAGGCACTCCTGCTCCATCAACTGTAGTTTGGGATTCCTAATACACACTGTGCCAAATAGCTACAATTTCCATACAGGTTGAATTAATTTATTATGCTGGCCTATTGACCACCACCAACTAACACAAAGAAATGATCATGAGAATACTTAAGAACAAGCAGCATCAGGCCACGTAACCTAATATTTCAAGCAACTTTGCACTAGGCAGCGTAACCATCACAAACATGTTTTGATAAACTGCAGCACTCTAAATGAAATAAGTATGTTTCTTCCATTAATTAACAGGCAATAATAGACTTTCATGTGCAGATGAGCTAACAAATGTCATAACACAATTTTTAAATTACACTGTCATCATTTTTCTCTCACAGACATCTGATCCTCACAGAAGGTTTACATATAAAGATCAGAGAAGTAGCAAATACATTTCTCAGTTCCCAGTTTTATTATGCTAAAGCTGTACAAAAAAATGAAAATTAGAAAAAGTAACTACTCAGTGAGGCTGAAATCAGCTTCATCTACATGGGTCAACAGGACCACATCCCGCACCATTGATGTTGCCATGGGCCATAGTGCCTTGCTGGTGGGAACCAGTCTGTGGGGCTGAAATTGTGACCTTTAGACAAGAGGACATGGCACAAACTCCTGCTACCACTACTCACTATCATCTCATTAAAGATTTTGGGAAAAAGCCACTAAGCCAGGCTGACCTGAGAGGTGTATGGTTTTGAACTCACAACTTTAGCTTGCAAACCCTCTAATGAACTACCTCCCCAAAGTAAAAGAAATTCACTCCTGTCAATGTGTCATCCTTATGTAAAGGAGGGGAAGGCAGGATGCAGAAGACAGTAACATGGGATACATGAACATCTAAAATTTACTGAGAAGAAATTTTTATATGGAGTGCAACGCAAGCCCTGTTTCCAGTTACAACATAAAAGTTTCCATGAGATTGCCCTAGGCAGAATTAGACTTTATGTTCTGCTCCAGAATTAACAGACCTCTCAGTGTCATTAAAAGTAATATCTTACTCAAGTGCTTTGTTCTACAAGTTTGAGCTGTCATAAAACCAAGGAGTTCACTACAGATCCTGACACAAAACAGGACAAAGCTCTCTGCTGGAAAACCCCTTTGTGCAGGAGATGATCAGTAGGTGGTAGACAGCAAAAACTGTGCTGGTTGTGATGTGATACTCTACAATGCTTTGCAAGGGCTTCAAAGAAAACAAAGAGTTCTGACACAGCAGTCATCTGAGCATTATTCCAGACTAAGGCTACCAAAACACACACCTAGAATATTGAACCAGAAAGGATGACTGGAGGAAGGCAGACACATTCACCAAAGTGGGGAGCATCAGACAAGCTGTTAGAAACCTCAGTGATGGAAGAGGCAGCCAGCAGTCTTTAAATATAATGGGTAGAAACATCAGTTTACTCTGATAACTCTGGAGCAAAACTGAGGGTTTTGAACCTAGCTGCAGCCTCAGCTGTGAGAGCCATTAAGATGCAAAATGTTAGAAACTAAATGCCTTTGGAAACACTGGAGAAAGTCACCTAAGCACAGCTGATGCAACTCAAGAAATATACCTGTAGTAGTCTCTCTCTGTACCAATCAACAAGAAGCAAAAAGTAAGGCGTATTACCTTAAAGCTCTTTCATTACTAGCCAGGTTGTATGATGTCATGTTTGCCAAAGGACCAGGGATGGCATATACTATGGCATTTACTGACCTAAGGCATAGAAACTTCATCAAATGTGGGGATCTGAGCCCCACAAAATCAGCAGTCAACTCTGCCCAGGGCATGGAAAAGAAGAGCTCCAAAAGTAAAGAAACATGAACTTAATCCTGCTTTCACTTCCCCAGAAAGCTGTGTGGGAGTGCAGACATTGTTCAAGCATAAAACCAAGGAGGAAATCAGAAAAAAACAACAACCAATCCCTAGAGATAGTGACTGCATTGAGGATTCATAAGGCATAAGGGTACCAAGCACAATTTCTGATATTTGATGCTTCTATAGAACTAAATTAACTTAGAAGTCTGAAAGTCTTAAAGCTTCGCACTTTCTAGATAAAAGCAGTGTTGTAGTCATTTGGATGCAGAAGGGCTTCATTCTGCCAAAAGTATCAGCACTGTGCTGCAGCGCAGCAGCCCTGAAACACAACGAGACACAGTTCTGAGCCAAAACAGATAATTCATTCAGAAATAAGGGTGCTGTGCTTCTCCCCTTGATCCTACTCACCGTGCCACTGCAGCCCTCTGAGAAACAGTTCCGCTACTTATATGGCAAGTGACATGAAACCACTTTTTCGACAGCTTACAGAAAGGGTCACTTCTCACTGAGCTCCAGAAGAGCTGTGAGGAGTGTGATTATGAGGGTAGGGTAAAAAAAAGCTAGAAGATCAGAGCTTAGTTCTTGAGAATTAGAGATGTTTCGATAGCTTGCTCGTTACAATATTCGTATTTAAAACATAGCAAGAAAAAGAAGACCCAGGATAAGCAAGAGCTTACAACAAAGTCAAACAGTCCATGAATCTTCTTCCCAGGAGAGGAACAGAAAAGCACCTCACAGGTCTGAATCTTTGCATATAATGGTAAAAATAGAGAATAAGCTCTTTTTTTTTTAACTGCAACAACTGAAATACAGGACAAGGCTGGCATTTGAAAATCTGAAAGCTATTTTTTAAACAACATCATAACAAATTCTGATAAACATCTTAAAATATTTCTTGCTCCCACTTGCTACTATTTAATGTCAAATGAATTCTTTTTACTTCATTTCTTTTAAGCTGCAAAGACACAGTCCAGTTATGAGATGTAGCTGCAGTGTGAGTTACTCAGATTCCTGGTTTCATATTGCTTTGGGAAAAATGAAACTAGTCCAGTGTTGGCAACTGTCACAGAGTCTCCTTGCAAGCCTTCTAGTGTCTTGGGTTTTTAAAATCATTGGAGACAGTAGGTCTCACAGCTGCAGACAAAAGAGAGATACGTCTCCTAAAGGCTTCAAAACCAGAAAATAAAATATAAGCCAACTATATACATATAAAAGCAGGGTGTATTATCTTCTGATTTTCTGATCTTAGGCACTTGACATGGATATAAAAGATTCTCAAGGCCAGTGATTATGCACTCAAAATCTTCAATGAGAGATTCTGAAAAAGCTTCACATCCAGAACAGTTAAAATTTAAAGAGAGGGCTCAAGCTTTATATTTGACACCACCCTTTCACCATAACAGTGTCTGCAGATGGCCCTGGAATAACACACTTTATTCTCCAAAGCTGGCACTTAATTTTTCAGGGCTCCACAACTCTGGTCTTCCCCAAACCAAACCCACACTCCAGCTCACACTTCTCAGCTGTACCAAACCTAAGGAGAGGCCATGCAGCAGGGAACAAGGCTCCTGTACATTGTGGTGTGAGCAAGTACCTTACCCCTTTTCCAGCACAATAAAAGTGGGATCTGCAGTCTTCTCAAGCCATAGCTGAGTCAAGTCCGTTCTCTAGGATGAACCAGACTAGGGCAAACTTCTCCTGTAACACTAAGGACGCTTGCTCAGACAGCTAACAAACCGGGTTTTAATATCATAAAATAGTGACTATTTGCTCTTGGGCAGAGAGGAGCAATCACACCGGAGTCTGCAGCTGGCCAGCTATAAGCTATCCTGCAATCAGGGCATCCCACAGCAGAGGGGGAACATCCTGGCCAGACAGAGGTGTTGGTATCAAGACCCCTCATTTGTATTGGAAAACCTTAATATCTTGATATCTACGGAGCATCAAAGAAACTTAACATGAGCCAAGGTCCATACAAACTTAGTATATGCACAGTATATATGACAAACCTCCTAAAACAGGAAAGTTTTTGACATTCTCAAGCCTTTTGCTTAAAGATGTCATCTTGGCAGTCAACTGAATATGCTTCTTGTGAGAAGACCCCAGGGTGGAACCATCACAACAGAAATGTAAGTGAAAGGCACACAGAAAAAGCCCAACCAGACATCCTAATCTTCTGTCCTCTAAGTCCACCAAGAACAGCCTACTGCACCACCACCAAGGGGCTGAAAAAATAAGGAAACAGGGCTGTACTATTTTAACCCAACAGACTATGCTGGCTGATCACTTTTTCCCTAAAGGTGAGCAGCTGATTACATAATTTTTCCCCCTACATTTTTGTGGAGGTAGAAAACCGAGTCTCTCTATGATACAAAATGCACACAAATAATATGTGAGCAAAGCTATAATCCTAAACAATTCTTTGGATAAGATAAGGACACGGAAAACTTCTATAAACATCCTCTTACCTTGCTTGGATAAATGCTATTTAGAAGATTTCTTTATCAACACAGGCAGCGTGAAGCAAGCTTGCTCTGATGTGCTTCACACAGAGCTATCAAAAACAAGGCATACATACCCAGGTGTGCATGGTGTGCTGATTCTTTTATAAGATTTAGCCTGATTTTTGAGTAACAGCAGCTATGCACTTAAAGCATCTTCCTCTCTTACCCGCACGCTTCAACATGCCTTGTGGAGGTGATACATTGATAGCAATAAACCATCAGGGAATTAATTCCTCCATGCCAGGAGCGTCTATTTTTAATGCTTGTAAGATCTTTCACAGAATATCAGGCTCTGTGCTGTTTTGTGACATCTAAGAACAGACTCTGTCTAGGCCCTACTAAAATAGTTTGCCGTTGAAAGATGTCTTCCCAATTTATGCCTTCCAGTTCAGATTGGAAGGCAATAAGCTTTATTTATATATGCAGAAATATATATAAATAATCCATGCACGATTTTGATCTCAATCCATTTGTCAATATTAAATAAATCAGTGTTAATTTCTTTTTCTAAAAAAAAAAATAATTCAGGGTGGGGAAAAAAAGAAGGAAAGAGAATGAAAACAGACTCCTGGGTTTTCAACATTTCCGTTACCCCAATATCTGCCTCAAATCCCTGTTATCTGGGAGAGGACCTTTCTACCTGGAAGAGGGTTTAGGCAGATTTCAGAGCTGAGCATCATCTTTCTATGTGACTGAAAATAGTATCTTCCACCCTTCTGTTTCACAGTGACAGCTGTATCCTGGGGTACCACTAGGTTTTTTCCAAAACAAATGTGGCAGAGCTGTTATGTTTATCTTCACATTTCATAGCTTAGAGTTACAGACAGAAAATACATATACCAAGGGAATATCTCCACTATAGGTTCCTGCATGTGGGAAGAATTCCCTCATCTGCAAGGAGGAAGCTGCAAATTGCCTGAAAAGGTTGAAGTAACATCCCTAACCAACTAGCCCCATGTTCTTCTTCTCTGCTGTTTTGGAGGATTATCATTTGTTTTGATGAGTTCTCCAGCTTCTGCAACAGGAAAAGTTTTGCTTTGCTGTAGGTAGAGGAAAAGACTTCTGCAAGCATGAAAAAACTCAACAGAGGAGGGTTTGTTTTTTTTTTTTAAGTTACCCCACAAAATTCCAACAATATACGTCACAAATGCACAGGCTTTCATAAAACAAGGGTCAGTAAAGCAGCAGCTCTTGCACATAACTCCCCTCTAGGCTTTGGCATGGATTATGTGCCAGGATCTTGCTCCTAGTATGCCCAACCCATAACAATTTTAATACAGAGTAACAAGCTGGGAAACTGCAAATAAAAGGCACGGTGGGTTTAATTCATTTTAGTAGTAGTTTACGAATTTTACTTTAAGTTTCTGTATCTTCTTACCTACAGAATTTGGGGTCGTTCATGATGCAGAAACTAAGGTTAGAAAGTGCACGAACCGTTACTGTAGACCCTTATTCCTTCTTACATTAAAAATACTCTTCTCTCTAACTGAGGAGATCGAGCATCACTGCTCAACAGTCTCAACACTGAAGCCTGGATGTCCTAGAGTATGAAGCTAATTTCCCACTATATCAGGGCAGTTCAGGGAAAGAAGTGGGAGTAAGTCCTGTATAAACAGTTGAATAGGCTGTGTTGGTATCAGGTAGGTTATATTTATTGGGATGTACTCATTAAAGGGACTAAGGGACTAAACCAGTGATGTGAAAAATCAATTCCCAGCTTCTGGAAGTATGATACAGACCAATTCTGCTATGTCCATTTAATCACTAGTAAAGATTGTTTATTGTCTCATGTGCTCATGCCATAAAAACTGCCTTATATATGCTCAAAAAAAAAGAATCTGCTTTGTCTTGTCACTTCTGATAAATTCTGGATATCTATCAACCCTGTTTACTTGTTTTGCTTGCAAATGGTAATATGTAATGAAGAGAAAATTTATTACTAGAGCTGGTTGGTAATAATTCCACAAAACAACTTCTTTTTCCTGCCATAAGAAAATCTATCAAGTTAACATAGAAACTTTTTTGGTGAGGAAACAGTTTTGAAGCAGTTCTCAACAGAAAGTACTGGGGGAAAATGTTGAGAAAATTTCATTTTTACAGTCTGAATACAAAAATAATCCTGAAGTTCGAATATACTTTATACACAATTATATAAAAATCAAGATTTCCAGATGTCAAAATGCCCCAAGCTTATTTTTTGTTGAAAATTTTAGTTTATATAGGCCTTTTGACATTTGTACACTTTCTGAGATTCCACATAGGAAAAAAAATAATGGACTTCTGAATATCAGTTGTGGGCTAGAAAAGCTGTTTTCCACCCATCGCTAGTTATGTTATTAGGCTAGCAGTGAAAGAGAGAGACATCATGTTACTCTCTGGTTCTAACAACTTCTTCTATCATGCTAAGATAAAAATGTGTGAACATCAACCACATGGAACACAAGTTCTTTGTTTTTCTTTTCCTAATGAACTGTGCAAAGAATGCAATATAATTAAGCCTTCAAAAGAAACTACTCCACTACCAGAGACACTAAAAAAGCTGTGTTCTTTGGCTGGCACCCATTTCTGCAAATGCTGTCACAACAGTCTCCAAACTGTCACTTCAACAACTGCCCCTCACGGGAAAAACATATTTCTTCTAATTAGACAAAATTCTAGATCATATTCCAAAAGTATAATTTGATCTTCTCTGTAGAAACTCATTAACCACTTGAGTTTAATTATTAACATTTGCTTTAAACATTCACTGTATTAACTACCGATTGTGCGAGCACAGCTCCAGCTCTGGTGCGATGACGCTTAGTGTTACAGTACATGGGGTGCCACCACGGGAACTCTGTGGTCCACACCCACCTAAGAACTCCTCTGAGTGTAAAAGAGATGTAGCTTCTACCTTTGGCTCTGCCATGGCCTCACTGGATGACTTGGGGCATGTTAACCCCTTCTCCTTTCCTTTCTAAATCTGTTCAGGATGGTCAGGCTCTTTGGAGCAAGGACTTCTCATCCTTCTCATCCTTCAGTCCCACCATGATTATTGAATTTCCCAATGGCATAGGACATGGAAGTCGTCATTGCAATAATAACTTGTGGCAAGAAAGGAAGATATCATTACTCAGGGAACATGCTCTTGACATTGTGTCTGATAAACTAAAGAGCCAAACATGAGAAAAAAATAATGTAAAAATTCCAGGATGCGTAGGACACAGTGGGGTGATCGGTACAGGAAACATTTTTTTTCCAAAACAGAAAGACATTATCAGAACCCATTTTCTCACAAAAGCTCTTAAATTTGACTAAAACTCCACACCCCCCCAAAAAGAAAATTAACAAATAAAAACTTCTTAAACAACTGTCTGCTTCTTTTGGTTTAAATCAGAGTACACGCTTTCAATCCTTCTCTTAAAAATAATCAGCTTCCAGGGGGTGTTTTTTGTCCATGGGAACCATCTCTCATAGTATCTATGTGTAAGCTGAGGAATCCATGTGGAGGATTTCCTGAGTCATTTTAAACCCTCCAGCTGGTATTTGTGCAGTGTTTTGGATATGCAGAAATGCGTGAACTTCCCCAGGAAACCAAAGGGCTCCAGCACCAGCTGGATTTGGATACTAACGCCAACGGTTTTGCTTTACAAGCAAAGGAATCTAACAAAATTTTCTTTCTCTTTGTTACTAGATTTGACACACTTAACCAGCCTTAAAAAAAAAACAAACAAACAGTGAAATGAAGGGCCTAGTTGAAAAATAAACCTTTGCAGCTTCCCAGTGTCATAAGATATTTTCAGATGAACAAAGGCATAAACTTATGCAAGAACTTCTACATAAACAGCAGTATCAATGTGCACGAGACTCTGGTGCTTTTGTTATTTCTGCACTTGGTAAATTCAGGCGTTAATTTCCTGAAGTCCTTTGGTTTTTACAAACGGCCACGATTGACAGCCTCAAAATGCTCTGCTTTGCCTAATAACAGTGATTGACAGAGCTTTAGTGTATAGCCCAGTCAGCCTAAAAATGTTATTGTTCTCTAATAATTACCTGATTTTTTTTTAATGTGTTGCTGCTATTTATGGTTCAAGTAAGTAAGAATCCTCATAACTTTTCAAAAGTTTATTTAACTTGCATTGATTTGGGGCTGCCTTTGTGTGGCAGCGCTGGGATTGCAGATGTTAGTGGCCAAGGTGCAGTGCCAGTTGATTTATCTGAAACTGGTGCTTTCACTGGAAACAGAACATATTAAAGCCCAAATTTGTGCAATTTTGGCATACATCACTCTCATGGCTTTTGTACGAAGGGAAATGTTTCTTAACTTAACAGTCCCTGGAGCATAACCATATAGCTAATAGTTTGTACACGTCCAGGGCCAGGGCCTTGCGTAGGATGCATGCCTGTAGCTGAGCTCAGTTCAGCACAGTTTATTACTTCCAAGCTGCTCAAGATGGCAGCTCTTTTAACTTCTGCTGAAAGCAAGAATTGAGATTTTTTTCTATTATACAGAAAGATCATCCTCAAGAACACTCAGACAGAGGACTGACTTGTGTGAATCACTAGTGGAAAATCATGACCCTGTAGGGTCATTTTCCTCAGTATTTTCTGGTACCTACAAAATAAAATTAATTACTTTCTTTTTATATGAAGATAGTCAGCCATAGAGCTGTATACTAGAAAATGACAATCCTAGTTAGAAAATGCTCAACCCTTTTACCCTTGTACTAGGCATAAATCCAAGCTGGCATTCTTCCGATATTTGTGAGCATACCTTTTTCATCCTTGTAGAGATGTGGTTGCGTGAGAAAGGACATGCAGGCAGCACACAAGAACTGCTAGGATAACAAACAAGAGATATATAGCAGGGGCACCCTGTCCTTGACTTCAGAAGACGGAACTTGCAGTTAAGAAAGAATGCACAGAATTCGGAACTGATAACGGGTAATGAGAAGAACAAGGCGGGGTAGACATTTAGCTGAAGAACCAATATATTCCTTTGTTTAATGAATATGTACAACCATAGTTGCGACATGTATAAAAGTGTGTACTCTACTCTCAATAAACGAAGTCTGCTCATCTAGTATCTAGGTGTCACTCTTCCGTCTTCTTCACATCCTTGTCTTCCTTTTCAGATAGGATGGAAGCAGGTAGGGCAGAAAAATGAAAACCCACATTGTCTCATATTTCCAGCTGAGGAAGACTCAAGAATCTCCTGGGTTTTTGCACACCTATAAAATGAAACTTGGCTGAGCATCTTGAATTTGAACAAAACGTTACTCCCGTATTAAAGTAGTATTGACAATGAACCTTAGACCTAGGTAGGTAGTCTGCCAATTACAAACCACAAGACCTATTTTGGAAACTTTGTGAATGTTTTTCTTGAGGCTGTTGAAAAAATTATATCTTGCAAGAGAAGCAAAAAAGAGGTTTATCTCAGAGGTCTATTAAAAGTGTATTGTTACAATATATTTAGTTACTCTTCAAAGGATCGATAAAGAAAAGAAGTCCTTGAAGAAGAAAGCACACTCAGTCTGGGTCATTCCAGACTTTTCCAGTTCTTCACCGGGGTGCTGAAAATAGTAAGCAGGTACTGGAAAGAGAAAGAATAAAGTCCTTCTGGGACTTTGCTTTTTCAAATTAGTACTGTGGACCTTGAGCAGAGTTTTGTAATTGGCCTGTTTGGTCACCTTTTCAAGACTGGTCTAGAGTTTGGCGTCTGTACTAACATATCCTATGCATCACCAAACATTGTATAGATCCAGGGCTCAGATTTGCATACTTAACACTGGAAGATAAATTCTTTTGTTAACATTTACTGCAAATGAAAGCAAGTTATACAACGCATATATTGTATAGCCAAATGGGCTAATTCTGCTTATAAACATTTGTTCACACAAATTTAAGGGCTATGTTGGGGCTAATTGAACAGTTGGGACTTCATTCTTTGTTAATTTGTTTTCCAGTACTTCTGAATTTTACCAACATATTTATAGAACTGGCCATTTCAATAATGTGTTATCTATGGTCCTGACCTCAACCTCTAATTATCACAGAGCTAGTTCCACTATTGAGTAGATTTCCCATACTGTAACAATACCAGGCATTTTCTAAAAGTTGCTTTCGGGTTTATAAACTGCATACAGAACTCATCCCAACAGCAGTGCACGGTCTCACTACAGACTGAGGAAACTACTCATTGCATACTCTATATAAAGTAGAGGACAAAAAAATTCAGCCACTGTAACTTATGCAAACACCATGAGCAAGATCTAAAACCAGATTCTCACTTATCTTCAGTCAATGGTATCCCTGACCCTGTTTTTCAAGGCGTTTCAGGACACAATTCCTCACCACCAGCTTGGGCTCCGAAGCTCCTGTAATCCACTCCAATAAACTGAACATGTCCAAAGTCTGTTTTGGCACCTAAAGCTCTATTCTTTCACATGCACACAAGCTCTGGTTGTTCACCAAAACACGTCAGAGGCTTTTTTGGGGGGCACAGATGTGGTAGAAAGGCTTCATGCTTAATACCTAGGGACCTACTCCACCACCAGCAGCAAGAAAACAGTTTCCAAACAGATGAGAGTAATGTGCTTCTCTGGTGTCTAAGGCACAACGATGTGTTGGAAACAGACTTTGAAAAAGTAACGTTTTCAAACTGGCAGAGATGCTGGTTTGCAGAGAGAAACAGTATCTTGTGGATCCAGAACTTTTAAAAATCTTTAAAGCAGCTGGACTCCATCCGGTGTTTCATATGAGATTGACAGACGTTTCCCTATCACAGACCGATCCCTGCCAGACACCCTTGTCTAGTGGATCCTGTCATTCCTACACTTCACAGATGCGTGGTTAGCCTTGGGGTAATTCTGCTGCATGGAAGACTAATATGAAGAAAGTATTTCATGTATTTTTAGGATTAGAAATGAGGACCAGAAGCTACGTCAACACCCAGTTCTTCACAGACCACCAGCTGTCCACAAACAAGCCGAAGAAAATTCTGCATATGGAAGAAGTGTTAGCACCATCTAACAACAGCTCATATCAGACAACTACATAACTACAGTGTGTTATACCAAATATATCAAACTAAGACAAATTAATGCTTAATTTTGAGGTTTCTTCTCTGCAGAGGGTGGGATAATATTTTCCTTCAGCTTTTGCTGTGTTTCAGTTCATTCGCCTCATCCTGCTCCCACCAGTTCTGCCTTGTAATCCCATAAAGCCCAGAAGAAACTCCAGAGAACAATCAATTAGATAAATTTATTATTTCTTACTCGATACAAGTTACTGATTCATCTAAGTTATTTCTATATGTTCAAGGTCCTCATAGGAGTTTTGATGACCCTCACTTTCACTTCAGTTTTATAACAACAGGGAAATATTTAGCACTGTTTTATGTTTCATTGTGTGAAAAAAATAAGTACTGTCAATTAAGGCAATCTTAAATCTTGACTAAATTACTTCTCTCCTCTCTAATTATTACTTTAACAGATACACTTCCAGCATCCTTCTAAAACCAGAGGCTAATGAATCAGAATTTATCTAATTTCAAATTTCACTAATTATTTGTCAGATCAGCTAAAGCAGTTTCATCTAGAATTATAGGCTTAGTTACATAAGATGGATTTTTCTCTCTGTTAAAAATGTTAAGCTGCCTAAAAGTAACTAATACTAAATTTTAATCTCTGTTCAAGGTCCAAATATATTATTAATAACTGTTCTTAAATTGGCAAGAACATGCCTAGTTCTGAACATACCCTTTTCATTCAGTATTAATTCAACAAGAATGAAAACAGTAAGTTGTGTTATTGAGAATAAGATACTCCATAAAATAATAGGTGACAAATAATATGGGACATTAACTACTCACAGGTGAGCTCACGCCTTAAAACCACAACTGAGCATTTCCCTACATGAGTCGTTTTGCGTTTATCACCTGCTCTTGCATTTTCTGATCTTCCATCCATGGTAAGGTAGACTAAATAGCCACAATAACATCTGATACCACGTCCTTGAAGCAATATCTTTCCACCCTTACAGATTTTGTAAATCTGAGGCAGCTCTGCAGAGTGCAGTGTGCACTGGGAAGAAAAGCTCATCGGCTCAAGAGAGAGTACCTAGTGCTGTCAGTTCAAGGGTCTCCAGCTTTGCTCCCCTGCTCACACACCTCAGCATGATTTCTTCCTAAGACAAAATCAAACCACTTGCTCTTTACAGGTTAGCATTTGACTGTCCAGTTCATACTTCTCTGTTTTTCAAGGAAACCTAAATACTTTGGGTCTTTCAGTCACCCTAAATCTCATCACTATTAACAACAGAAACACGCTAATGGTTTATTGGGTTTGTGGGCCATTTTTCTAGCCTGAGGATTTTCGGGGCTTTTCAGCAAAGTGGAAGAGAATGGAGCAATGACATTATTTTTGTCTCATTTCCAGGCAGAGTGGCAGAGAGCTAGTTCTCGGAATTCTTCTGAGAAGCCAATTGATTCATGTTTGTCTCAAGTCCCACCATCCTTGTGAGAAGCTGTCAGAGGGCAGCCAAAATAGTATGACTGCTTCACCTACTGCCAAACATTGAGACAAAAGACCACTCCATCTTGGTCATAAACAAAACCAGGGAACTGTCACAGAGCAAATAGCCTGCACTGAAGTTCCGATTGTACCCAGAAGGTCACCAATCAATTAGTCATTGCTGTAAATCATGACTAATCAGCTCATCTACAAATCTTAATTAAACTAATGCTTTTCCACCAGCGTCAGGACCTATGGGTTAGTTTGACCTAAGGCACCACTGGTGAACTACACAGTGCAGTGCAGTGAGTAGTCTTGAAGAAGCCTCCCCACAAGAACCACAGCAGGTCTTGCTTTAAGGAAAACTTGGAGGTGTTCTGTGGCTAATACTGACAGCTTTCCACTTACATACCAGGCCAGTGGCAGAAGCTGTGCACGCTGCCAAAATGGGAGGGAAAGAAAGAGCAAAATGGAGAACACAATATCCTGGGTTTCTTTTGAAGATGCAGTCTCAGAAACCAGCTTGTGTCGGATTCAGAGAGAAATGGAACTATAATTTAGACATGTTCTTTCTATAGGTGAAGTATTTCAACTGATTGTATTTCAAAGCATCCTTAAGACAACAAACAATACATTGTCATATCTACACAGCAAAAATCCCACAGAAATACTGACAGCTCATTTGGCAGGACTCCTTTATTACAGAATCTCAGAATGGTCAGAGTTGGAAGGGACCTCTGGAGCTCATTAAGTTCAAACCCCCTGCTAAAGCAGGTACACCTGGAGGAGGGTGCACAGGAACCAATACAGGTGGGGATTGAAGATCTCCAGAGAATGAGACTCTACAGCCTCCCTGGGCAGCCTATTCCAGTGCTCTGTAACCCACACAGTAAAGAAGTTTTTCCTCCTGTTTATGTTCCTGGGGAATACACTTCCTGTGTTCCAGTTTGTACCCCTTGCCCCTTGTTCCGTCGCTGGCCACCATTGAGAAGAGTCTGACCCCATTCTCTTCACACGCAACCCTTATATATTTATAAGCATTGATAAGATCCCCTCTAAGTATTCTCTCCTGCAGGCTAGACAGACCCAGGTCTCTCAGTCTTTCCTCACAGAAGAGGTGCTCTAGTCCCCTCATCATTTTCAAGGGCCTTCACTGAACTCTCTACGGTCATTCCTTGTCTTTCTTGAGCTGGGGAGAACAGAACTGTACACAGTATTCCAACTGCAGTCTTACTAGGGCTGAATAGGGAGGGAGGAGAACGTCCTTCGACCTGCTGGCACACTCTTCTTGATGCACCTCTGGGATACCACCGGCCTTCTTGGCCACAAGAGCACATTGCTGGCTCATGGTTAAGTTACTCATTACATGTGCTTCCACAGCAACTCAAGTATTCCTGGATTCTCAGATAGCCTTTCAGCCACACAATGCCCTTACAACACTAGCAAACACACTTATATTCAGTTTACAAGTAGATAAATCAAGACCTGCTATCTTGGAGGTAAAATCTGAGCGAAGTAGTAGAGCAAAAAATGCGCATCTCAATGAATCAGCTGGGCTCATCCTTGGTTTCTCAGTACACGAAATCTGGACTGCACAAGCTCAAAGTTTTCAAACTTTTTACTCAGCCACAAGAGCAAAGCACACCCTTCTATATAAATATGAACTCTTTGATAACCACTGTGCTTGCCCGACTAGAAGCAGTAACAGAAAGGCAGAGAATAGAGGGAGATGATAAAATTAAGAGAGTTGGGAATGTATTTCACAGTGCTTTCATGCTTCAGTGCTGTTTTGTCAGATATCTGAAGGAAAGCACAACTTGGGCATGTTTTGGACTGGCTATTCATCATGCCTGAAATTCATTACTAGCAAGCAAGCTGTATCAACTCACCCTTCCGGCTCTTTTTCTTTTTTTTGCTTTTTTTGCTTTTTTTCCCCAGCTGGAATATTCACTGTCTAATTAGTTAGTTGAGTTAGTTCACTAATGAGTTCAGTGAGGTGAGAACTAATGCAAGAGAAGTGCTGACAGAGCCAGAACTGCAACCAGCGCTCCATATGAGCACTGTAAGGAACAGAACTTGGCTATGGACAAGATCTCTGCTATAACAGCAGCTGCTTTGGCATGAGGTAAGATCTCCTAATATCTTGTCTTATGTAAAGGTATGAACTGTAATGACACTCAGTGTAAAATAGTTTCTCCCGAACCCAGAAAGGTGTCAAATAGCGAGAATATGCTCCGAGTCTCCCACGCCTGTAAAAATTATGCTACAAAAACAGTGTATTTAATAATAGGTGGCAGTGGCCATTTCCTAAGCTTCTAACATTCTTATTGGCTGGTCATGCATCCCTTTTAATACAGTAGTTTTTCTTTCATACCTGTTTTGGATAGCAATACGGTGTTTAACTGAAGATAAGAGAAGATTGCCAAATGGACACAAATAACTCACAGCAACTGAAGCTATTTTCTGTGATGCCATCTACCTCTACTCTTAATACACCAGTGCTTTTATGGGAGAATCCCCCACAAGGTCACAGAGCATTGTGAGTCAACATCATTAGTCAGAATAAAACCGGGTGAGGGTTAACTGTTTTTCCTGCAGTTATTGGCCTGAAGAAGTGAAGAATCCTGCTTGCTGACAGTTGTTACACAAGGGAGATAACCCATCTTTCTGCAATCATTTGTGGGTGTCAGGAGAAGCTAAGAATAAACCAGGAAAAGCCTCTGGAAAGATCTGCTAAGAAGCGAGTTGAAAGAAACATCTCTCAAGGTACAGCCTGCATTCCCTCACTTTAGCTTAGAACACACATCCTTATGCAACCTCTACTAGATGACTGCAAGTCATAATCACATATTGCAGCTAAAGTTACTAAGTAACCTATCCAGAAAGCATTAAAACAGTCAGAGAAAAGTAGATGTCAGGAATAGTTACATCCGTGTTCATACAGGATACACTAGAGTTGCTAAGCTTAAGAAAAACAGGTAGATGCCCCCTCCTGCTCATTATAGCACGTTATGAAGCAAATTGCAGCATTTTAAATTCTGCATATCCACAAGCCTGATAAATTAGTATTTATTGCTTTTATTTTTTTTAATAGATTGTCTCAAAAGAACTACAAAAATATGCAAGCATATCCAGCAGAGAAACCAGGCCAGCACTGACCCCTGGTCAAAAGAGCAGTTCAATAAAAAGAAAGAAGCCAGTTAAGATGTAATTGGGCTTTCCTAGTGGGTAAGAAACTGAGGATGAAAAAAAGGAGAGAAGAAACACAGCAAAGGCTAGGACAAATCTTCTGCTGTTGTGAATGTGATGTATTTCATGTCCTTGTTTGCAAACCGAAGAAGCATGCTACGATCAGACCCTGGAAATTAAAAAAAGGTAACTGTTTTTGTGCCAGCTTTAAGCTTCTTGTTTTCCTTGTTACTAAGATAAAAAAAAATTCCTTGCAAGAGAAACCTATATAATTCTACAAACTTACAAAAAGTTGTGAAATCCAGGTTTACTGATTATCTCTTGAATTAATGCTGAAGCTTTGGGGCAGACTAGCAGCTAAATTAGTCCTTAAACTGTACATACAGGTTGGATTCAAAAAGAATTGTTGACTTGCATGAGACATGAAAAGCAAGATTGTATCAAGATCTTCAGATCTTCCACTTAGTCAAAGCACAATGGAATTGCAGCAATACAAAACCTGAGAGAACAAGATTAGTTGCAAGCCCGGGTAATAAAGGGTCATATCAAACGAAAAGCTGACCTTCACTTCCTTGCATCTGAATTTTTGCCAAAGGAAAAATTTGTAATGCCTTTCAAAAGCAAATGTAAAATATAGTCTAATGCACATGCTCTCCCCAAACCAAAAAATGTACTTCTTGCATTGCCCAAAAACTCCTGAATATACTGGATCTATTGAAGTGTTTAGTACCAGCTAGAATCAAGAACAGCAGAAGCCAAATTTAGATGAAAAGGTCTTTTCTGGAAGTTATCATATATTGGCTTCTTGCAATATTATCAAAATACCTATAAGTAGAAGTAGCTTTTAATTCAATGCAGCAGTAAAGATTTTCAATGAAATTTTTTTCCAGGAGAAAAACACAAATAAGGAAGCCTCTTCTCAGCATAAAAACCATCTGTTTTTGTAATGGAGCTGAAAGACTCATCCTCTTCTCTCTTTTCAATTAAGTAATCTCTATAAATGCTCAGCACATGAATAACTGGAACCTTCAAAATGCTCTGATTGACTTGGCATCACTATTGGTAGGGAGCTGAAACAAAGGAAGGGTGCAAAACAAACCTAAACTCAGTAACTCACTTCCAGACACTACTGTTCAAACAAAAAAAACTGGTGAATATTTATCTCAACCACTCTTACAATGGACAAGCAGCAGCAGTAGTTCTGCAGCCCATGAACTCTTAAAAAGACATGAAAGAGAAACCACCCATCCACACTGCTGAGCACAGGCACAAATCAAGGGAGAGTAAATGAGGTCTGACTACATCTTTCAGGCATCGTTTACTGAGCTGGGTACAAGTCAGAAGGTCATAATTTCTCTGGTCATGGACTTACAGTACCTAGGACTGGCTCTTGGAAAAGCAGAGCACTGCTCAGACTCCCTGAAGACTTAAACATTTTATGATTTGAAAGCAGGGCCTGTTATTTCTTTGTTCTGCTCCACCCTATAGCATGGCAGGTTCTACGTACCCTTGGATGTTATACAGAGGAAAAGCAAAAAAAGGATTAGCATTTCCAGCTTGCTTCTTTTCCCTAGAAACACTGTTTTCCTGCTACCATTGCTTGGCAGAACTCAGGTCACTTCATATAATGAAGCAACCAATGATGGGTCAACAATATGTGCAGCCTGAGAATAAGACAGGACCAGAGATGGAACCTCAGATCAATCTCACAAGCATCAGAAATGGGTTGTGTAGCAATAAATATTGTTTTACTGGGTTTTCTCTTGCACTAATCCATACTGTTCTGTAGAAAAGATAACTCCAAGTGTCCATTTTTTCCACTTGGGTTTAATGAATAACTCACAAACCAGCTAATATTTTTCAGCACCACTCCACTCGAGCACGAGGACTGCACCGATTGTTTGCAGGTTTTTGGTCCTGCTCTGTATACTTCCAAAATTGTGATGCTGCAAGAAGCTTCCCCAACTAGTTTCCATATAGATATTCCTTTAGCTGCAATTGCTTTAGAAAAGTCTTAGATTACATATTTTTTAATTTTATTTTTTGGTTTTTTTAGGATAGAACTAAGGATCCCTAACTAGAAGTGATCCGAAGACACTACAGCTTGTCTGTGTTAGCCAGGTTTAACTGAGGCTTTGACAAGTCATTTTAGCTCTCTGAAAGGTGAGTCTCAAACTGCTGCTGCATTGTTCAGTCTGTACAGAAAGCAATTACACAATAAACTGCCAAGTGATATGGATAGAGTTCTAACATTTACAAAACAAAAAAACTGGCCTCATTTTTTTTTAGCCATCACGTTCTAAGAAAATTTGCAACAGATAATAAGAGCAAAGTCACTGCCCTGCATAGTGTGGACTGGGCACACAACCTGCTTAGAATTGGCTTCAGAGCATATCAGCCGTAGCATATAGGCTGGTTTATGATGAACATATTTTGAATTCAAGGAAATTAACTTTTTTCAAAAATTATCATGCTACATCTCTATTTGAATCCACAAATGGTTCCTGAGAGAATAACATGTTGATTAAGCCATCAAGCAAAACACTCTCTGGCACTAGTACCAGCAAGCAGCTGTTTCTAAGAACAATTGTATATCAAGTGCAAAAGCTGGCAAGCTTCATGTTAACAATTAGCTACCTGACCAGGTTATCTTTTTCAGTATCAAGAAATGAGGAGACAGCAGGAGTTTTTCTACCTGAAGTAAGAAGGAAAGAAACCTCTGCCTTTCAATTCATTATTTAATATACCTGATGCGATCCTTATGTTCACAATCTGTTGCTACACTGAGAACCATAAGTGATCCAAAACCTCCGTGGACTTTAATTGTTACAGAATATTCAGGAGGATCTTGTTGACAACAGCAGCAGTAATTTAAATCTGCTGGCACTTTTGGAGACAAATACCTCTATAAAATCCAGCTGGAGGTGGCTTCTCTTCCTCTTGGTGCCTGAACACTAACATCAGGACATCCTAACCTACATTCACTGGTTGATTAGCAGGATAGTTGATAAATCCAGTAGTCTCATGGAGCACACCATCAGGGGGGCTTTTTCTTCCCTGTGAGAAGCACAAAGCAATTCTACTGCAGCCATCAGAGAGAGGAATGCTCCCCTAGAAACAACCTGTGTGGTTCTTCAAGATAGAGAGTAACCATGGATTTTTCATGGAAATCAAATTACAAATTAGAAATCTTCATTATTGAAATCTATAAGAAATAATGAGTCAGTGCCATTAAGACTTTTTTTTTTCTCCACCAGAAAGTTATTTTCTCATGATTTTTTTACAAATTCTAACAAATCATTCCCACTCCTGCCAGGAGAGGAAAACCAAATGTTTCCCTTGAGCAGAATTTACATAACAGCCTCCACATCCTCTTTAATACCATTTCTGGAATAAACAACTTTTTAAAGTTTGTTGGTTTATTTTCTTTTTTTTTTGATTGATTTGTCCAAATACTAAGAATATCTCAAAGAGCAAGAGAAGAATCTACCTTTTGAAACACTCACTGGCTACCTCTGCTGCCAAAGCCAGCCCATTCCTTACTGATTCTTGTCCTACCTGTTCTTGAGAAGTCTCTTTCAAAGTAAACTCTGGCCGCTTGGATCTGCTGTTCCCCAAATCTCTACAGAATCAAGGACTCATTAACAAAAATAGCAACCAAAAAAAATGCTGGGGCAAAAAACATCCCATCTCTAACTGCATCAGAGGAGGATGTGCTGCAGCAAGTCTCCCATCACCCGTGAGAGCCCCCTGGGGTCTTGCCCTTGTGTGCAGACCTCTGTCTCCCTGTTCACTGCAACAGTGTTTCTCAAAATATCCTCCAAGATTAGCACCTACTAGTTTTTTGGTCTGTAAATCTTCAAAAGGGACATAAGGGACAAGGATAGTACATTAAAAATTAAGAGGCTCAAAGACAAGACTACATAAAGGAGATAAATCATCTCTGCTATAATTTTTTTAGATTAAGTCTACAAGAGTTTTTATGAAGATAGTGAAAATCTTCTTGACGAACTTTTAGTGCTCATCAATTTAAAATTACTTTCTTTCTGTTTCCTCTTCACTAGTATTTTTCAAAAAACAATGCTGAAAATAGTTGCCAGCATTGTACTCCAGCCTATGAAAGGCACTGAAAAGTCTTCTATGACTAAAAGTAGCAGCACAGTTCCTCAAAGCAGATCACTTCTGCTCCTTGTTGTATTTTTCCATGTTTTTAATTTCAATAGGCAGGAGCCTTTATCATATGAAACCAAGATGACAAAATATTAGGTATTATGTGTGTACTGGGCCTGGACCAGCTTACTGTAAACCATAGGAAAAAGTGGTGCCTTAAGATTTAAGTTTGAAATGGAAGAATCCACGTTACTTGTCTTCCTGCTCCTAGCTTCAAGGCAAGCTTTGCCCCACATCATTTTTTTCCACATAGCGTCCCACAGCAACCAAGTCAGAGGAGAAAATCCCTGCAGAAGTTTGCCCTAAATAGCATGTAATAATAGTGAGCATCTCACCAGCACAGTTACAGGAACTCAATCCTTATCCTAATACTTCTGCTTTCAAAACACTATAAACAACCAATAATTAAACTGAAAACAAAGCCAAAAACCACAGCCAAAAACTCAGGATTAACATTACAACTGTAGACCAGCCTACCCATATTTCACCCCAGATTTTATGTTTGCTGGTAAACTTTTCAAAATACAGTATTGTTTGTGTTTCTGCAATATCCAGCACAGTGGGACTTTGCTTATTGCCAGGTACAGAAACTGCACTGTTAAATGGGAGTTCAAAAAAACAAACAAGTATCTTTTTATTTGCAATAATAAGAAAAGTTTATAAATGTCTGAAGTTTGAGATTAGATAAAACTTCTAAGAGTCACTGTGTATATCTAATTAGCAGAATGCACTGAAACATTGACTTTGTAAGATGGTGACAAACTTCTGTGAAACCTAGAATTGTCACATCTGGAGGGCAGAGTAGGAGACCAGTGCCATTCCATGGGCACCAGTGGGCTCCAAGAGACACCTGTAACTTGATGTGTGCTGTTGATCGCACAGGCAGCCAGGCAGGGGTGTGCAGGTCTATTACACCCTTATCCGGCTCCTTCTTCCCCTTCCTATGGGAAAGCAAAGGCCTGGGTCCTTCCCCAAGGTAACACTTGCTGTCCTGTCAGCAGTGCAGCAGTGATGTTTTCCTCACTTCCCAATGGTTTTAGCTACATCAGTCTACAGGGAAACTCTCGGATAAAGGTCTCTGCTCAATGTCAAACTCCGCAGTGTCAAGCTGAAACTAAGTATTTCTAATGTAGGATCAGCAAAGAGGACGTAAAACCAGCTCAGTCCTGTAGCTGCAGGAAGATGTAATGCTGGCAATAATGGAAAGGCATCATCAGTATTATTACAGTAAAATGTTTGTAATTACTACACTGGCAATTTTTCCAAATGGGTTGGCTTAGACACAGGTCTCTCGCACTGATCAGTAAATTGCTTTCTTTACAAAGGTCTTAGTGGCTCTGTTTCTCAGACAAATAGTTCAGGGCTTTATCTCCCCGAGATTCACCTTGAACAGTAAAGAAATGAGGTACATTAACACTAAACTATTAATGTGTGAACCCAGCAGTGGTTTGGCTCATGAGAACACTTTAGGTAAAGTATCTTTCAATTTAAAATAAAGACTGAGATAAACTAGTTACAAATTACAAGAAGTCAGAAGCAGTATTTGCTACCAAAGCATTTTAAATCAAGTAAACCTTCCTAAAGAGAGTCTTGGGTTCAGCTCATCTCACCTCATCTAGGAGAGCTACCTTGTCAGGCAAATTAAAGGACCGTGGGTTGGCATTGGCATGTTCCCAATCCAGACAACCCAGTCACTGCCAGACTTCTGGACTGTCCTCTTTCCCCCTCACCTCCTCCCAAAGAGCAGCACCTTTTTTGTACAAACATACAGTAATAAGTATTTACTGACCAGCACTTACTTTTTTCTGGAAAGAGAACACCTGTGCTCAGGAAGGGAAGCTCTTTGCAGCCTCCTGCACATCTGGTGTGTGGAGACACAGCGCTGCTGGCAGGAACCAAAGCAGAGAAAGGCCGTCAGGGCGAGTGTCTCACTCTCACACGGTACCACCTAGACACAGGTTTCCGTCAGACTTTGCTAACACGGGAAAGGTCCCAGGCAGCACAACAGAAACAGCGAAGTTCAGTGCCTCAGGTGTTTGCTCCAAAGAGGATCTGAGGCCAGTGTACAGTGATGAGCTAGGAAAGCTTGCTCTGTCTGCAACTCAGCGTCTTGCTAGCGTGTTTCCAGTGGGCTCTTTTCGAAGCACTCTGCACCTGTGGATGGCATCAAGCTGGTCACCAGGGAGCAGACTCAAATATGCCAGAGAGACCTTTAGGGAAAGAGAGAGAGAACGGGGAAAAATGAAGAATTATATTTATCCTTGAAATTTAAATCTATCTATGGCTTCTACACAGTACGTTTCAAATATCCCCATTAAATTAGTACGTTAGATAAAATCCTATTAATTGGATTACTTGGTCAGCTGTGGCTTACTCAGAATTTGTTGTGGTTTTAGTATTTTATTATCATACGTAGTTCTGGGTAATTCAAACCTCACAACACCAAACAAAAAAATGTCCACCATTAACAGCTTCAAATATGAGAAACTTTCAATACACAAACACCAGTGGCTCTTGCCACTCTCTACTCCAATTTTCTTGTTTATTGGGTCTGGTTTACATCTGAATGCAAGGTCATTCTTGTTCGAATTGCTCTTTTGCAAACACAACAAACCATCTCCAGACAGAAAGGTTTAATCCCTCACCAAATATTTTCAGCAATCAGAACCCTAGCATTAAATTTGGTAATTAAAGTGACCTATATGACAAATCAGCAGAAGGGAATATAATGGTGTGTTTCTGTGCAACAGGGAGAATTTCTACCTTCCACAGTCACCAGTGGACTACCAAAGCCAGTACATCATGACACATGATATTGCAGCCTCCTTTAGCTGGAAAAGTAAGTAATCTGAGTCACCCACAAACAGAAACCAAAAGGTCATTATAAAGCTACTAAAACTCTCAAAATTAAGTAAATACATGAATTAAATAAAATCTCTATGAAACAGCAGAGTTGAATTTTGCTGCAGCAGTATCACATGGCTTTGGAAACTGCCCTACAGAATCCAACCAGACTTGTCACACTTCCATCTCCACTTATTCTACCTTGTTATGTCTACAGCATCATAAAGCACCCACCTGAAACATCAGAAAGAAATAAAAAGTAGGATGGAGGGATTCAAGAAAAATAACTACTAGTGTCTAGCTTTCATCCTGTCCTTTTAATTCAAGCATCTCAAACTCATTTATCCAAAAGAGTAACCTGTATCCTTTTGCAAGTGTGTATTTCAGCCATGAGCCACTACATGTACCATGGCACACAGCACGGCTTGCAAGAGAAGTCAGAGCACAGGAGCCCAGGCCAGGAACGAGTATGATAATCTGAGGGACTGAACAACTTTTGCTCCAAAACATCACAGCCACACAGACTAAGAAAATAAAATGACAAAACTCAGCAGTGCACCCTATACACTCACACAGACCCCAGAGCACCAAAGTAACCCCAGCCAAGACTCATTTTGCTGGAGGGAGTACAGACATCGAAGAAAGATGTAAATCTCTGCCCTAGAATTTCCTGTGGATATCTAACACAATGCAGAAGTGCTAAATGAGTGGGAAGGAGGAGAAGCAGCAGCAGTCCAAGGAAGGCGGTAAGCAGATGCACGTTAGTTCCAGCACACAGTGTCTGTGCCATAAAATGAGCCCCAAAGTGGGATTGGCATGAAAACAAGAGCATAGGCGAGGCGCTGACATCTAGGAGCATGGAAAATGGGAAAGTTACTGAATGTAACTGATCTCAGCCAAACCACAGACCTATGATCATACCAATATACCAAGTATCAACCCATCAGTGCTCTTGGAAGAGGTGAGAAAGCCAAGCATGAAGCACAGGAGATTTTCACAGTGTGTTCTTGTATAAGAGGATCCTGTGGTGGAACAGTCACCGCGTGTTCTTGGCTCTGCATCACTGTCTAAGTGCTACGAAACTTCTGTCTTTAAAAAGTCCTTTTTCCATCAAGGTTACTCTGAAGTGACAACTCTCCTTTACCAGGTCACTCTACAAATACAATGCAATTTATACTGCATACAAATCACAAACCCCAGTGAAGACTTTGCTTTGCTACTAGTCTGCACTCGCCTTGGTAACCATCTCAGCACACGATAGCTACCAAGATCAGCCCATGAACAAAGAACATACTGCAGTAACTGCCTTGGGGCTAAGACAAATGACAAGCCCCCAGCCTTAAGCATCAGCACTGCATAATGCTTGCTCTTCCATCTTTCATAAAATGACCTTTCAGGAATGCAATTTCCAATATTGCAGGGGGAATGCTAAAAAATTTTAATGTGAAGAGTTTCTTTACATATAGGAACATGCTTAAGATTGTAAAAAATGTTCTTTATGCAGGCTTCTACTCTGAAAACATTTACCTACATGCTTAACTTTCTGTGTATTGACTAATTAAAATCAACTGAGATAATCACATGTTTCAATTTAATATGTTAAGCACTACAAAAATCAAGTGGATTGGCATGTTGGTATGTTTTCTTCTCTCTTTGGTTCACTATGTTGTTTTTTTTTTTCTAGTTGTATTCAAGGTAACAGGAAGAACTGCAACTCCCGGAAAGCAAAGAGACAAGGCAAGGTTTTAAAATACTGTCAGAAGTAACAACATTTTTCTAAACTATCCTTTTTTCTTATAAGCACTTGCTTTTAAAGTCTCTCTGAGATACATTATAAAATATTTCCTCAACAACAGCAACTTATTAGCTGTATTCCTGACTAGTTTCTTAATTGCGCTCATAAGTAAAATTATCAGATATTAGCAGTTTTGCTGTCCAATGTCTGGTCTATTTTGGAAGCTTAAACAAATCCTATAAATATTTAAATTAAATATAATCTGCATTTGCTTGGTGATTTTAATTAAGAGTTAAGTTGCATTTGTCCTGAAATGTATAAATGTTTTAAGCTGGTGCAGTTGAAGGATAATATCATGGCATTTAAGATTCTGTACCACCATTAATACACTTTTCAATGCATTTCAGGCCAAGTTTAGCTGCTACACAACTACTCACACACCATCTTTAAAAAAAAACCCAAAACCTACAAAAAGCGTTTGAAAACAACTCAATTTTAAACTGCTGTGACTGAGACGCGGAAGAGGGGTTTCCTCAGGTAAAAAAATTTTATTACTACTTTAAGCCCAGTTTCTCCAGACTTTCCTTCCACAGGCAAAATTCTGAGCCTATGGCTTTGAGCCCACTGGATTTCTTCTGGATCTGATGAAGGAGACTCATAGAGATTTCCTTTTTTAGGAAGGAAAGACACCTATGTTGACTTCACACTATTCTTTTAAAGCAAACAAGTTACAATCCCATTTAAGACAAACACTTATTCCTTGGATGAGAGTACAATAACTGAATTCTACCCATGGAGTCTCCCAGCACTAAGAAAACAAAAGAAAATCAAAGGGTAGCCTCAGATCATGTCCCCAGCACACAGACCTTGTGCCAAGGCTGCCCATTCAAACATCCTCCTCAAGGTATGTGCGTGCACCGTAGGCAGAAACATCTGTGGTTACCAAACTGGGCTTCACGAGAGGACACTGCAAGCTACAGGCTGTGTGTGAGAAACAGAGTCTGATGAGACACGTGATGAAGCTGGCGTGCAGCTGACCACCCTGCAAAAGGCAACCCTGCAGAACAGTACAGTCACACTGAATGCACCCTGGGCAGCTCCTGTGTGTTACTGGATACAGCAAAGCCACCCACTTGCTTCCTCTTTCAGAAGGAAGAGCCTTATACCAGCATTTCCAACCCTACCGTAACATAGATGAAGAAGAGGCCTCCCACACAAACACATCTAAGAAGGAAAAAAAAGTACATAAAAATATGCAAGACCCTGGATAACAAAAGATTATATGCTTGAAGTCCAGGACTGAGAACAAAACCACTACAGATATTTAACTAGAAAGATAGCTATTGAAGTAGACTGTGGTCGTTTAATAACAATTGGTAAAAAGTGGCAGGTTCTCTGCTACCAAGATAGGGTACAGCAAGCACATTAAACCCACAGCAATTCTACACAGCTTCAGGTTTACCCTCTGTCATTTTCTTTTATACCACAGTCCTTTGCACAGAGTACAAGACAGATGCAAGTATTGCATTTCGCTCTGTCCCTCAGACACTTCTCTTCTTACCTTGTCTTCAATTAGCATTCCTGTTTGTTTTCCAACATACCCATAATAATTTTAGTGCAGTCAACCAGTTCCTCCCCAAAGGAGAGGAAGATTAATGATGCTTTCTGTTACTGTAACTATATGCTCTGTATAAGAAAGGAGATGAACTTCTTAAATAACAGGAGACAACAATTCCTTTCCTGAAATGCCTTAAAGCAGAAGACATTTATTCTTCAGCAGTGAGGTTCAACTGGACTGCCAATAATTTACCAGATCAGTTGTTCTCTGCTCCCGAATGCACAGATACCCTGTAGCCAACAGAGAAGCGGCCAAGGTGTCTTTAGCCCACACCCTTTTTCGTACCGAAGCAAAAAATCGTCCCTCGAAATCATGGCACCAAAGTGATGGCACCTGCAGCGCAGGACATTGGGCACATCTCGACTCATCACCAGGCTCGAACACCCACTCCTTCAGTCTCTGTTTTTTACTGGATCTCTCTGACCTGCTTGCCAAAGCGGGAAAACTCTGCCCATGCTATCTGCCCAGGCAATTTTGCTATGTCGGTTTTGCTCAGTATGACAAACATGACCCATGCTGGTCTCAGGAGGAAGGAGATGGTCAACAAGGCTCTTCCCTACACACCACGTTGAGGAACACACCTCTAGCTGGCAGTGAAGCCCATAGGCCAGCAGATGCAGGGCAGCTTAGGAGAGAGCTCCTCAGAGCCTCATCCAGCAAAGCACTCCCCTGGCTCGGATCTGAGCATGCAAATGGTCATGCCCAGTTGAGCCCAGATCCAGTTCAACTCCTTTCTGCTATGGCTGTGCCAAAGGCAGTTGCAGTCCTGCAAGGTCTGCCTTAAGCTTTGAGCTTTAGTTCAAACAGGAATTATTTCAGGGAAGCCCTTAAAGATCCCTCTTGGCTTTAGGATCTCTTAAAACAAGCATAAATCACTAGCATTCTGTCTTGGCACCAGGCTTTATACTTACTTTGTGTTATCATGAACAGCTGCCAAAATGGAAGAGAGAGGAACTCAGGTTCATTAAACATCATTTTTTCATCATCTTCCCAGAAGTCACTGAGCACATTTTTCTGATGCATCTCTGCAGTCATCATCCAAGTCAGTGAAAGCCCTTGCTGCAGCCCTGGGATACCTGCAGATTTTAATCCTGAGTGACAGCACTACAGGCAGCAAAAAGAGATTTGAACCTTCAAGAGTATCACTGGGTAGGACAAATTCCATGTTGGCTTGCTCTTTTCTTCACAGAATGACAAGAACTTCCCAGACATCATATAAAGCACCACTGAACAGAGGCAAAGTGAAGGAAGTGGGCATTCTATCAGCAGGAAACATTTGGGTTGTTGAATTCAAGACAACTGTTTAGGAACGATCAAGTGTACTTACCCCAGAAGTTCATAGCCACAGGTCTAATTTTGTTACCATCTACTGAGCCATTTTCAGTAACATGGGTGTGCTTATTTCCATCCCTTCAGGTGGGACTCACCAAAATAATCGGACAAGTACTCGCAGAGGGGTGAAAAAATACTCACCAGGTCCTCTGTTACAGCCACTGCCTTTGCAAAGTGCGTGTTTAATGTTTAAAGACTGTGAGAGTACATTCTGAACTGTTAGTTTTAAGATCTAGTCTACCTAAGACAGGAAAAGTGCAGCTTATTTCATTTAGTTGTTAGTCTTTCAAGATAGTCACAGAGAAGGGTCTCTAAGAACATTAAGCAATAACAACTAAAAATGTCTGAGTCACTGGGTTGGCTTGGTTTTAGATGTTAAGGGGTTCCTTGTGGATTTTCCCATGTATTAGTCTTTTTTTTTAAATCAGAATATTATTTTTTATAAGTACAGTTGTGAAATAAATATCTTATAAGGGCTTTCCTCTTTAATGCAGGGTTCCAAAGTGATTTACATTTAAAATTATGAAGTGTTTCCTCTAATCAATACTGTTACTGCAAAGTCAGTACCAATGAATAATACTCAAGCACCATGGAAATACACTTCTTGCGGGGCAGCCAAGTTGCTGCAGTCCCTAATTGATGACCTGTGCCACAGGACTAAGAACTGAGCAGCTGCAACTTCCAGCAAAGTTTTGAACATCACCAATTTAAGAATCTAAAATTCTTCTGAACGCATTTTGGCCAAGAATTAGATCAAGAGCATGATGGGCATCTCTTTCCCTGAAATGTGCCATTAACTTCTGTATTGATTTGCTCATATAAAACTCTGGTTTCTATGTTTTAAAATTTCTGAAATCCTTTTATGTGAATTGCATGTAATTGTGACACATGTAGTAAAAAAAAGTATCAGAGAACTCATTTTCCCGATCATTTTCTAATGAATAATTTTGTGGGCCTATAGTATCTTCTCCACAGCACGGGCCACTCAGATGTAGTGTTTGAACAGCCACAATCCAGCAATTTGAAAAGGCACCACCCAGTTCTCCACACCTGCATTCAATCCAAAATACAATGTTTATTTAAGGGTTTTGTAGAATTTCAGAAGGCTGCACCACGACACACAGATAAGCTGTACCACAGAGGAAACGGAGCCAGGGAAAGGTAAGGTACTGGCAAAAAGGACTGGTTCCACACAATACCTACCACAGCATAACAAACACTGTATGTTTGGCAGGTTCATTGGTGCAAAAAAGAAATCAAGAGCAGTCTTAAGAGCCAAAGGTCATCGGAGCTGCCTAACAATCAAATTTTACATGTGGATTTACTGATGTTGTAAATATCCACATCATTATGAGTCTCATAAAAGTCATATTCTGTAACCAAACAACCAAGTGGAAAGTTCAATTTCTGTAATTTTGGGAGCAAGAGGAAAGAGGTTATTCCCCATAGCTTAGAGTCAGCAACTGAAAATAATATGATCCTAGAATGAATAAAACTTACAGAAGTACTTAAAAGAACTATTAAAAATCCCTCAATGTAAAGGTGCTGAGTTGTTTTTTTGAGCATGTGCCAAGATCGCACTGCTCAGAAAACAGATAAGCTCTTTAAAAAAGGATCTTTCATAACTTTTCTGAAAATAAACTTTATTTCAATTCACTTGATAAAATTCCCACTACAGACAATTGAGACGCGCATCTAGTGTTACACTGCGTTATGAAGAAGCTGGTCCTACCTAATGCCAGGTCAGAATCCCTAATCAACATCAATTATTATACAAGGAGTTTAATTAAACATGAAGATTATTTATTTCCATAACACTTTTAAAATATGTTTTTACTTGGATGTGATGAAACTACTGATTTTGCTTGAGAGAGAAAGGGGACAGGGTGCCTGGTGTTAAAATTAATTTTCTAATTGGACTTTAATGAACCTTGTCAAACTTCAATGCAGTTTTCTCATTTTTAAAGCCCACTGACTCCCTATCCAAAGAATAAACCTGCATTAAGGATTAAAGATGTCCTTTTCAGTGGCAGCATTGTACATGCTGAGACTTAACTTCAACCCAAGGCAAAATATTTTCTTTTCAAAAATAAGAAGAAACAAGGCATTAGCCAAATGGAATTACTTTACATTATTTTAGATGATGTTACATTATATCATTTGTGGGGGAAAGCACTTAGAAAAAGAAAACAAACAAACACTACAGAAGTATTTTTTCCCTGAAGTTTCTCCTTGAAATAAAATTATTGTTTTGCCTTTTGAAAAAGAGATCACATTTTGACTACTCTGCTGTGACCAAGGGTAGGACAAATGCCTTAAAAGTGGCAGGACATTTATGCTGTTCGCATTGTCGGGAAAGCAGTTACCAGCTCTTTTTTTTTAATGTAAACATTACTATGTCAAAGAAATATTTTGTGTGATTCAAGTAGAAAATACTTTCATACTGCACTGAAAGTCTGCACACACCAATATCAGTAAAAGCAAAGAGAACAGCGTGGATGTGCCTCTCCATCACCTGTGCTCTTCTTGGTTTGGTCTCTCCTCAGGGCTGCTGTGGGTACCTAAGCTCCACAATGGAGCTCCCATAACAGCCAAAAATACTCTTAACAATAAGCAGAGGTGGCTTTCTGGTTTCATAGGCCTTTTAGAAGCATTTTTGTCCTCTAAATGTCAACCTTTTCCTCTTTTGTCTCAAGGAGGCTTTTATAGCCACCGCATCTTGTATTATGGATCTGAAATGCCAAATCAAGCTGCAACATTGCAATGAATTATTCCCATCAGTCTCATATTACAGACCCAGGAATTCAGACTGGTATCTTCATCAGTAACTACGAAATTAATGAATGTCATTTATGAGCAATCCTATGTCCAACTTCATCAACTCAAACCAAACTTAAGATCGGGAAAACCACAGCTTCAATCCAGAAAACAGCGCACCGTGTATAAATTTACAGGAACACTTCTAATCAGAGGTTGGACAGCACTTGCTCACCTTCCTCTGTAGTATCAAAGGCTTCTTTCATTGAGAAGACCTTTTCAGTTATATTGTGTTCCTGTTCTTTTAACTAAAGTCCCCTCAAAGAAATGTAAAATTCTTATTTACTTACATAACCAGTTCTAAAAGCCTGTTGCTGTTTCACAGGAATAAGAATTTCCTGTATGTTAAACAGGAACATCTTTCCAAAGGAAAATAATGGCAAGGACAAAACTTTATCCATGAAGAAAACTAGAACTTCATTTATTATTTTAAAGACTTCGTTAACAAAATTCTCTGTGGGTATCTACAAATGTTAAATTAAGATGAAGACCTTAAACAGGCTGTCAGACAGATGAGCATATCAAAGCGTTTCAAAAAGGAAGAACCTGAGACTTGAAAACCCATCAGAGAGCAGAACTGAGAAGAAATAAAGTCTAATGAAGTAATTCCAATGCCTGAAGAAATGTCTAGAACAGGTTTTCCTTTATATTATCATCCTCTGACCTTAAGAGGAGTAAAAATAAGGCTAAATTCACTTCATAAGATTTGATATTTCATTATAGAGGTGCTGATTTCTATAAAAACTTGTTCTTCCTTTTTTAATCTCCTCTTCACTCCATACCTGAAAGATCTCTCTGCTGTTATTTCAATATTACTTGTCACACTGGGAAATATAGGAGAAAATACTGCATACATTCCCATAAACCTGTTGAAAAGAGGCTGTAGTCCTGGCCCAATCCCTGAGCCAGTTCCAGTGGCGCTCACCACAGCCCCTGCACCTCTGCATTTAGAGTCATAGAATGGTTTGATTTGGAAAGGCTCTCGAGCCCAGTTCCAGCCCCCTTGTCATGGGCAGGGACACCTCCCACCAGACCAGGCTGCTTAAGGCCCCAACCAACCTGGCCTTGAACACTTCCAGGAATGGGGCATCCACAGATTCCCTGGGCAACCTGTGCCAGCGCCTCACCACCCTCAGCATGAAGAATTTCTTCCTAATGTCTAATCTAAATCTTCCTCCTTCCAATTTAGAGACATTCCCCCACATCCTGTCACTCCTTGTCCTTGTAAAAAGCCCCTCCCCAGCTTTCCTGTAGCCCCTTCAGGTACTGGAAGGCCACTGTAAAGTCCCCCTGGAGTCTTTTCTTCTCCAGGCTGAACAAACGCAACTCTCCCAGCCTGTGCTCATAGCAAAGGTGTCCCAGCCCTCTGATCATCTTCCTACCCTTCTCTGGACTTGCTCCAACAGTTCCATATCCTTCATACATTGGGGATTCCAGAACTGGATACAATTCTCCAGGTGGAGTCTCACAGAGTAGAATAGAGGGGCACAGTCCCCTCCCTCGACTCACTGGCAATGCTTCTTTTGATGCAGCCCAGGACACAGTTGGCCTTCTGAGCTGCAAGTGCACATTGCCAGCTCATGTCGAGCTTCTCATCAATCAGCACCCCCAAGTCCTTCTCAATCACATCGTCCATGATCCCATGTAGATACGCTCAGACAGAGAGTCTCTCCCAAGTGTTGTCGTCTCTAAAGAAACCACCAGCCTATAACCTATAATGGTCTACCTGTATTTATAGATGGATACCCGAACACCTATAGCCATGCATAGGGATCAATCAGAAAGGTCTTCCAATATGGAGTGGATTAAAGCAGTTAGGCATCAGATAGATGCACAGACATGCCAAACTGTATCCCAGAGGAGAACTTTCTCCTCTGTTGACTGCAGCAAGCTCAAGATCTCCCATCTTCACTAGCTAAATCAGAGCCCTCAAATAATGAGTCAGGGAAAAGATAGCCTGCTTACTATGAATAATTCAATGTAATTGCATGTAAATAAATCTCTTTAAATATCCAGAACAAATAAATCAAACTTTTCTTCATCTGTAACCTAAGGCTCAAGAAACCAACACAACATTCTTGAGGTGCAACATCTTTATGCTTCAGACATGAGCTGTGGCAAATAAGTACCCACACTCCAGTATACAGCACAATACAATTCTGTATGTGCACCTCTCATCACCAGCAAAGTCAGGTGGATGAAGTAGTCCAACAAATGGTGTCTATTTATTGTTGACAGTAAAGATCTTCTTGGAAGAAGGAAGGTGAATTAGCAACTGACCCCAACTCCAAAACAGCAGAGTCTGCATGAGATGCATAGTCATCTTTATATCTCATCTGCAAGCCCATAAACAAATGAATATAAGCTGTGATTATAGGTCCCTTAAGTTTTAAAAATAATATTTCTTTGTATCCATCATGATTTGTAATGGATATCAGTTTTTATCTTGCGTAAAACATGCTGACTTTTTAGTCTGCATGCTAATTCTTTTGAAGAAATAATGTTTGAACCAACACATGGAAAGGACTAAATCTGCCTTGAGCACTGGGATTAATCCCTCTTGACTTGCTAAAATCCAGTCTCAATACTGTCTCAGGGTATTCATTGCTGTGTTAGCCCCCAACACAACCTGAATTCTGAACTTGCTTCCTGAAAGAATATTGGAAGATGATATTTTAGTTACTTATTTTATTGAGTGTAATGCTCTCCAGAATATGATGGGTTTTGGTGAATGGTTATTTGAAAATGCTGCTCTTGAGATAAAAGCTAAATGAACAAAACAATACATTTCATTTAGCACAGACCATTTGGGAACACTTCTAGAGATGCATATAAAATACTTATTTCTAGAGACACATGTTGTATCCATGTTTGACTGCAATAGCAAGTCCATTGCGCTCAGGAAAATTGCCATGGTCAGATCCTTCAGCAAAGGTGTCTGCAAACACCCAGGTGCCAGGGAGGAAACCTTCAGGACTCGAGGTAACCTTGTCCATGTGTCGTGGTTTGCAGGCTCAATGCCATCACTCTGATTTGCTGGATTGAATTTACCAGCCTATGGCCCCAGGAAGGAACGTCTCCGCGCCCCAGGAGACAAGTTTTCATGGCCCAAATCTAGTTCATCAGGTCCTGAAACCTCAGCAGAGAAGAACAGAGAATGTGATGTTCACTCTCTATTTGATGTGGGAAGAGAAATATTGCACAGGATGAAGACAATCCCTTTGCTTTCAATGGGAATTCATCATCATATGTACAGTGTACTAGTGAGATCCCCTGCTCTGCCACCTCAGTGGAAGTGGGGGAAAGCACTCCAAGTGACAGGTAAAATGCAAACGTTATTGGTGGGTTAGAAACCAAAGCTAGAAGTCACTTAGGATTTAAGATTACTCCACTCAGGAAGAGGGCGGAAATGATAGCCCAACTAGACTTCATTAATGCACACGGCATGGGCAACCAATAGGGAGATAGAAGTCATTGTAAGGTAAGAAAAATGTGATGTAATTGCCATCATAGAAACATGGTGGGGTAATTCACATAACTGGAGTGCTACCATGGGTGGCTATAAACTCTTCAAGACGGATAGGCTAAGAAGGAGAGTTGTGGGGCCATCTTTGTTAGAGAGTGTTTTGAGTGCATGGAGCTTAATAATGGTGATGATAGGGTTGAGTGACTATGGATGAAAATCAGTGGAATGTGCAGAAAGCCAGATACAGCGGTGGGAGTCTGTTATTGGCCACCCAACCAGGAAGAAGAAACTGATGAGATCTTCTGCAACTAGCTGGGAGATATCTCACGATTGATAGCCCTTGTTCTTGTGGGGGATTTCAACCTTCCAGATGTCTGCTGGAAGTATAATACAGCAGAACGGAAACAGCCTAGCAGGTTCCTGACACAACTGGTGAGTGAACTAACTAGAGAAGGTGCCCCACTGGATCTGCTGCTTGTGAACAAGAGAAGGCCTCTTGGGAGAGGTGACTGTTGGAGGATGCCTGGGGCTCAGTGATCACAAGATGTTAGAATCCTCAGTTCTTGGAGGAGTAAAGAGGGTCAGCAGAACTGCCATCTTGGACTTCTGGAAGGCAGACTTTCAAGTGTTTAGAAGGCTGCTTGATACAGTTCATTGGGAAGTAGTTCTAAAGGACAAAGGAGGACAAGAGGGCTGGATGCTCCTCAAGAAGGAAATCCTGGTGGTGCAAGAGCAGCCCATCCCCGTGTGCCATAAAACAAGTTGGCGGGGAAGAAAACCAGCTTGGCTGAGTAGAGTGCTTTGTATTGATCTCAGGAAGAAGAGGAAAGCTTATGAGTTTTGGAAGAAGGGGCAGGCACCCCAGGAGGACTAGGGTTGTTTAGCTTAGAGAAGAGGAGGCTGAGGTGAAACCTCACCATTGTCTGCAACTACCTGAAAGAAGGTTGAAGTGAGGTGGGTGTTGGTCTCTTCTCCCAAGTAACTGGGCAAGCCTCCTAGTTACCGTAAAGTGCATTTTTTCACCTTAATGCTTAGTAAAGCATAAAGGAAATGCTATCAGAGGCAAAATTATATTCACAAACCAGTACTGTTGCCAGTTAGAAATCATGTGATAAACTGCCTGCAAGCTCATTACCACCCAACTTCCAAAATAAACTAGAAATTTTCAAAACTAGAAAAAGAATAATCAAGGAAATATTATAGTGTCATTTACTGATGAAGCATCACCATAAAACAATCTTTTCTGCTGCTGTAGATTGACTTTAGCCACAGAGTTTATTAACCACTGATAAACATCAGTGATGTTTTTCCTCTCTAAGCAAAGCAAACCTCTGTGCTCATCCTATGCCCCTTAGCTGGCTAAATAATGTGGTGCTTAATGGTAAGGAAGAAATGAATAATGGGATTCAAAATACAGTAATGTTTCTAAACCTTAATAAAAGGAAAGCCATGAAGTACAATCCTGGGTAATTACTTCTACTAAAAAGAAAATTACTCAGGCAGTTCCTCAGTTTAAAACACTTGGAGAAAAAAGTTATGCCAAGAGCTGTTTTTCTAATTGGACTGGTTTGCCAATGCATGACTAAATACATAACCTCTGCAAACAAGAAACCAGAATCCATGCTGGACACATGCTGGACACATCCTTTGTTATTTTCAACTGTATTTTACTTAACTTTTACCAACATCTCAATCTTACATTAAAAATTGTATCTTTCTGCGATAGTCTCAGAAAGCTTTTCAGTTATATGAAAGTTATTCTTAGTTTTCAGACTATCATTGAGGTTAAGAATATCAAAGAAATGTCTCTCCTAACATCTCAAGAAAAAAAATTCTTAGTAAGAAGTACTGGATAGCAGTAAGTAAATTATTTGTTTGCAATTTGTGATATTGCAGTTAATTCAGTAATAGGTGATAAAATCTTCTTGAGAAAAGGCACAGGAATGTCCCCTTGTCTGTTTATTGAAGTTGGGATGATATCAATAGATACATTTGAATATTGCCTTTGGGAACAGATTTCCATAACTCTGTAACAGCTGTGATCTCTTCCCAAAGGAAGATGGGTTTTCCCTGATTGTACCCACCTGAGTAACATCCCTAACACAGCGCCAGTTTTAGAGCCATCAAGGTGTTTCAGTTGTGGGCCACTGGTGTATAAACTGCTCACATGCAGGTGAGGTGAGGCACTGAAAAAATTCCAGCCTCAGATTTCCACATCTTGGAGCAAGACATTACTGGGACAAATCTGATCATAAAGCACATGTCACGGGTAATTGCATTGTTTTGTTCTTACAGAGCTTTTATCATTAGCTGCTAGATGTTATTGCAAAAGTTGACTTAACTGTTTTGAAATATACAGTGGAAAGCTGTTTCAAATGCTATCTGTGACATTTAAGCAGTTTCCAGGTATTGCTCCACAACTGATTATCTATAGGACCAAAGGGTTTATTTGCTAAAGACAGCTGCATGTGAGGACACTCCGGAGTCAGCATGATCTGCAAAGTCACACACTTCAAATAATCACATTTCTCCCTGCTGCCAGCCTCTGCCAGATCCACAACTCAAGGGTATTTGATGGTACTTCACAGGCAAACAAGGGACATCTTCAGCTGCATAGTTCTGGCACCTGGTCTCTTCGGGAGAAAGTTCTCACATTTTTCCCTTGCAGCCTTTTTGCTTTACTCCTTTGACCATTTTTCTCTGCTCCCAACCTACTTTACCCTTTGCAAGATGAATCAGACACCCCACTAGGTGTATCTTACAATGCTACAAAAGCATCTCAAAAACGTTTGAGCTCACTCTTTGCCTATCTCAGGAAATCCTCAGCTATCCCAGAGTCTCTAAAAATGCTCTGACTCTAACCACCTCTTGGATACTACTACAAAGCTCATGCTTAAGGCTCTCTGATTTCCCAAAAAGTCTCACCTGGCCCTCTTGGTTTGATTAGTTTGTGCAAACTACAGCCACCTTCAGACTTGCAAGAGCCACCAAGTAGATTGGGATCAAAGCTCCCAAAGACTGTTTATAGCTGCTGCTGAGAAGCTGAGTGATAGCACCCACATATTTTAAGTTTAATGAAGAAATAAATCCTTTCAGCAAACTGAAGCCTGTAGGAACTTCACAAATCACGTCAAGTTCCACTGATGGAGAATGGTCACATACAGATGAAGTAAGTGATAAAGCAAATAGCTACAAAATGTATGCGAGGGCCCCAAACACCCACATCTGAAATGTCACCCTGCATATGAAGTAGTTTATAATCTCCCATAGTGCCTAAGGAAGTAAAAAATTGCATGGAAACTTTATTTATTTTAAACCACAACAACCAAAGGAACTCTTGCAGAAAGCAAAATTTTCATTTTTTTAAGAAAATCTGCTTAAGTATTTGTCCCATTTTCAGGACCCTGTGTGTGCACAGTGGAAAAATGAAATAAATTCCAAAGTCTCTTTGCATGGCACCACATGTAAACCAGAGCAGATCACATGATTTAACACAATCTGTTGTTTAGTGCTCTACATTCGCTCCTGTCTCCATTATTAATCTGACAGGCTGGCACATGAATGTCACTCCTGATCTCAGAATTCATTTCATTCTTACCTTCTCACTACTATTTGATCTCTTACTATGGTTTCTTTCACCAGCAGACTGTCAATTACACAACTACACTCAATGATTCCCAAGGTAAAGAACTTCCAGGTCACTGGAAGAGAAGGCAGATGCGCATTCACACTCAGAGCCCCTCTCTCTGAAGCTCGTGTAAGTTTTACCATTGATATTTTACAGCACCAAAGCAACTCCTTGTAGCCACATCAGATCCTGGAAAGATGACACCGGTCGATTTCTGCTATCTACTTGTTCATACTCTTCAAAATGAAGGGCTCTGCTGCAACGCAGGTACATTGCAGCTAGGAAGTCTGTGTTATGAGAAATTTAACACTGACATTTTGTCAGGCCCTGTATTTAGGAATTACTCATTAAGTATTCCTCCTCAATGTATTATCCACTGAATTCACACTGCTCGATAGTACCAGTATTTCCACATACTCAGGCAGCTTTTGAGTTCCTACTGATGCACCATAGAGCATGCCAAACCTTTTCACTACACCTACTTCAGCAATGTGTTTCAGTGTACCAATTTGGTAAAGCAAAGAGAGTTTGTATGTGAATAGTGCTCCCAGAGCAGTCTGCCTGCACCTCCCCGTCGCCACCAAAAGCACAGGCATGTGCAGTTGCATGTGCTGAAGGCTGACGCTAATTTTAACTGTCAGTTTTGCTGCATTATAGAGCACCAAACACATAATAGCAAACCCTAGACACAAAAGCAATCATTTTGAAGCTGACCACCCATACTATCACAATAATTTTCAGTGCACGTGAGGCTCAGGAAGGAGGGCATCAGCTGCAGATTTATAGATGGAAAGGGCAAGAGTGTTTTATCCACCCATCAGCAGCAGCCAGAGAAGCAGATGAATTTCCATGGCTTGTAACTCAGTTCCTGGTGTACAGACCTTTTCTCTTCTTTCAGATTAGAGTTTGTGCCAAAAGACCTTTTGGACCTAATACAGAGCCATACCAGCTGCAGTCTTCTAAATCTTCTACATAGCTTTTCCATGGGTTTTCCTACAAAGCCAATGTTAACATATATGCATTCTCAAAATCGTCCGTGAGACAAGGAGATTTATTTCACAGGTCCAGGGAAGGAAACAACAGCACTGAAACAATTTTTGGCTTACACGGGCCTCAATCAGGTTAGCAGCTCAGTTCATGAGGTATATAATTTTCTTCAACTAGTCCTGAGGCAGTAAAATGACACTTATTTAGGTGACTTCCCAGTTAAACTGCTACTTAATAATCAAATACTACCTGCATTATTTTTAATGTTTATATAAATCACATTCTATAACTTCCATAATTGGGCAAGGTAAGGGAAGAGTCTTTAATTATACAACATGGACAAAAAAACATGAACTCTCTAGATTTGGACATATTCCAAAATTCAACTTGATTGGGCCTTGAGTGAGGCTCACTTAATCTTGCCTTTCTTGCAGCAAGGAGCTGGACCAGATACCTCCAGAGGTTCTGTCTGACCTAAACTACTTTATGAGCTTATGACTCCAAGTGCTTGCCTTATACCAGGGGTGTCAAACTCACAGCTCCCACCGTTCTCCTGCTCCTGCAGCGTAACGCGTGTCACACGCTGCACACTTGACCAGCATGGGCAGGAACGCAGGGGCAAGGAGCTCAGCTTTTCGCCCCTGCCTTAAACTCACTTGGGATTGAGTTTCCCACAGCACTGAGCGAAGCAGAGCTTTCCCACCTGTCATCCATCACCAGAATTCACTGCAAAACCAAATCTCATGCCAGCCTTTATAGTCTGACTGCGCTAATTGCTTCCTACCCTGGGGCTCAGGAGCTGGAGAGTTAAGATCTTCCAGTATCCCAAGTTTATGAATCACCAGATCCTTGACTGAGGAGTGCCCAGCAGCTGCAATTTCCCAGCAGCTGCAATTTCCCAGCAGCTGCAATTTCCCAGCAACTCCATCACCAAGTAAAAAAATTACATCACTTCAAACATTTTTCTCCCAAAGTTGTAAAGAGAGAAAACTAGAAAACATTATTGACCCGGAACACACAAAAAGATCCTCCTCCAGTGCTCAAACAACTAGCTTGCAGCCTGGGTTTTCTGTGGTTAAGTCAGAACTACTGCTATTTAGGTAAAAGATCACTTCTTTGTTGAGGTGCCAGTGCTCTCAGTCCAAGCGTGAAACGCCTCTCCCTGGCTGAGTAGGGCTTCCTTCCTCCTGCTCTATGACCAGTACTGTAGTGCCTGCCCTGGTGCTGCACACAGCCTGCCCGCCCACCTGCCTGCACATGTATTTGCATATAGTTTGCTAATTAGCACATCCTCTGCTTCAAATTGGTTATTCCTGATGCTTTCAAAGACAACACATAAAATTTATGTATCATGTACGAAATATTAAATGTACAATCACCTCATGAAATTCTTACTAATATTTTTCTGTCAGTGTGACAGAATGATGATCCTGTGAAACTGGCAAGTAGAGACCTTCTGCAATAGCACCTCCCTTTCATATTCTTGGTTATACAGACTCATTCTGGGAGCCCTTCACACATGCACTGAAGCCACAACAGCTTAACACCCTGCGGCCCACCAGGGGCTGAGTGAAGGTAGCGGTATGAATACATGATTTGACCTGCAGTAAAGAGAAAAGAGTGTTAAAGTTGCATTCAAAAAACAGCAGTATTTACCAGAGGCTAAGGCTTATGTACTATTACCAGAGTGCAGGTGATGTTTGTTGAATTGTAAATCTAATCATGAACTTGAATCTTTATCTATTTATGTTGAGGCAATGATACCCAACTGTCCAAAAATCCCCTGGAATCAATGCAAACTGTCTCTTGCATTCAGTTCCTTATGTTGCCTTATCTTATTTACTTTGATTAATGATCACTTTGTGTACTATTGGCTGAGCAACCAAAGTGTGACTCCAAGCATCTGAAATAAAACCAGGGACATACTAAAGCCTCTAGTACAATCAAATGGCCTTGCAATTCCCTACCCTCTCCTTTCCAGCTCCTTTTTAACCAGCTCTGAACTACAGGATATACTTCCTAAGAGCCTTCCGAAGATCCTGTCTTACTACTGAAATATACAATATCATTTAGAGTTCCACTGGGTTCTTATAAACAGCTTTCCCTAGCTTTCAAATTTCTCCCACACTACAAATCTAGCAGCACTGAAGAAGTTAGCTAATATGCACGTGTAGTTTACTGAATAATGTACCGCAGATAAATTGTCACTTATTGCTTACAGAGTTCCCAAAGAAAATGAATGGATAAATGTTCCCACAGTACCAAGATATGGCCTAAAAAATGAAAAAAAGTAGGAAATTGCAACTGTATCAACACATATTGAGTATACGTCAGAGATACAAGGGGTTTGTGTGACAAAACCTTGGCAATAACATGGCTGAGAGTCTTAAACAGCTGAACTAAAGCAAACACTCTCAGTGAGCTTGTCGTCCCCTCTCAGCTTATTTCAATACAATATGCAATGTTCATTCCCTTTCTCTTCACCCAAACCAAAAAGGAACGGAAAGTGTATTTCTGTAGAGGAGTTCTAATCAGAAAGTTTGTTCACAAAAAATACAACTTATAAAAATATTTCACCCTGTAACCACAAAATCACGTAAATGTTACTTATGAAACGTGTCAGGGAGATCAGCAATTGGGCCTTTAACCAGGAAAAAAATAATCATGTATTGAAAGCTTTGTGTTTAGCCAGAATCAGAATTAGACTTGCAGTTGTCCTTGCAGTCTGAGCCATGTCCTTCCCCACACATACTAGATGACTTTCCCAAACAAAGCTTTCTTAAGTCTTGGAGCTTTAGGCAAAGTCCCCAACTATTTATCCATAAAACATTGACGGATATAAGAGGTTTACTGTCCTTTTGCTACCAAGGGAAGGAGAAGTGTAGAGTGGAGTTTGAGATTTTTTCAGCCTCTGTAAAGGAACTCTTCCAAAATCACACTGCAGATCTCAGCAGCTTTCTGGCCTCTGTTCTCAGCAGCATAAGTGCAAAGGAAAGCAACCCCCCCCCCCAAAAAAAAACCCAAAACAAAAAGCAAAAACCCCAAACAAATAAAGTATTTGCACAAGTTTTAGTGGTTCTCTGAAACCCAGGAACACAACTGTATTTAATTCAAGATCCAATCTTGTATTTAAGCCATGTTGCAGGTATGTGTTTTACAGAGCAGACCTCTACCACCTCTCGCTTCCATCTCTGTGCTCACCTTTCCCTGTACATTCATCACAGAAAACAGGTAGCCAAGAATTGACCGTAGACTAATATAGATGCACATAAATGAAGAACTACTTGTGTCACATGCATCATGGGGCTGCTGCTATGATGCAGAGCCAAGATGCTCATAAAAATTTTCAAGTATCAACACTTCGCTGCAGTTTCTGGAGGCTGAAAGGCCAGGGCTGTGAGCAGGTGCTTTCCAAAGTCATCTTTGAGAAGGAAGCTCAGAGGTGTTGGCTTTGAGTTATAGCTACTTTGAATCACCTTTTAAAAAGTCTCTATATAAAAACCCAACAATTTGGCATTTCAGAAATAGATCTCAGCTTTTAAGATATCAAGATGATTTGTGAAAGACTGCAATAATGTGGAGCCTACAGAAATGTGCTTTGTTCAGAACTGCTAAACCTACACTATGGATTTGCAGAAGAGGTCTGGCACACATTCACAGATTGGGCTGAAAAATCACAGTTTGGACAAAAATAACCCTATAAGAAAAAATGAGAGAATATATGGGATCAGAAATCTTTCAGTTTTTAGAAACCTAGCATTTTGTTAAGGTGAAAAACTCTTGAAGTTCTATTTCAAGCTTCAAGGAAAGGAAGTCTTGAAGTACTTGAGAAACAAATACCATCCTTAGATTCACAAGGGAAGCATTCCTCTTTTATCCCCCTGTAATTCACAAAGAGGAAAGCATTTAGAATATTTTCTTCCAAAATAGCACTCACTTGGTTACCTAGATCAGAGGTCTGCCTACAGAAATGATAATGAAACTGCAGAGAACTTTTTCAGCACAATCTTGGCTCTGCTAAAAAACGTGGCTACTTTAAATAGACATTATGCATCAAACTGCTGTTCTCAACCATATTTTAGTGTAACATTATATTCCTGGAATATTATTCACTAGTTATATGTTAAACTTGTAGTTTATATCAATGTATGAAAAAATATTGGTTAATCTCGTACAAAGCAAAGCACAGAAGATGCAGTTCTTAGGCAGCAATGTGCTGATAAGAAAGCTAAGAATAGAGATTTTTCTTATTTGTTTATTTTGAGTTTGGATTTGATTTGTTTGGCTTTTGCATCCCTTGAGTGCTTTCACATGTAGGTTGTTTCAGGAGCTGTTCCCATCCTGAGGCAGAACTCTGGCCCTTGGGAAGAGGGTTGGGTTCGGTGCCTTCAGTTCTTCACTTTGAAAGTGGGAGCACTTTTAAAGGGGGTGGTGCTGTCAATGTTCCTTCTTTTCCAAGAATATAGTATATGAAAGTCTAGAGACAAGAAACAATTCTTCATGCAAAAGACCAAATCTGAACAATCATCTTGAAACCACACTTTGAAAACCCACTATCTTATAGTGGGGAGAATGGTAGAGTGGTAGAATGGTTCAAGCTCTGAGCAAACTAAAAGTCACCTGTGAATGGGGCAGAACTGAAAATTAAAGATTTCCAAATACAAACATAGAAAATAAAAAGCCAAAAAGCATTCATTGAAATGAGAAGGGGGTGTTTTCAGTGAGCAGCACAAGTCATTATGCATCACAAATATGACATTCACATCCAAAGCATGGGGGGGGGGGGCTGCTTAGTTTTGAGAACATTTGACATAAAGGCTTCAGTACTGCTTACTGCCTTCTTTTCTCACAAAACGGTTTTATGAAATCTACTGTAGCCTTTTCTCTACCTTTTTTACACCAAATATATTCAATAGTATGTATATGGCTCTCAAAACTTCACGAAAATATGCTAGAAACTGTAACTTAAGACACAGTGAGGGCTTTTTAAAAAATATTTGTTCAAAGCTAAACACTAGAGGAAATCTAAGGGCACATAAGTTTAAGCAGTAATTAGTAATGAATATTTTGTTACTGAATTTAACTTATTTTCTGCTTGTAAATGTGTAGAAGTAGTGCAAAAAGGGGTCAATTTCAGCATTACTTATTAAATTCTATTCAAAGCATTTGATAGCAGTAGAAATATTTAGCATTCAATCTGTTAGGCATACATTCCTGTCATGATTTTGTTAACAATGAGATGCAATACCAATGCAATCATTAGCAGTCAACACAATGTAACATCCCTTCTCAACAATAATCAAATCTATATGCTGAATTCCATATTCACAAAATATAAATATTTGAAATTAAGTTGGTTTTACATAAAAGTGCCTGTTATAAAAATACTCACATATCCCTAGGCAGCAAATTTTAAAATAGTTTTTCCTTTAATATTCCAAACTGAATTACAGTACTTTAGACATGCAAACACCTCTAATGCTTCTTATAAATGTATTTTCAATATATATATAAAAAGGCTATGCTTGCTGAGTGGCAAGAGAATAATAAAGTTTTGAAAACAGATAGATTTTAATTACCATGCTTGGTCTAGTAAAAGTTAATGGAAAAAGCCACTTTTCTCCTAAAAGGATTTGACCCTGAAGAATACTGGACAGTTTAGTTTTGCTCAGCTTCTTGGGGCTCCTGCTGACAGCTCCAACAGGGAAATATGGGCATCTACTGCCCATGGCTCCTGGGCAGCCAGGAGCAAAGGAAATCCTGCTTCAGGTGTGAACTCGAGACTTAAACCAGGCCATCAGATCTGTGGGTGGGATTCACACGACCAGCTGCAGAGGCCTTGAAAATTGACCAGGGAAGAGACAGATGGACAAAAGACCCCCCCATCTCCTTATGATGTCAGAGAATTTGTACTTGACGGACCCTCTTTTCCCTCTGCTGACATCCTCTAAACTGTGTTTGTGTCAGCAGAAGAGGCACTGGATACGTCTCATTCATGGCAGCCTGCGGACTGGGATTTCTTAAATAAACTTTTCTAATCAATTCAATAACAAGGAAATATTTTAATAATATGGTTCAATCTGATTCAAAACAAAATCCAACACAAAGAAAGAAAACAGCAAGGGGAACAAAAGAAATACCCCAAAACCCGAATCAAAACCCCACAACCCACAATCCTGCTATTCGGCCTACTTCATGGTTGTCTTTCAATTTATTATCTAAGACAAATTCATACTTCACATCATGTCAGTAATTTTAAGAGATTTTTTTTTTTTTGCACAAGCATTAATGTTCAGTCTGCACTTGGGGGCAAAATGCGTTTTATGGACCCTGTTCACACTATGGCTAAATATTCAGCTTTGTCTGCAGCACTGGTGCTCTCTGTGAATGTAAAAGCATTTAAACATTCAGATATACTATTCCTGGTCTCTGTGTACCCATGCAGTTAGCTATCCCAGCAGGACCACATATTTTCTTGACACGAGATGTCAGTTATGAGCTGATGGGGAAATGACCGTCGTGATGATTTACAGCTACATGAAAACAAACATTTTGAATGCTTAGGAACACAAGCACTTGAAGCAGATGAATTGTGTGGATTCTGGCTCAGAGCTTTGCTCCAGCATGCTGACCTCCACTTTGTAGGTTAAACAATACTACATGTTCAGAACTAAATCCATGATATAGAATTGTAGAATGTTTTGGGTCCAAAGGGACCTTAAAGATCATGCAATTCCTTCCACTAAATCAGGTTACTTAAAGCATTATCAAGCCTGTCCTTGAACACCTCCAAGAACGGGGACATCCATGACTAAGTACTGGAAGGCTGCCATAAGGTCTCCCCTGAGCCTTCTCTTCTCTCTGCTGAACAACCCCAACACTCTCAGCCTGTCCTCAGATGGGAGGTGCTTCAGCCCTCAAATTATCTTTCACGACACTGCTTTTGACTCGCTTCTACAGATCCATGTCCTTCCTGTAGTGAGGACTCCAGAACTGAACACAGGACTCCAGGTGAGGTCTCACAGTGGTAGAGTAGAGGGGCAGAATCACCTCCATTGACCTGCTGGCAATGCTTCTTTTGATGCAGCCCAGGCTACAGTTGACTTTCTGGGCTGCAAGTGCACATTGCCAGTTCATGCTGAGCTTCTCATCCACCAACACCCTCAAGTTCTTCTCTTCAGGGCTACTCTCAATCCATTCTCTGCTCAGCCTGTAACTCTGATTGGGATTACACCAACCCAGGTACCAAACCTTGCACTTGTTGAACTTCATGAGGTTAGCACAGCCCCACCTCTCAAGTCTGTCAAGGTCCCTCTGGATGGAATCCCTTCCCTTCTGCATGTTGACTGCACCACACAGCTCAGTGTCATTGGCATCATCCACAGTTATGAACATGTATAAAAGTTAACCCTTAAAATTTATTTTCAAGCTTGTAAATAGCCTTATAATTACAAAACTTTTGATCAGGTTTCAGAAAATGTTATCCATACACTTTTGTCCATTGACACAACAGAATATAATTTCTCTCCCCAAAAAATCAATTTGCTTTTGCTATGTCCCTTGCCACAGTACCAGTCATAAAGAACCCCCTGATCGTCAGCTCAGAGAAACTCTCTAAAGTACATTTATGTTGTCTCCAAAGGAAAATAAAAAAAAAAAGACTAGAAAATAAACCACCTACCCTTTTACCAAGCAGTAACTGTATCAGAACTCCAAGCCTTCATTGCTTTCTGTTGTGCTCCGAAGTATTTCATCTTGCCCAGGGTATTTTCGAGTCCCCGTGCCACAGTGCTGTGACATGCATTGCATGTATGGGCCTGGGCACTGAGGGCATCCATCCCATAGATTAAAACACTTCAACTTCCTAAATCCAGACGCCTACTATTTCACACTGTTCATCTGAGAACTAGAAGCTTCTTCACTGCTGCTTCATGACCACCGAGGCTATCATAAACATTTTAATTTTATGTGATCTGACATTACTTTGCACTTGCTTCTGCTCTGACTTCCTATGATGGATTTAAAAGGGTGGCTGATAAAGGATTAATATATTTATCTGTTTTTTATGCAAACAGGAACACTGAATTTGCTTTTTCATGCACTGGAATTAAATTCAATGTGATCATAAGAATATGTTAACATAGTAAAATCTCTGATGAATAATTCAGGCTCTTAGGAGTGAAACACTGAAGGAGACATTTTCATATGACTGTGCTGACAGGCTCTGATGTCCAATATGTTCAACGCAATAGTGAATGAGTTGGCAAGCCCATGAATGTCATTTTTCTAGTTAATTTACTTCTCATCAATAATAAATAGCATCATTTTAAATTCCCTACTGGAGAGAGTGGAACATTCATGCTAGAATGGTCAGAAAGTGCATCACAACGACGTCAATACCCAGATGTAGGAATTAGTCAGTCGTGTGCTTCTGACCGAGACAGCACTGAGAAATGCTGTGACCACAAAAGCATTATGACTACAATATTTACAATAATAAGAAGTCATGTGTGAATTATGCCACATGTGAGTTACCTCTTCAGTTGGCAAGCTCAGGTTTGTAAAGAATATACTTTATCTGATACCTTTGGGTATGTGCCTCTGGCCAGGCTGTCAGAGTCAATCTACAAACAACAGTGTAAATAAGTCCCGAGCTTATTTTCATGCAGCCTTTTATGCCTCCTGGGTCAAGATTTCATAAAGTCGAAAGCAGTTTTCCTGAATCTCAAAGATTTTAAACTTTGGCCTGCTGATTCTGATTCTGCAAACCAATCTAATGCACCACGAACACGAACAGCAAAGCATTAAAGTTAAGCTTCTTTATGCCAAACAAAGCACTGAAGGTCTCACTCACTCTTCCAAGATGCTCAATAGTCAAACTCATTAAACCACTGTCATACTTTTAAATAATTTGTGATTTATGTAATCACACACAAGGCTATTGAGCACAATTTACCTCTACTGATATACCTCTCAATCAAAAACTTTCACTATTGCACTTCTCATTAGTAAACAGCAGATTTCTCTAAACTGCTAGGGGAACAGAGCTCACCCATCACAGCAATAACCCTGCAGGTCAGCTGGCTGTACAAGACGAGAAAGACAGGCAGCTCAGCAAGCCACATACTCAAACTGCACAGTCTTCCCATGAAGTGGACATGTTACGTATCCCCTTACCACATGCCTCAAAGTTGGTCCTGAGGAGGGGACATCTCACAAGCTGCTGAAAACTCAGACCTGTCAACTCTCTTTTTTTCACCAGACTGCTGGCCTTTCTCTGAATTACAAAGAAAAGCAAAGCAGAGTTATAAATTGGGGTGGGCGTTGCTCAGCTGTCTCAAGCATCACTGCCAAGGCAATGTAGAACTATTCCTCACCCACATCCAGTAAGAGGTTTCCCTGGGCTGCCCAGGACTCAAGGACGGACTGGCACATTAATGGGATGGTGTTACCCATCCTAAGAAACCCACCCTTTTTAAGAGGGAATACAAGGTCCTTGCCCCCTCCCTAGCACTGTGAACTTCTCCCAGTCAACACACACTCTCACTGGCAACTCCTGTCACCCAGAAACCTCTTCTATTAACAAACTCCAAGGCTGAGCTGGTAACATGGCATCTGGTTTTCAAAGTTTCAGCTCTCCTTTGGCTTTAAGTTTTATGTATACAGAAAGTATATGTCACAAATTTCAAAGCTGAAGCACAGACCAATGGTTTCCAGATTTGTGCAAGATGGAAGTTCCTACAGACTGGATTTTCTAAGGCATTTTGCCAACCAGTGCAATAGTGAAAGACAGCTATCAGTACCTGAAAGCTCTGGAAGCATCAGCGCACAGAGAGAAATATCTTCAAACTTAGCCTGTTATACACAGAGCTGTATTTCCAACGCTCCAAAATTAAACTGCATCATGGCTGTAAAATTAACTAACTAATTTAATGTTTTGACCATAAAACCACAACTCTGACAAAGATATAAGATTTGAAATTACGTTTTGTTTGATTTCAATAGGAGCTTATTATGTAATCGTCAGATGAAATCAATAACAGTGTACCTGATTTATTTGCAGCAGGTATAAAATGACTAATCAACTTCATGTTTTGACACTAATTCACCACAGTTAAACATTCTATTTGCAACTTCCACCTTGTTTGCAGTTTGATACATTTTTTAAAGCAGTTGAATGATCCTTAAATAAGGCAGTGAAGCATGGTCTTCCCTGCAGATTTTTATTTATATGTGTGGATATATATACACACACCTATACAGACACACGCAGAGAACTGACCAATGCCCACTAAAATATTTTACAAACTCCAAAAAGTGGTTGATTTTCAATGCAACTCACAGCAGATGAAATGATTGAATATTTGACAAGTGATAGAAATTAAGTCAGCTTCAACTTCCTTTCAGCTTGTGTCATTTATTTTATTGGATTACAGTTATTAGAAGCTGGGGGAGGAAAGTAGGCAGGAGAAGGGGGATTAGGCTTAATAGTTCAGTCGACAATATAACTTACTCATTTTGGCACGTACTGCAATGCCTATTTTTTCACAGCCCATCTCTCCACTCTCCCCAAGATGTGCCTTCACCCACACACCACTTGCGCACTGTACAGTCACATTCCTTATGTAATGGCAACATTTTGCCTCAGATACACAGGTTTGTGCCAGAGCATGTGAAAGGGAGAGTAGACTCATAGAAAGGAACCAGCTGGAGGCACCAACACAGGGCACGAGGAGAGGGCTCACTGCAGCTTCCTGTTGGAGGGCTGCTGATGGATTTGAAGGGGCTCAACAAAAGGAGAATAGCACTGCTGATACAACCTTGAGAGCTCAAATCAAAACCAGGCAGTATGATAGGCAATAATTTAAGGCATGAAAATCTCTTTTGCACTATTCAAAATGGCCAGTAGAGATTTTCCATGTCTTTTATTCCCTTTTAAGTCTCTCCATGACAGTGTATTATACCATGCTATAAATTGGTAGAATTCTGTACTTTGATGCCACTGATTTCTGCTCCCTATGCATAAATAAAAAGTTTAAAATTCAAAGTAATTTCTCCTTTTTCCTATAATTTAAAAGCCATAATTATTCAGCAAATATTTCAAACTTCAGACAGTCACATGGCTTATTCCCTCACACTAGTTAAAAAAAAATCACAACAGAAATGAAAGCTAAAGTCAAATCAGTTTTTAGTGAGTTTTTTTAAAACTATACGCTGTTATTGCTCAAGTGAAAATGCTAAATAGGAAGTTAAAACTATCTCAAATCATTTTGCACTATCAAACTATGTTCTTAAGTATATATATTTAATATAATAATTAAAAATGTATGTTTTTTCTTTCTTGTACATTAGTTAATCTTCACAATTACATCTTTATTTCAAATTTTTCATAAATATCATTGTAGACATTTTGGGCAGCTCATACTCAAAAGATTAAAATTACCCATATTTTCTTTTATGTATTACTGATCCAAGATTAAGAAGGAAAAAAAAACTTGTATGTCAGTACAGAAAAACACAGAAATATATTAACCACCACACTTACACATATTATAAAAAAGCAAAGAGAATGGTGGAAGCAAAAATACAGAGAACTTCAAGGCTATAAGACGACTGTTGACCCATTCCTGCAGGACACATACTCAAACTTGTTACATTACTGTACTGACTACTCAGCACGCTCGACACCAACTCAATAACTTCTCTGCACCAGTCCATGACAAGACTTCTAAACATTTTATATAGAGTGCATGAGATGCGTGATCATGCCATTCACAACTACTTTGCAAGTTACTGTCAACTAGATACAGCACTGAATACATTTCAGAGAAAGGTCAGTTAAACATGCTAAAATATCATTATTAAATGATTTAATAATTTAGATGACAAGCACAACAGGCAGCTTTCTAGAAACCCTGCAAGGAAACCAGAATGCTTTTCTGCACTGTCTAGAGAAACAAATGCATACAAATAACTAATAATAGTAAAGCAGAGTCACTGAGTAATTCAAACGATATAGAGGCTCTCCTTCCTACAGAGATTAAAATTATAGAACAAAAATAAGATAGTAACAAGCTAATTCCATCATCATCAGTATCATTAGCCTGTAGAGTTTATGTAAATGTTAACAAGGGTTGTCAAGACAGTTAGATAATAAAGCATAAGCAGCAGACAGATTGGTTCAGTTTAGCATCTGAATTTATATTTTAGCTAAAGAGAATGATTTAAATATGAATTTCATTTGAATGAAAATATACAAAAGGATTTTTGTAAAAAAACCTTGTTCCCTGCAGATATATATGAAAAAAAGCTGTCACTAAAACGGAGTTATTTTAGCATATTTTTTTCTAAAAAGACAGGGGATGGATGATTCAAAAGTGAATGAGCCCAGCAAAGTAAACCCCAAATACATTAACTTTATGCTGTGCATTTCCCAGGGCCCTGGATAGACTCTGACTTGTTTTGCTCGGGTGAACACCCTTGTCCATGACCTGCATGGTCTTCCCAGCCTCAACCTTCCACAGACCAAAGCTGCACATGAGAAGGGGCACTGCCTGCTCCTCCAAGACTTTGGGTGAAGGGACTCAACGTGGCGTGGCACAAAGCAAGCGAATCAGCTTCATTCACAAGCTCTGATAAAAACAACTCCTGATTTACACTGGCATGAGCAAATTGTGTTTTTAATGCTCTGGATGGTGACAGCATTGGCACAGACAATCTGTTAGGGGAGATCCGTCTTCAAACAAGCTGGAAGTTGGACTCTGCTCTTTTTTTGCCTTGTGGGGAGCCTGCTCTTTACAGCGACCAGAGAGGCACAAAGACAGGGAAGAGATACCCAGCAGTACAGGATCCTGCCTGGCTTCTGACAATGGGGGTGAGTGCCGTCAACAGTCCCCCAGGACAGCTGGCATGCCATGACCCTTTAGAAAAAATCTATAGCTCAGCAGGGATCTGCAGAACATAAAACGCAGCATTTTTGTTGTTTTCGATTTAATCTCAAGAGCTGTAGAACGTGAAATACCGTCTGCTCTTTTTCAGGTCCTGTAGAATAGAGTGACTATCCTCTATGGCTTTTTCCCATTTATGTAGAAATTATAATATCTTCTATAAAGTCTAGACACAGTTTTCACGATGTGAGCTCTAATTAGACACCAATATTGTTGTTTCCAGAGGAGAGAGCTGTTGTCAGCTAAACAATACTGAGCATCTGGAACAATTTAATACATTATTCGAATAGGAGTTTTGTTTCAGAAAAATAAAGATTTAAGCTCAGTTCTATGGTTATAGAATATCTGGCTGCACGAGTCAAACAGAAATGCTGAAACGTTTTGTCATTTCATTTGAACACCCTTGGAATAACATTGGCATTACCTCCACACACAAAGCACACTGCAGAATATGATGGAAGGTAAGCTGTGAAAACAGACAAAAGATTACCTCAAAGCAAAATCAATGACTTCAGCACTGCTCATTATGATGTCATTGAAAGACACAATTCAGTCAGCCAGAATAAAAGACTGACTGGAAATAACCAACTAACTGTGGGAAAACTTCCACCATTCTTGAGACTCCACTGTCACTTCAGTTTGGCTGTGGTTTCATGGAGACATTTTACAATGTATAATACAGAAGTGAAAGAAGATTACAGCTGACAAATACTAAGTCTCCAAATTCAATATGTTGACCTGGAAAACCATAAACTTATAACTCTCACCACTCAGCCATGACAGTTAAATTTTGCTGACCACTCAACTAATGTCCACACTACAAATGCAGAGAAATTGTGAGGAGACTCTGAATTTGAGCTTTGCTTTCCTCTACAGTGTAGTTTTCCTATGTCGACAGATGTTTGCTAAGATGATTGTTTATGTAGTTGCATTAATCTTATCTTTGAAATTTGCGTATACATTTTTATTTGTGGAACCGAGATGAAGAATTACATATTTTAAGAATAGAAAAAAACAATCTCAGGGAGTATATTTACCATGGTCTATTAATATAGACAGATACCTCAATAGCACAGCAAGAAGAAGGCCTAAGAGGGGAACTTCATCACTTGAATTTTCAGGCTCAATCTCCATTTATAGGATTCTGCTTTGGAAAAGCCTTTGGGAAAAAAATAAAAGAGACAGAAAGGAATGTTTGCTCATTAGCAACTCTTGCTGAGTTTGCACAAACCATAGATTTATATTGTTAACATTTTCTGCTTCCATAGCTATGACAAATATATAGATTGCAATTACAAAAACGAGACATAAGTAATGACACAGTTGAGTTTCAGATAATGAGACAGTTATCTTGGAAAGAATAATTAGAGGATCACGGGTGAATCTGAGGCCGTTTCAGTACCACTACTGTTCTAATGGCTCCAAGATTTCCATTTGCTAGTATAATAAGAAAAAGACTCAAGTTAAGACCTAGTAAAAATTCAAGTAAGTATTGAAGTTGTTTGATGTCTCTGAAAACTCCTCTCCATCTCACTGATTAAAGAACAATGATGCAGTGCTAGTAAAAGTATGGAGTGTAGCAGGAAGAGCAGTGCCTGCCAAAGTGAAGAAATGATAGAGCAAAACTAAGGGAATACAGGGAGGCAAGCTCTGCAACACAGTGCTGTCAAAATCTACCTCATTTTCCAGCCCTACTCAGCTGTACTGGCACAACAGCCCAAAGATGTTCAGCTGAAAACAGAGGTGAAATCAAACGATACTGAACATTTAGTAGTGCAAGCCCAAGATGCTCATTAATTAGTTGTTTAAAAATGAGGGCAATGAAAATCAGCACTCATTAAAAACTTATGGCAAGTCTGAAATATGACTGGTTTGTATAGTAAAGAGAAATAACAGTGAAACAGAAACTGAGAATCAAAAATATCTTTCTGGTTGCCTTTATAAATCCACAGCTACATTTTGGCTTGGAGGAAGTCCATTAGGACCACTTCACTCTCTGCATTGCACCATTCCTACAAAGGATGTTCTACTGTTTCTCATAAGAAAAAATTATTTTTCCTCTTGTGTGATGGGATGACTGCATACTGGTAACTTATCTTCATCTGTAGAAACACTTCCTGACACTGCTTCACGATGTGTTCTTTAAATAAAGCGTTCTTTACTTTCTACTCTTATATTACCTCTTTCGGCTGCACATCAGTACTGCTCCACAGGGCTCTCATCCTGCTGTTCTTGCTGAGGCAAATCTCCAGCAATGCCTCAACATTACCATATGTGCATGTTCACTGCACAAAGGATACATTTTATTCCTTCATTATTGAAAAAACGAGAGGGAAATAGTTCTCTTTCCTATTTACAGCCTTGCATTCAAAAGCCGTAAGAATAATTAAGAGTCTTCTTCAAAGTCCTTCCTCTTACTTCTACTCTCTCCCCCACGGTTCCTCTGGTATGATGGAAGATTTTTTTTTAATTCGTTCTTCCCTGTATCAAAGATAATTTTTTAGTGGGCAAAACCATAATCTAAGCAAACCAGAGAATACAATTACAAACATAAAGGTGCCCAGGGCAAGGGTTTCCTCCATGACTGATGGTAAAGTATCAAGCAAGGGGACCTGGTGGGGCGAGAAACAGGTCTGAAAGCAAATCTGTACTTCAGACAGCAGGAATCACTCCACCACGCAACAAGGCAGAATAACTGTACAGTGTGGTCAAATACTTTCCAAACAGTCAAAAGGCTTTGTTTTGATAAACATTTAATAAAGGTTTAATTAACTGAGGAGATGGACAGGGGTGGGAGATTGATGGAGATGAAAACATTTTCCATGAAACACAACTTCTTAGGGATGAATTTTCTGCAGAGTAACTCCTTTGTGACCCATTGAGAAAGCACAGATCTAGTAAACTCATTACAGTCATTTTGTATGCCGTTAATTTCCCTGAATTTTCAAGCATAAATGAAGCCATGAGGGGCAAAAAGTAACCTCATATAAAAAAAAATCTAAATGGACTTAGTACAAATTATTTTCTAACTTAGTGACATTTGCATAAATTTTCTCAACAGCATGGAACGTAGAACAAGGGGATAATCTGTCAGCATTTTCCCTGCAGTTTGTCAGCTTTATCACTTTGACCACACCATAATCTAAATCAGTATCAGAATCATCAGCATCTTTTGGAATGCTTCTGATTTTTTGCAGCGATTCTTTTGAGTCCATGGAAAAGTATCTATCATTACCTGTAGAGTCCCATCATTATTACGCATTATTACTTCTAGAGATGCATATTTGGACATTGACAACAGTGATGCTGATCCTATAAAATAGATTAATGGCTGGATGTGCTGATTAACATCCCAGTGCAAGTCCCTACATAAAAGAAAGCAGTCCAGAGGAGCTGGAACATTTGCAAAACTGAAGCCAACAAGCCAAGGCAAGGGCACAGTTTTGCTTATTTGTATCTAACACGTTCAACTCACTCTGGGTATCCCCCCCACTTTTTATTAGTCTAACAATCCATATTTTACTGGTGCACAATATTCTTTACCCACATTGAGCCAATGCAGCTGTTGCTATCATTTTGCCCATAAAAGCATCATTTCTGAAGGACTGAATGAAATACCCCAAGTTAAATTCACATTCAAAAACCTCTGGCTTTTGCCATCCCTGATACTAAACACATCCTTTAGCTCTTCATTTCCAATATATCTGCTCACAGATCCTTCTTGCAGCCCACTTACATTTTCTTCTAGTGTTTATGTTTTTCTCTGGCATAATCATCCACTCATTTCCTATGTGAATTAATTTCTTGTCCCTCCTAGTCCATCCTACCAACTTCATTTCCTAACATACTCAAGCTCCTTCCAACCAGCTCCCGATTCTCTAAAGGTTATTATTTTGGCTCTTCCCAGGAGCATATCCCACTGCAGACTCCCTAAGGTGACTTTGAGCATTTGTGATCTATAATATATGTACACACACAGAATAATATTTATAAGTGTGTGTATTAACCTGCCCATTTCCTGTGTCTACAGTTCACCAGTTACCTCCAGATGTTCTGAGACACCAACCACAGAAGAGGTCTCCAAGACACCAGTTTCAGAAACACATAGCAGCACACTGCTAGGTGGACCACTTGAGGAACAAATGATTCATTTTGTCTGAAATTATTGACTTTGCCTCTTCACCAAGAAAACAGCCACTGTTTGAACAGGAGAGTGAGTAGGCATATAGTCAGGAAAACCAGTTTGCCTGCAAAGACCTGCAGATTTAAATAACAGAAATTTTTCAGCATATACAGATATGCAAACAGGAGTTTAAAGAAAACTGGAAAGCTGCTCCACAGTTGAATGATACATACTGCCAGCATTACAGAAGAGTGATGAAAAAGGAGACACTTTCATATTTTGAAGAGAAGATGTGAGTTGGCACAGCAGGACACAAGATCAGTTTGTTTGGAAATCTGAAAGGTCACTTACAGAAATCACAGAGCACTGCAGAGCACACACGCTCGTGAGTCAGTGGAAAGGTAAACAGCTGCCTATTTGGATCTGATGAGGTCTAGAGTGAGTAATAACTCTTTCAGGAAGCCAGAAAAATATGTGCCTCCCTGAGACAAGATGTCACAATCTAGGAATGTCCAACACAGGCAGAGCACAAGGGAAAGGCATTTGCAATAGCACCAGAAATGCTCTGAGACCTGCAACCTACAGCAACTGAGCTGCCAAAGCTCTTTACTGAAAGGGTTATAAAAGGTCAGCATGAAGTCTCATCTTGACTGCGATTTGAGGAAAAGTAGTTCCCATATTCAGGAAGCGCACGGGATGGGATTGCAGATGTTGAGGGAGCTGCTTGCTATATTCAAGTACAGAAGGGACCCAACTGGGCTCTTTTGTCATGAGTGATCCCTAATCCCACCACAAAGGAAAAGGAATATGGAATTTTTTAGATACTTTGCAGGTTAGAGATGGGGAGCACACTACAAAAGCTGGTAGTAGCTGTGCTACGTACTCTGACAACCAGCTGCTGGCTTTGGCTTTCAACGATGAAATCTTCAGCAACAAGGAAGACGTCTTTAAAAACAGAACTGGAAGTCTACAGAATGACAGAGGCAATCATTTCTTTAAATGCATTGCATTTGTCGCAGTCCTAAGTTTGCTAGAGGCACAATGTAAACTTTTCCACAGCTGTACTTTTATGAGCCCAAGGGATGTCTCTGCTGGGAGTAGCGATCTAGCAGTAGGGAGGTGCAAGGCAAATTCCATTAGCACCCGAATATCAGAATGGCAGAGGCTAAAGAAAATGCAAGAGAAGGTAAGTGAACCAAATGCATAGGTTAGATACAAAGAAACAAGCCCAGATTTCCTCCACTTTGTTAAAAATTATTAACAAAGGACTCCTAGATATTCCTTCCAGCCAGAACACTGTATTAATAATAGTATTCTGAGAGTCACCTGTAAAAACTGTACGAGCTGTGGTAGGCTACAGCACCCTTTCCATTGCTTGCAACTCCTTTTTCTAAGGGTTTGGTTTCTAGTCTTTAAACAAAACTAGAATAGATCTCAATTCAGTTACTGTCAGTAGGAATTAAGAAGACCTGGAAACCAGAAAAGACAGGAAAAAAAACCCCCACCAAATAAAAAAAAACCACTTCTGCAAGAAAACTGTAGTCCTGGTATCTGTTATAACTAGCAAAAGTATGCAGAATATCAGCAAGTACGCTGCTGCCTATCTCTGTACCTTTCTTCATGCACTCACATTGTAAATTTTGCTTCCCAAGCAGGCACATGACAATTTGGAAGAGAGCTCAGCCCAAAAGACTAAACCCATTCATAAAATCTCATTAGAATGACAGCAAGGACCATGGGGCACTGTTTACGTGGAAGGGTGAGGATCATTAACAGGAATTAAAAAATATGGGCAAAACTAACCTTTTTAGTCTCATTTTGTCAGCCACTGAATCCCTGCCCCAGCACAGGCACCAGCTATGGCAGCTGGGTGCCAACACTTCAATTTGATCCGGGAAAGCAACCAACACACTGCCAGAAGATCCCCAAGGAGCTGACTTCGATAACTTGAATTAAAAACAACGAAATAGCCCAACCACCTACAAAACAAAACAACTCTGATTGATTCTAATGGCCCCAAAGGACTCCTCATCCCCTTCTTGTCTCAGCACAGTTTATACCTGACAGTTTATACTGGGACTAAATACATCTGCACACCACTACACAGGAAAAAGCAGAGTTGAGGAAGAACTGTCAAATTGTATTTTTGAGAGTCCCCCCCAGACTGCACCCACTGCAGATGATATGCGAACGATCATGGAAAACAGGTGCTAAATCTTCTTCATAGAATCTTCCAGTTGGAAAAGACCTCAGAGATCATCGACTCCAACCACACCCATCATCTGCTAAACAATGGCCCTCAAAAACTCATCTATCCTTTTTTTTAAATACCTCCAGGGATGGTGACTCAACCACCTCCCTGGGCAGCTGTTCCAGCGCATGACCACCCTTTCGGTAAAGATATTCTTCCCATTCTGGATCTCAGGTCAACACAGCTCTGCTGACACAGCTCTCATGGGAGCACACTATAAATCTGGAATGATGCACCCTACAAATAACGTCTGGTTGCCTCACCCCAGCAAAACTTTAGTTTTAACCCCTCAACAGCATTAACAGCACAGTCACACAGATGCACCACTTATTTGAAGAGTCAACGTGCTGTTGCATCCAAGGGGAGTTTCTCCAAGGATTTGTGTGAGGTCTGAAGTGACTGGAATACTAATGTTTATTCAGGCATCCTAGTTTTCTTTTTTTTATTTTAATTCAGTTATCTTCTTTTTTGGATGTTCAGTTTCTCTAAGCAACATATGATTATTTTAAATTAAAAAAATGTTTCAAAACACAATGAGCCCATGTTACAATATTCATTTTCAGCTGTGCTGCCTTGCTAGAATTGCCAAGGTCCCCTCTTCCATCTTCCTTTGTCACACTCAAAGACTATTCATTCCCAACACAATCATTCACATTTCCATCTTGATTTTATTATATTCAGATATGATGCAAGCTGTATTTAACAATGCATTACCATTCTCAAGGGCAAATATTTTTGTGTAATCCCAGCTATGTCATTATTCTCTTTCTATTACACATACTTTAAATGTCAAAATCCATCTCCTAGAACTAATCAAATGTAAAACAAGCCTTGCAGGAGAAAGTGAGCTTGAAAGGGGTATTCCAGATTAAATACAAATTTAAATGTCCTTTCTTTAAAAGAGAACTTGACTGTTATTTAATTTACTTTCAGGTTTTGAGAAGAACTCCCAGGAACAACAAAAGGCAGATCAGATTTGTGTCTGTAACAGCTCTGTTGAAATTATCCCCATTCTGGGGCAGCACGTATTATATGGCTAAATGATGAAGCAGAATTAACCTCAACTTTATGAAAGAGGGAGGAAGGAAACACATCATCATCATCATCTCTGATTTTAGCCTGTTCTTTTACTCCCAACATGCCATCAGGATAAGTAAAAGCACAAACAAAATGTTAATGCACTGAATGACTACGTTATGAAGATGGAAATGTGTCAACATCAGATGTTTAAGTGTTTGAGTTCAAGCTTGTGCGTTTCCTTTTTCCATAAATTCCTTTCCCTATGCAGTTTGTCAGAGCTACTTTAGTCTTCTGGTATTGGTTTATTGCCAGCATTAATCTTATGTAATGCACAAACTATTGGCTATCTTTTAATGCAGCTGTTAAAGTCTACCTGATAATTGCAACAGGCTTAACTGATTTTACTTTTGTAATACAAAATTGTCTTTTGGGGGGGTTTGCTTTGGTTTTTCATTTTGTTTTATAACAAGAAGTGCCAAAGTAAAGCCTCTCTACATATTGATATAATTCTCTGTAAAGTACCAAACAACTTAAATTGCTTTTTCTGTTTGAAGGTTTTAAAGTAGTAAACCACTTTAACACATAGCTCTTATGTTTTTGGCCTCTCAATCAGTTCAGAAAGCATTCCTCCTTAGAGGCACAGTTCGATTCCTTAAAAAAAGGTGCACCAACACCACAGATCCTTTCCCAGCTTAGCGAAGAATATGTCTCAGCTTGATAAAATGAACAATCTTTTCTGTGATTCAAACATTTCCACGCAATTCAACAAAGTAAAGTCAAAATTCATTATTTAGTTCTCTTATTTTCTGCAACAGCCAGATAATAATTCATGAAAATTCTCTTCATAAGAATCTTTTATAGGTTGCGAAGTCACAAGAGTCTTCCTCAATCTAAAGAAATCCAGTTCCCTTAGCCTGTCCTCACTAATCACATATTCTGTACCTTTCTTCCTTCCACCTTTTGGATACTCCCACCTGCCTGCAGATTTCTCAACGATGAAGCATAAAACCTCTTTAGGATAACATCAAAACTCTTGTGGCCACCACTCTAAGATTTTTAATGCAAACACAAAACAATTCCTTTATATCTGTTCAATGTTCACGGGATCAATGGACCTAAAAAAAAAAAGTTTCTCTCCCTAGTCAGTCATGACCCTCCTCAGGGGAGCCCCATGCAGAACAGTCAATAAGATTGCCACAGGCAGGATTCCCTGCTGTGGATGCCTGCTGAGTTTACAGCCTATTTTAATGCACATGAACTTTTCATGAAGCTCTGAACTCTGCCTACTACTATAGAGATCTTTATAGACATTACCCTAATGTGCAGTGAATCCTATTACATTGAGGAGGAAGAAGCAGTAATAAATTTTAAGATACTGATCTGGAAAAGAAACTCCAGTATCACAAAATAATTTTATATATGTATAAATATTACAGGGCTCTGTTTATTAAAAGTTATCTCCCTCTTCAATCTCCATACTGGTCCCAAATGTGCATTTGACATAGTTGTTCTCAAAGACAGACATATATTCCATAACAGAACGAAGTTAAATAATTTTAGGCAAACAGAAAAAAGCATTCGAAAATGTTAACTTTTAAATACAACTTTAGTAGATGAGCAAGAGAAACAACTTTATTTGCTTCCCAGGAGAAGGTGTTTTAATGGTATAAAATCCTAGCACCAAATATATAGTGATCCAAGAGAAACAACTGTGCCTTTCTCGCCTGACAATACAAGGCTGGTTTATGCACAAAATTTACACACACAGCTGCCACAGTATTGAAAGAAAGGGGAAGCACTAGTAAAACCAGAGCGTTCCTAAGATGGAGAAAGATGCAGTTATTCTTCCTGTATCCCTTCAAAACTAGTTGACATTCCCTATGCAGATACAAAACTAGGCAATTTTGGGGCAAAACAACCCCCGACATGCTAAACAAATTGATGGAAGGGGTTTGCACACTCAGGCAGATCCCTTCTGATCTGAGACATCAACAAGTGAATTTTGGGAAGCTGCTACAAGTATTTATGGAAAGATAATATTTTTTAAAGAAGAAAATTATGCACAGCCACCTGGCTTTCACACCAAGTCATTCTGGAATTGAGTAATGCACTGGAGCATTTCCAAGATTATATTTGACAGATTAAAAATATACCCGATCCCACTACCCATACATATAGAGCGAAGTCACAGCCATTAATATGTCAGGGACTAAACAGTAGCAAAGGACAAGGCAAAGGAAGAAACCAGCCAACACAGACTACAAAAATAAACAAGCAGAACATGCTGTTGTTCATGCCTATTTGTGGCACTAACTTAAAATCTCTTTCAAAACATCTTCTCCCTCTTAAACCTGTACTTAAAACAGGGTGCATGATTTGGCAACTTCAGAAAAAGAACACTGAAATTTCAGTAGTACCGGGACCATCCTCTATGGCAACTCCATTCTCAGCTAACTGCTCTCCAAGTACAGGGGGCTGGGTTTAGAAGAGGCCAGATTTTTCCAGAACAGTTCTATAACCTCTCAGGGACCTAACACTGCTCAAGCTGCAGCGATTTAGGCTCTCTCGTTGCTCACCAAAGGGTGAAATGCATGCTCAGAGTTATCAGTGCAAGAGAGAAAATGACAGAGAAACTGATGATGGATTAGTGAATGAACATAAATTAAAGAAAAGGTCCTTAATCTGCCAACACCGTCTCTTAGAACAAGGCAAAGTAAAAGGTGGCACATCTAGAAATATAATTACTTACCTTCCAGCTGAAATAAATTACAAGCTCTTAAGCCTAGCAGACAGTGCTGAAGCCTGCAGGAGCAGCAGGTAAATGAAAGGTAGCTGCTCTGCGGGCTAGATAGTTCTTAAATTTCTTCTCATTCTTTTCTACACATCTCTAAGTTGAAAAAAGGGACTAGAGGATCACTATCTTGAAAATCATGGCCACATAAGTATAGGAAACCTGGCACAAAGAGTGTTCTGACACCAGTTCTGCATCTCTCTGTACACATTTTTCCTTCAGCTGAAAGCACATGATTTATAATTTTGGGAGATGACTGAATGGAAATGCACTTTCCTTCACTGCAGTAATGAGTCACCATCCAGACACCACAGTAAACTCAGTTACGCATTGAACAGAGGTGGCTCATCATCTTCAGTCTTACCTATGGGCAATGGTGAGGAATAGGCCACAGTTCAGCATGTGTAAATCAAGGCTGATTGAGAGCTGTGAAGTCAACTGTCTCAGGGAGCCTAGAAGGAGATTTTCCTCCCAAACTGAGCATCCTCATAGTGAATAAGCAAAGGATAACTATTTTACCTGTACCTCTGCAACATGCAAGACAAAGCAAATGCAACCCAGTGGAGCTCAGGGATTTATGGTGGCTGAGGACTGCAGTCCTCATGTATCTCCCAGCAATGCAGATGACTAATTTGTTGTTTCACTGACTTCTGCAAATTCCTTGATATGTTATCTATTTCCCAGCAGCACTGAGAAACAGAAAAGAAGAAATCTAATGATCTTAAGTGAGATGCAAGAAATGAAATAGTAGAAGAACTGACATAAACCTGGGGAAACTAATTGCAAAACTGTCATCGAAAATACCATCAAGAACAGTCTTACACACATCCCCAGGCCTTTGCTAAAGAAAGTCTAATATCAAATCAAGGGGAGGAGGAGAAAGCAACTTTCAACATTCACGCAAGTTGGAAGCTAATCAAAATTCAGCCATGAAGATGGCATTCCTTTCAATAAGTTTCTCTTCATCTTGTCAAAATGGTGATAGTTTTAAATAGATTGTACTTCACAGTTTAATTACTAATGGATTTTGTTTTGTTCTTTGGTGGTCTTTAATTTAGTGTAGGTATTAAATTAACATAATAAAGCAAACAACCATTCTTTCTCCTCATAAGACTTACTTTCACAAGACATTAAAATATTAACAAAAACTTTTGAAAAGCCTAAAGCTACCATGTGTGGTAAATCTTCTCAATAAACACTGTGAGTGAACATTTCAGCATTTATTACACACACACATAAATTAGATTTATTATTCCAGTAGATTCCTGGGCGTGGAGCCACAAGGCCATAGACCCTTTTCTGCTCTGCATGCTCTGAGCTAGAGACACCGGGATTTATTCACTGCTGAGCAAAACTTCAAGGAGCTGCTAAAAAGAAAGCAAACAAGGCTTGCTTTTCCAAAGAAAAAAATTGGCAGTCTGAGCTCCATCTGAGAGCTCAGTAGGACATCACCGATGACAGAAGCCTAGCACACATCTGAACTTCTAAAGAAGAGTCCCCGATACGAAACCTGAGGACAGAGGAAAAAAACCAGAAAACAATGAAAATGACAGTTAATATTGCTTGTAACCTGCAAAGAAAAAGATTAGAAAAGTCATGCTCTGGGAAGCACAGTCTTGTCCTATAATAAATCCAATTATTTGAAAACATTTCTTTTCCTGTGAACAGAGTGAATTTACTTTGTGCTTCATAACTGGCAGCAGGACAGATATTGTGTAAGTACTAACAGTGGGAGCACCCCTTTGGGGACAGAGAAGTGAAATAAACTCACTGGTCTTACAAGGTTCTCTGCCACACCCAGCACGTGGCCAAAGAAACTGCTCAATCCTATGCAACCATTAGCAAAAGTGGCCCAAACAACAGCTCATGGTGTATCTTTCCTGTGCCTATAATTTCCCTGGAACTGCTGAAGACAAGCGCACCCACACAAGCGAATCCTCCTCATGTGCTCCATGCAGCACTTAACAGTGGCTTTTCTGACCATGCAACAGCAAATGCCAGGTCAGGTGCTACAGACACTGAATTTGCCTGACCCGTTATACTGTCCCTGCATCTGCCTAACAAAGAAAAGCTTTCCCACACCTATGATGCAGTGCACTATAAAGTAGAAATTATTGGATAAAGAAATATAAATTGTAGGTGGGAAAAAAAATCTTCTTAACATCATAACATGCCAGAGGAGAAGATTAATCTCTTTCATGGCTTGGAAGAAGGATTTGGGCCATACTCACTAGAACAACAGCAGTTTTCAAAGCATGTGCCTTGAAAGAAAAAATAATGATACATGTTTACCACTTATTAGCAGCAGCCTCTGAGGTTTTAAAATAAATAAAAAGCAATTAGTTAAGGAGAGCAAAGAGATGTATTACCAAAAGCACCACCCAATAGTCTGACTGACAGAAAGGTAATTTCCAGTGCAAGCCTAGGTCCCTCTTCTGGACTGAAACAGAGATTGCAGCAATGGCTCGAAGCTAGCTTTCCTCAAAAGCATACTCAAACAAGAGGACAAGCTACCATGATTACAAGCATTACAGAAATGTGCAGGTTTAGATTTTAGAAACGTCTTTCAGTATCTAAACCAGACACTTTCCCCCATGCCCGTCCTGCTCCAGTAAAATGAAAGGTTCCAGTTTGCCGCAGCAGCAAGAGAAGTAACAGAAATTTTATAAGTGCAATCCCAACTTACTAAATCTCATCCCATTTTCATTCTTCCCACAAACATTTATTCTTTTATTCATTTAGACTTTTAAGTAGGATAACTTAAGTAGGATAAGTAGGATAACAGATTCAAGGCTTCATGTCCCCACCTCTATGTAAATTCTTATCCACAGTCCCAGGAGAGCTGGATGAGTCCCCTCCCTTTTATTTAAAAGACTGACTTTTACACAAAACACATTGATGAAATCTGGTTTTGCGATCACCTTGGAATTTTCTATAGGGATTTTTGTGCTGTTTGTCTGTGCCGACAACCTGATTTACTGCTTTTTTCTCATTTTGGTGACCTGGCAATTCAAAACCACTCATGTGCAGCCAGGCTCCCTCTACTGATGCACCAAAGATTCCTACCTAGGAGGCAACAACTGGCAGCACTTTTGGCTTGGGTTGTCTCCATGCAGACACTATGGACATTTCCACGCAAACCCTGATACTTCCTCTGGTCTAGAGGGGTGCTGTGTCACCCTCTTCCCAGGCCTTCCACCTTCAGGTCTTTCCTGTGCCACATGCAACCTCTGTTCAGCATGATGACTCCAATAGCTGCCTGTCATCAGCCTGATATGGCTCTGAATACCTGTGGCATAGACAAGCCTAGCAAAGCTATGTCCCCTGAAAACAGTTGAGGTTTTGCCAAAACATCACCAGCAATCCCTCTTACAGTCCAGGCTAATGTAGGGTTTGGAATCACTCATATTATGTCTGGAGAAAACCTTCTTCTGGCTGAGCCTATTATACTCCAATGTTGCAGTGACCTTCTGTCCAGCACGTTGCTTCTTCTCACACAGTACACCCACAGCATCAAAGCCTGAAAAGATTTAAAACACACCTGCAATCTTAGAACACAATATCACAACACCTATCCCTCCTGCTGGAACTGGTCTGAAAGGCAACACTACACCATCTCATCCCAGAACACTTTACAGCCAGTATCAGAAATACCATGACATAGCAAACAACTGAACAGCCTGCGGCCAAGTACAACACACATTATCTTTCCAAAAGGACTCAAGCCCCAGCCACACAGCACAACTGGCAAATTAATAATTTAGATTACTGAAGGAAAAAAACCCTACATAACCTTGAAGACAATTCTGAACGCTCTCACTTACAAACACTAAAAAATCATGTTATGCTACTAAAATATAAAGCAAGCTCAGCGTTACACACCAAGACAATAAATTTACAGAGCTCAACATACACAATTGAATTATGAAAATAATATTTTTCCTCTCCTGAAGATTAGCATCTTCTCTGCCCTAGAGGAAAGCACTCCTGAGTAGATTGCTTCTTATGAAAAGAGGGGAATAATATTTCCGTATGGAAGGCTTGGTTATTGGATTTTTTTTTTAACTGGCATGCATTTTGGATGTAGCAGGAAATTAGGCATTTTCATGAATGTTCACAGCAATGTGCTTGATACTGAAGTGTTCAGACATAAGAGGGACCTGCAAACCACAGTTACTAGAAATTACAAGTAGAAAATTGTTGTCCCCATGGTCTTATGGGCAGCACGCTGGCTTAAGGAAACCCAACACTGTTTACAACTCTGTTTTCTTTTCTGCAAGTAAATTTTTCATCAGGTTTGGAAAAATCATTCTGTTGTTTGTAACATCATATGTCCCAAGCTGTTCAGTCTCCTCTACTAATGGAAAAGGTAAGAAAGTATAAATGGAAATCACTGCCTGGATCTTATATCCTTGGCCAGTGCCAGCTTTAGTAGAACAGCCACCCAATGCAAAATCCCAACTTCCACCACAAAACTTTTTATCCTCTGAAGGAAAGGAATAGCTACAGTCAAACACCAAGACAGCAGTTCTTGGGGACCCAGCCATCATGATCCTGATCTGAGTTCGTATTGCAAACATAGTCTAAATAAGATGTGGAGGGCATGAAAAAAATCAAAGTTATTGTGTATTGCAAGCAAGGAGGTTGAGTATTCAGCTAAGGAGGAATCTGCTTTCATCTCTTCAACTGCAGATTCGATAATCTGACAGAGGACAAAGATTAGCCAAGAGTGTCTACGAGTGACCAATAAAACCAGAGGAAATCTCCTAGGCACCAGGGCAGGAACAGTCTTGCAGAAGTAGTATCCGAGTCAAAAAATACAACATACAATGGAAACTAATCATGTACAAAAGGTAAGATCTGTTTGCCTGTGTTATCAGGGACCAACGCAGAAAGCAGTATCCTCTCCTAAATTCCTACGTTTGGGGTTTTTTTCATTTTTTCCAGGTGGTGATGATAAGCTAAAAACATGACTTGTTTCTGAAAGTCCCTCAGGCCCACCACTCTGGGCTGATGCACTTCTCTTCCACATCAAAAAGAAATGTTATTTATTTTACCTGTTGCTGCCTCCTACCCCCTTCCCTGTGCTTCCTCTTCACCACAGCAAACAATTTTAATTTCCCTTTCTTAAATCTGTACCAATGTTTCTATAAATCCCACAGAAATCACTGCAATTGAGTCAATTCCCATTCTACCAGTTTCAGTAATAAAAGATCAGGTTATACATATCCTGAACATATTCACAGCATTGCTGAAAACCTTTCCTCCACACCTCCCACCTACTGAAGGCTAAGACACACATTTTCTGACAGAGATCATCATCTCTTGTCTACCATCCTTCATTAGCTAATTTCAAAGCAAATTACAAAAAAAAAGGTCCACATCAACAAGGTAATGATGGCTCAGAGAAAGAAGAAGCTTGTCTGTCACAAGGAGGTAAAACATGGGTAATCTAAGAATGCAGGCCTGCCTGCATTAGCAATTTTTTTGCTTGTACATGTCTGGTAAATCTGCTGTTTTGGTTTCAGTACACAAATGCCCTCTGTCTCTTCTGGGATTTTGGTTCCAACTACAGTCCTTAATTTGATGAGATGGTTGTAATGGTAAGCTCTATGGATAACAAGTTATGGTAATAATTTCCAAATATTTCAAGCTGTTTGCATGAAGAGGAAATCAAGCCACAGCAGCTTTTCACACAGAGTTAAGCCATACCAGTTTAGCACTTGCATACAGCCACAAGTATCTATGGTAACAGCAAATTATATCACATTGCCACAGCACTCACATTTGTTCCTTTCTTGACTTTCACGCGATCTGCTGGCTGGGACTGAAGAGATCCATGAGGGCATCCAGTCAATACCTCTCCCAAATTACAATCTAAATGGAGTATCTTAGCATGCAGAATGCTTTCCAGAGCTGAGCAACGAGGCAGGGAGCAGAAATTCTGCCCTCGCACCTTCTGAAGGTATTTTCAGAAGTTAATGCACCTTGCGGTCAGCAACTTCGGTTTTGTTGGTTTTATTTGTCAAGTAGTTTTTACCTCCTCTCTGTTTAAGGCATTTCCCTTGGCTCTGCTGGTATCTGCTCGTACACCCACACCTACTACCCCCAGAATTTCTGCGTTCCAGAGTCATCACAACTCCTCCTGATTTTCATCTCTTCCCTAACGCTTCCATAATGTTGCTCTCTAAAATGAAACTGCGTTTCCAGATCCACTTATGCCATCACAAAAAGCAGTGTTCTACTGCTCCTTTCTTTCAGGGCTCAGCACTGACATATTATCACAGTTGTGATTTCTGCTGCCTCATCACATCACACAGTCATGCATATTTCTTAGTCCTTTATTATCCCTACATCACCCAGGGCTTTACTGGCTTTCCCCCTCTCAGTTCTGATTTATTTATATTGGATTACAAACCACAAATTCATTAGTTCATCCTTTCATGGAAAGAATCTCAAAGCAGTTTTTTTGGCTGCATTTGGAATTTCTCTAGATACCTTTGAATTTTTTCCTTGGCTTTGAGAGAGGCATCTAATTTACTATAATCTGCCACTTCTGGTACTGTACTATTTGTTTGCTGGTTTAGACCATGAAGGGACACTTCAGCATCGGGAAAAAAAAAGGAGATTATGTGTTATTGGAAATCCCTTCAAATCATCTTAGAAGTGAACAAGATATTCTCATTTTCATGAGGCTAAAGATGCTGAAACATTTCATGAGTACTTGAAGTCAGAGGAGACCACAGCTAGCAATAGACACAGCAATGCTCACAGACTTCCTAGCAGATGTTCAGACTTTCTCCCAGGAAATTCAGACATACAATTTTGCAATTAATTTCCCAGATCCAGAAGAGGAATAACAGAAAAACAGAACTCATGAAAGTGTAAACTCCAGATTGAAAACAATAACTATTGAATACCTTTCAATTCCATTTATCAGAGTCAGGTCCTATAAGTCACAAGAGGGTAGTTCTTAAATATTCAGGAGCAGAAATAATGTACTTATTACTGATGCTTAGAACTTTGTAGAAAGAACTGAGAAATTCTTGAGGTCTTGACATTTAACCAGTTATGTGGAAAAACACACACTGCTGTGTATTTTGAAATTACACTCCAGAAGCTGGGAGAAACCATGTATTTTCACATATAAATTGAAGAGGTCCAAGACGCAAAATATCTTGTAATTACCAGGAACATATAAATTAAAACCAAAGCCAAGAAGTTTTCCAAGATAACTGACATAATGACAAGATAAATTATTTTAAGTCATAAACCCAGGGCGGAGCACACACATACAAAATATCTTACTTACAAAATGTTCATTGTCTTGGTCAGAATGCCAATTAAGAAATTATGAAACTGCACCAAAATGTTACCAAGCTGCAAATTCAGATCTCCCACACTATTCCAGAAACCACTAGATTAATGAAAACTAAATGTTAAAGAGTTATGCTCTCCGCTCAAAAATGGAGAACAGACTATGGCCTAAGCACATGACATTGACAATAAGTTATAGAAGCAAAACAGCATTTCAGTAAAAGTAGATAAGAATAGACAACTGCCATAGTTTTCATGAATTTGGAGAGTCCAAGCTGTCAAGTGCCAGCAGGGTGTAAGGTGATAACTACCCAGAAAATCGAGCCTCTGCTTACCCAGTTCGTCTGCTCCTCTGTTGCTGGTTCTGCAGCACATTGCCTAAGTGGGACATTAAGAGCAGAAAAAAACCAGAAAATATATGACAAAGAGCAGACAGGAGAATAATGAAGAGAACAAGTTGTTATTTCACTACAGATTTTTATTCCAAGGAAGTCTAAAAGTAACATTTATCTCTGTAAAGTCATACTGCTGTTCTTTGAAAATATTCCTAAATCTCAGCGGTGACCCAGAATTTGGCAAAAACCATGCAAAAAAATCCCAACCAACAGTCTGGAAATATGGCCCTGCCGTGTCTTCAGCAATCTTCTCTTACACAGACGCTCACCTCAACCCATTTGATCTCCGTCTTCAAAAATTTCAGAAGACCCAGTGTTAGACGCTTCTGCAACAAACTGTTGAGTGCCAGATATTTCCAGAGATTGCACCCTGATCCTGTTTTCTGGATGGACACTACCACCTCCTTGTACAGCTCTTTCATATATATATATACACACACATCTTTCATCCTACTCAGTGCTTAGAGTGACCCCATAGGGAGACTCTGAGGATCAGTCACCCGGGGAGGTAAAATAAATCCAGTTTATGTTTACCACTCACCTCAGAAAAGATTTAACAGATGATCTTCATTCTTATATGAAGCAGTTGTTGCAGTTCCCATGTTGTCAGAAGAAAAAAAATTGTAAAGCAGATGAATGTCTTGGGTCTGATGGATTGCAGATCTCATGGCTGCAGAGGTCAGCCACTTTATCAACCAGATACCACTACTCTGCTATAGATCCTTCTAGCAATATTTCGGAGCCTCAAAACAAGCAGTGTTTAGGAACACAGTGCTTTGATTAGTTTCCTTGCTAACTAGACCCCTTCATAAAGACTATAGCTGAAGCTCTTGAAGTTTATGAGGAGGAAGTTAACCTCCATCCAGATGTACAGTAGTTTGACCTAATGTGCTACTCTGTAAGCTTGAAAGTTTCGAAGTGCAATAACATCGCTCTCATGTTCTCTCCATCTCACCTGACTGCAATATTTTTTCAGCATCTAGAATAAGATTGCCTTTCTAACATCCTGAAGGAAAAAACAATAACCTGTTTCCTCATTCAGTTTTAGCTGAAAATTTGGATCCCTTGGTTGGGGTGTTAAATAAATGTATTCTTTCTGAAACTCAATGTAAGTGTAGAGAGTAAGCGGTAAAGCTGCAAAGGAACAGCCATGCAGAGCCTTTATCTGCTAAATATCAAGTACATTCACAGTGCTGGTAAATTCATGGAAGCACCTCAGAAAGCTACAAGGGTTTCAAGTCCTGACGTTCAAAACCAGATAAATTGTAGATATGTAGAAGTCATATGACTAGACGTTCTACCTTTGCAGGACAGCCAGCAAAGCATATGGAAGACATTTTCCTGAAGCCTCTTACAATCTCTCAATCCCTCATTTAACACCCTGCAGTCTGCATTTAACCCTAAACATTGTATACAACACACAGGGTACAAAACATTAAACAGAGAACATGACATAGTCTGGAAGGTCTGTGCTCTTCTAAATTAACATGACATGGAAATACCATTTACTGAACCATTTGAAAACTTGATTCAAAGCATATAGACACGTGGCTGTAAATTTCTACTCAACTTTCCATCCAAAAAGCATACTCATTTCTATAATTTCTGAAAACATAAGATGCCTGGAAATAGACCATTCCCAGCCAGAAGACTGACATACCGTATTTATTGAGCCCAGAAACAAGTAATTCACAGAGACATGGAGCATTTAGTTCCTTTGCTGAAACATCCTTTTGCATGTCACTCTTCTCAGACTCTGGGTCTGTAGTTGTTTCCCATCTATCAGCTCTTGCTTTGTTTCCTGAGGACCAACAGCCAGTGCCATCTTAAAACTGCCTTCTGTGTTGTTTGCTTTTCATTTTTTTTCATATTCATTATATTTCATAGTGCTAGGCATTCAAAAGCTAAAGTGAAAATACAGGACAGCGACCTTGTCTGGAACGTCCCTGGTGTTTCCCAGTTTCTTAGCTTATCTGCTCCTTGCCACTCTTTCAGAAATGTAAAGACCTTCAGAAAGCCAGAACAGAAAAGATTCCTTCTTCCTTGCATTCATCTTTTTAACACAAGTATCTGTTTGAAGGTTGTTCATTTCTCAGATGAAGTTTTCATAAGGAGGTTTAAGCGCTTCTTACAGGTACCTTTTATCACCTTTTCCTCCAGATCTGCAAAACCAGGTGACTTTCCCCATCAATCTGCTTAGGGTCAGCCCACTGGATGGAGCTCAGGTTATGGAACTCTCCAGGATTGCCATTTCAGGATCAAGAAGGAATTTTTCCAGAATGACCACCCTGGCCAATATCAATTTCAATATGATCCTTTATATGTGGTGGAGACAAAACACAAAACATTTAAACCAAGTTGTGTTTAACCATTCAGCCATTACACTCACCAAGACAGCATTAAATGACAAGTGCTTGCTATTACAGACTTAATAAATCATATTTTATATCAGTGTAACATTGCAAATCCTCATTGGATTTATTGATTTGTTCTTTTTGCCGTAAGTCAAGTTAAAACTTTCTTGTGCAGATAAATATAGCTTCAGAGCTAAAAGATGACCTGAAGCACATTCAATCTGAGGTTTCTTCCTGCATCCTGTGTTGTAGATTATGCTACCTGATGGCCAAAACTGAGAAGCTAAAATCCGTCTTCGGAGAAAACGTCAGCTGTGAAATGGAACTATAAGCATGCCAATTTTAACTAACAAGATAAGAGTAACAAAAGCAGTGAGCTTATACAGTTTTCACAAATGTAAGTCCTTGCAGAACTCAAAGCTTTATAAAGGATTTCAAACCAAACACACAATATTTGAGTATGCCTGAAGTACACAAAACCAGATTATTTTATTTTACTGAGACAACATACCAGGAGACACAACCAGACCATCCAATATGAAAAAACCCAAAGACTCGTGGTAAAAAGGGCTTAAAAAGCTTTTACTACAACTGCAGCACACTGTTGTAACTTTTTTTTGGACACTTCCTCTTGCTCTTAGCAGGCTCAGTGATATAATAAAACAAAGTGCACAAAATTACGATTATTTCCACACCCCACTTGAGTAAAACACTGTCTACCCAGCTCTTATACACCAAAAAAAAATCATGAAAATAAATTCTAAAGCAGTGCTGAATCACTTTATTAATTAAGCACTAGTGTCCTAGCTAGGCATCTTACACATAGATATCTGAATACTTGTGCATGAGGGTTCACCATATCCATCTCAAAATTCTGAAAATTAAATTTCCATCTTTGATTTTAAAAAGTAAAATTTAATCCCTCGGCCCCATATATATGTTAGAAGGAAGAGATGTCTGTTTCTAACAATGTTTATCTTGCAGAACACCTTTTCAGTGATGTATAGGTTCTGGAGCTACTACAGAGTCTGAAGCAACTAACAATGCTTATTCTTACTTACTGTAACAGTAGGCTGTGTGGCTTTGACTTATTTGGTACAGAAGAAAGAGTGAATACTTATGCAGTTTTGGATGTGAACTTACTGTACTGCACTTGCAACACACTCAGCTACACAGGATCTGTTGCCACAAAGTTATAATTTGAGACTATTTCAACACAAGCAGCCCCAGCACTCACTCCTGCAGCTGGTTGGGATAAACAATCCCAGCATAATACCAACGGGCTGACATTTGCTCTTAAGGATCCCAGCCACAATGTAGTGGTCCTGGAAATCATCTCTGGTACCCCCATGTTTACTGCACAGGTTTGAGGAATCCACCAATACGAATAGAGCTAAACTACAAAAGCAGCTAGAAATTATTACTGAAGGAAAAACAAAAGCAAGATCACACATGCAGATTTTATCATCTCATGAAAAATCCCTCTTATAAAGTCTTCCGTAGTAGAAAGAAAAAAAAACTAAATATTTTGATGACGCTTTGTTTTCTAGCTCTCTGCTTAAATAAACATACTAAGTTAATGCTTCCAAATGAAATATTCAGTTCCTTAAATAATCCCAAAGTCGGTATCAAGTTCAATTTCCTCTCCTTAAAAAGTAGCTTTGTCAAAGGAGTTGAAGTTGTTTGTATCAGTTTAACATTGCCATTTGAGCACACACACACTGACAGTTCATCTCCACTTCAGCATCCTCAGGTGCTTACAGAGCATCAGAAGCAGCTGGACCAGGCACCAGAAATGCTGACAGATTTCCAGTTCTGCCCCCGATTTTGTGTACAAAAGGAATAGCAAGATTTATTCTTCTCATCAAAAGAATGAACTATGAAATCTATTACTCACTGCAACAGCGTAACTATATCACTTAGTTCTCCACTGAAGTAAATGAGGTACAGTTGCAAGAATCTGTTTTAAAGACAAGACATCACTCAAGCCTTTAAACCAACACTTTTCAACTGCTGGGAACCCCCCATTAAAATATTCATGCATATTTGATGCGCTTTTATCAGATATAATCACAAAAGTGCTGAAACTCTCAGCTACAGTTGCCCCATAGACACGTTTTGCAAAGGATACTGCTGCAAAACACGAGCTGTAGACAGTCACCATGTTATTTTATTGGTGACCTAATTCTCCAAGCCAGTCAGCCAATGATTTTCTGATCCTTTCCTGCATTCCAAATTTTTCCTGTGCCTGCAATGTCTAAATTTTCTTCTTGGCAGCCACAAGGCTCTGTGACATTCACACTTTTGTCTTCATTTCAGAGGCGTTTGAGCAGCATCACAGAAAAGTCAGAGGTACAGGGAAGCATAAGGAAAAGCAAGTATCTCCCCGTCTGCCCCAAGGATGGATTGCCATGGAGATGGCACCTCCTGGGTGAGCAGGCTTGTGTAAGCATATTGCTGCTTGGTACTCGTGCCCTCATGACATGCTCCAGCTGACTTACCATTGGGCAGAATGCCAGTTGAAGAGACTGGAACAAGAGTGGATGGTTAGAAAATGATCTTCCCATAAATCATTTTTGCTAGTGGCAGCAACATTTAAATTATATCCCTTCTTGTTCCTGAAGAAACAGGTCAGGGTTTGATCGCTGCCAAGTTAACTGAGCTATGAAACCACAGACAAGGGAGCTGGCTCTGCTGTTACTACCCATTTTCTTGCAGCTGTTCCATGACACTCCATCATCTCCACACTCCTCAGTGCTTCCTTAGTTCCTACATCTTTCCCAAGTTTACACCCAGGACAAAGAGGACAGGATTTCACCAAACTCATAGGGAGTGGGGGGCTTAGGCAGAAGACACGTCACAGGAATTTTCTAGCCTGCTTGATAGCTGAGGCACGAGCCTGTCCAGTGGCAGCCTTCTCTGATTTGCTCTAAAATCACCACCTCAAAAGCCAATAGTGTTCGTTTTCATTTCTTTCCCATCTCCATCTAGATATGTTCTTCTCTTTTAACTCTCTTAGGGGTCCAAAGTGCTTGTGGTGACAGACAAGAGGATTTGCACAAGCAGAGAACCAACAGGAAGCAACAGTCAGTGAGAAGAAGCTCTTCCAGAGGGCAATGCTGACAGGAACCTAATTTGAATTTCCGAATTGTTCTCTAAAGGTTCCTGCCTTTCTTCACTACCACAGCTGAATTAGTTCAGAAGAGCAGCTTCCTTAGACACAAGTGTCTGAATGTCAGGGCACCATTTCCCTGCCCTCCAAACAGTCTCCAAAACAATCCTAATCTTTGCCCAGTTTCATCTCTAAAGAAAGGTTCTCTCTCATTTGACAGTTTCCACCAGACAGAGTGGCATGGGACAGATAACACTATGTATGAAGACACAGAACATCATTGCAGGAAGGAAAAACACACTAAATCAAGGGGAAATCAGGACCTTCCCCATGTTATGACTCTCATTACAAATCCCCATAAAGACTATAAAGCAAGAAACAACTCTTCTTCAAAAGAATTTGAAACATAATTATACCTCTTACAACCCAGGAAAACAATTACCATGACTAATTAAATAATTCATAATTTAAAAAAAAGACACATTCTGATATGTACTAGGAAAGTGCAAGTGTTTAATACCTCGTGATAAGGAATAAACTGATTGCTTATTCTGTAATACCAGTCTTAGAATTCAGAGCAGTTGGTGAACACACTTTTGGGCAGAGTGACTGGTTACTTTCACATGGAAAAAGGAAAACACAGTCACTGAGAGGTCTGCTACCCTAGGCAAACATCAGCCAGCAAAAATAACGTGGGACAACAGGGTACACTGTTTTCAGTTTTGCTGAAAAAAAAAAATTATCCTCACTAATTTAGATGCCATCTGACACACAGGAACTTTAATTCTAAGTTGCTAAGTCAGAGCTATTAAAGACGGGGTTTCTTGTAGCTATTCAGTGACTGTTCTAATTTCAGCCCAAGTTGGTAAGGAGAACTAGGGAAAAAAAGCAAAAAAATAATCTGTGCATCTATGGGATCTTATTTTGTTCTAAATAAAAATTAGTTCCCACACATCAAGTCAGATACTGAAGTTCCACACTCATTTTTGGCTCCTAGAAACTGTTACACAGACCTGGTCCAACCACAGAGCAATATTTTTGTAAGCATTTTCACAAAAAAATATTCCTTTGTCTGTTTCCGTTCAGAATTGTATCAATATGAAGAACAAGGTTTCTCAGAAACATCCACCTATTAAAATGTGAAATATTATTGAAATAATTCCTGAGAATGCAATTTTTCTACAGCTTCAATCAGTACCAATAAACAAATAACAAAAAGGAAAATACACCCTGCTTCCTCGAAGTACCGAGAAGATTCGTCTCTCCAAAAATGACTGAAGACCCAGGCTCTCACCACATCTCTTTGCAGGCTCTCTCCTATACAAGCAGCTCAGTAGGACACACTGTTCATCCTCCAGCTTTTATATTTATTGTGCATTGAAATCATGCTTTTAATCATACTTCCAATCAGACTTCCAATGGCCCTCCTGCCCCAGCCCAGACCCTTGAACAATCAAAAATAGAAGACTGGGAGAGGAAGAAATGAAAATAAAAGAAAAACTTTTGTTCTTGTTCTTACCATCCTCAAAGGTCACGGCCACTTGAGGGTGATGTGATGACGTGAGAACTCCAGGGCTTCTCCTCTGTGCGCACAGCAACAAGCAACAGCAACCTTGGCAAGTGGGTGAAAGAAGAGGCCAGAAAAAAGGTAGATTGTGGCTCCAATGGAGAAGCATAAGCTCACTCTTGGGCATGAGACGACAGAATGAAGTGCCAAATTTCACCCTAATGATATGAATCACACATTTGGCCCTGAGACAAACTTCTTGTCTATCTTTGCTATTTAATGTGAAAGCATTTTCTCTGAGAAATCCTGCGACACAGCAAGGTCATACTTCCAAGTAAACACTTAAACACAGTCTACCTACCTAAACCATGTAACTTTTGCAAGGGAAACCGTGCAGCACAGCTAATATTTTTTACGTAACTGATACCCTGAATACACAAGCACTGATACGAGTGTATTATGCATCTGTGGGTGAAAGCTCATTACAAAGCCAGACTAACTCTGCAGCAATTCATACGGAAGCAGAGACCTGCCAAGACAGACTCCAGAAGGTTTGTGCAAGCAGGACCAGCCTGGCACCAAACTTCACTGGCTTTGAGCAAGTCACATTTGCCACAAGTTTCTACCCAGAAGAACCGGTGAGAACATATTCTGGACTAACTCACAATATATAAACAGAACCACATAAACCAGGGTGACATCAGCATAGATTCTTTATCTCAAAACTAAACTGCCCTAAAAGCAGAGGTTATCCAGTAGAAGCTAGAAATATCATGATCTTTGAACTTACAAATAAGTGAGTTAAAAGAACGTATGACCAGGTCTTTCTGCAATCTGTAATGGAAAGAGTATGAATTAGCAGTGACATTTCAGAGGTCTCACCTAAATGACTTAGGAGTCTCCACTCCATTTACAAAACTGGCAATTAGCAGAAAGAGATAGGAATCAGAACCTTCTGCAGTAAGAGAAGCATGAGCACGACATATTTTGGCAGCCCTATGCAAGCTTTGCTGCGGTAACTGTCAGGTAAAAGCAGCATCACAGTGACAGAGTGAAATGAGAGCTGGTTAATCTCCTGGGTTTGTGTTATTGCATTGAGCACAGTGATTTGGTTATCTTCATGTGGTGAAATGCTATTCTGTTCAAGACATGAGCAAGTCTAATATAGGTCTTTATTTGCTGTAGACATATGCATATCTCTGTCCTGCGAATATATTCTCTAATGCTGTCAGTACTAGGACCTGGCAACACAATTTCTTCCTATAAGCAAGCCAGGCTGTGACAAGATCTAAATAAACTCAAACTAAAACACAGGGTGCACATCTCTGTGAAAGCCTTCTCTCAAAATTTCTTGAGAATTTGTGTGTGGAAGGAAAGCAGAAAAGAAACACAGAAAAGGAGAGGAGGGGGAGAAAAGAGAGAATGAAATCATTTTGTTGTAGGAAATGCAGAAGGGATGGGACTGAATGAGAATATACCACTTGCTGAACACTCTACAGCACTATAGTAAATGCCAAAAAATGTGACTTCTACAGAGGGTAAAAAAAAGCACATTCCCCTTAATTGCATGCTATTTTGGTAGCAAACAAAAAAGAATAAAAATTAAAAACATTCTTCTTCCATAAACTAGACTTGCAATAAAAGTCAGGGCCTTAGGCTCATCAGAGTTAAATGTGTTAGCACTCCAGGCACCCCGGGGAGGTAAGGAGCACATTACCAGCCAGCCATCTTGCACAACCGCCTTTTCCTAGCATACAGAACAAGGGAGAGGCTCACTCTGAATTGGCAGCTGGGCAGGAGATACTTGCAGGTGGCTGAACAAACTGCCCTTTGGACAGATCATCTACCAAGCCAACTAGCCAGCCCTGCAACAGAGCCCTCAGGCCAGCAACAGCCACAGAGAAGACTGCCTTATTCCCACAAAAATAACACTTCATTAAATGTGTGTTTAGAGATCACAAACCCACCACCTGTGCAAAAGTTGCCATTCCCCTAGATTTCTAGGTTTATTTGTATCTTTCACCTCCTGGCCTCCTCGGAGGCTTCTTTTGCAGACTCATCATGCAAGTTGATCAACAAATTAGCAGTAGGACACAGAAGTGGGTCTGGTGCTCCTGGCAGTCCCCAACCCCAAGAAGGTCTCAAGAGGTTTTCCCAACACCAAGACAGGGGAGAGCCACATGGACAAGGCTGGTGGAAGGGCTGGCCTCACTCTGAACTGCTATTACTTTGTTCCTTTCTCCCAAAATACATGCTGGAGCCTTAGCATGCTTCTCTCCTTGGCTCTTTGTAATCCTAGCATGCATCTTTTGTCTACAGATGTCAATATATTCCCTCCTACCTTCTCCACAGAACAGTGCATATTCACAGGCCATTTTTTTCCTCTCTCGTCTCAAATTTCTACTTCTTTTTCCTTCTATCAAAGTACTTCTGGTCCTTTCACCACCTCCAGTGCAGAACAGGATCACATTTTTAGCACACAGTACTTAATCTCACTATTTATGCCTTTCTTTTTGCTTGGTCTACTATGTCTAGGGAGAAAATACTTCCTTTAGTGGACGTGGTGTTAATTCAGAGTCAGAAAATTTTAGTACCCTGAATGCCAAATTCTCATGACAATACCACTCCTGTACAACCCCCCCCCCCACATTAAATAGAAAAAAAAATGCACATACGAGGTGCATAGTGGGAAACCATAGGAACAGAGTCCTCCAGAGCAGAAAAAGTGTAGGCCTGAACTAGGCAGAGGCTGCAACCAGGACCCCTGCTCTGGCTAATAATGCTGCTCAGACATGGCCATGCCAGCCTTTGGGCATATCCATGCTGTCTTACTCCAGTTCTGCTAGTACACTGCATATAACACACTGCTGTAGTTATTTTAACCCAACACTGCTGTGACCTAATTGGCCCTGCTGAGAGCCAAGACAGTCAGGATTAATAATTAGTGCTTTATCTCTGAGGAAAGCACTATGGGTTTGCAGCCGCCTCAGTTGGACCTTTCTGACCACAATCCCACAGCCACCTTCATTTAAGAGTAGTTTAAGCGTTGCCTTGGCTTGGGACAGACTGTGACTGTGGGAGGTGTAAAAACCAGCCCAGACCTGGTTACAGGAAAGATATTGTGGAAATCCCAGGCAGCACCCAGAACCCTGCCAGGGGTGGTACAAGCGCTAACAGGATTGCGGCAAAGCCAAACATCACTGCCAGGATTACAGTCGCACTGAGCTGTGAAGGCTATTAGTGCAGACAGATGGTGCTCCCACAGGGAGAATAATGGTCTTATCCTTTAACACCTCCTCACTCACAACTCCAGTGCTTTATATTGGGCACAGGGCACTATCCCTGAACTTCAGCAGCACCAGTAATACAGTACTCCTACATCTTACACCTGTGGGCGTTCTTCCCTCCCAGGGGCTGGCAGTTTGTCTCAGCAACAGATCATACAGAATCCTCCAGGAGCGCAGGAGGTAGACAAAGGTGAGAAGCAGAGGAGTCTTAAGCTAGACCTGTCTCCTCCTTACTCTGCCCATGCACAGAGCCATCACAGGCAGTGAGGGTGGGTGGAGAGGGGTAGCTTGGGAAGGATAACGGTACAGCATAGCCACACTATAGTCACTGTTAGGATGCTCAGCAGCATTGGAAAACAAGTTTAATCTCCTATATCCAAGGCATATGTTGCCTCAGATCTATAAAAACAATAGCAGCAATACTTTACATAGAAGAACAGAAGAATCAAACAAATTGAGCAGTTATGCAAATTCTGTGTAGACATCTCAAAAAATACAATATACACTACAGTGAATAGTACTTTTCAATTGTTTTCTGCACGCTTTTTCATACAGACTTTGAGTTCAGCACTTCCAGGAATATACATGGATTGTAGTATCTTCTCCATATGGAAAATATCAAGATAATTGTCATCTTTGAAAAATGGCAAAGGAACAAGACAAGATGCTGACTGGTTAGTGTAATTCTTGAAATGTCAAGTATTCCTTTAAAGTAATAGGTGATCTTATTAGGCAATATAATAATTGCATTAGGATAAAAACATTAAAGATTGTATTTTAAAGATTGTATGTATTTAGGGCAGGAACTTCAAGAATACCTGAGTCATCAACAAAGAGACAATTAAAAGTGCTCACAGTCCTGACAAGGTATTCTCTCTCCTTCCTTTTCCTTTATCTACTGTCACGTACAAACTGTTAAAACTTTTCATTAAAACAGATCTGCTGACCATTCACTCACACAGAAACAACGGTTACATCACGCTGGCAGTATCCTAACAAACCTGTGAGCTGCTGGGAATGCGCAGGCAGACCAGGGCAGGCGCCTGCTCTTGCTGCTCTTTGCTTGCATTAATAGAAATGTTCTCGCTCTTCCTAAAAAAGTCAGCACCGTGAATCACTGTGTCATCTTCAGACTTTGAAGTGTGCTTGACTTAAAGTCAACTATGATAAACTCTGTTCTAATCCTGCTAAGTTTTGGTATGGAATTTGAAGGAGTTGTAGTTAAATTCTTATTCGCTGCAGCTCTGAGTACATGGGTTAATTACAGGCAGTTCCTCTTTTCAGTTATTTATATTGCATATAAAAATCAATTTTCCATACGTATTATAAACTCACTACCTCTGAATTCCCTGAATAAGGCGTGGACAGCAGCAACAAGGGAACCTTAAACAAGAAAATAATTTGCACAAGTGCCATGAAAAGTCGGGATAGCTGTACCATAGCTGTATCACGTACCAAACGTGTTGGAATGAATTCATTGCCATCTGTCTTTATTTTGGTAACCATCTCAATCAGACACCACAAATACACTCAAACATGAGAAAAATATTTAAATTATTTATGATACGTCCTTTTTCAACATGTAACTCTCAATGTCATTGGTTTTATCAGTATTGAATGTTCATCAAAAGCAGTGAATATACTTGTGCACAGCCTTTGCAATTTACCTATACAACTTCAAATCCACATTACCAGTATCATGTAAAAAAGCCCACAATAAGTGTTACAATATTACAAATATCTTAGAGGTATTCAACGAACCGTGACAAAAAATACCAAAAGAAACTTTATTCCTCAATGTTGGAGTAATTAAAAAGCCCTGCAGCTTTCGTAATTGTTGGATAGGAAAAAATATTGGGTAGCTCTACCAGTGCAGATCTCATTCAAAGCATGAGAAGGAAATGATGGAGAAAAGAGGCAAACTGAGAGAAGAAAATGGACTGCAAAATAAATACAGAAAATAATAAGGATGAACTATCTGAAAGCAATTAATAGAAAAGAAGGAAAAAAAATGTAGAACTCTGCCTACCAGAGAACTACAAGATGGTGTCCCGGAAGCCAGGCTCTCTCTGGACCCTGTCCCTCACCCAAGTGCCTTCACAGGCAACCACAGCCATTCCTGAGCCACATGGCATAAGGACAGGAAAACAACCATCAGAATTGCTTTGAGGGGAGACCATGTTGCCTGGGGGCACTCCTGGGGAGATAAGGATTAATCAGCATGGGTAGCTCTGGTCCTTCCTACTGAAATATAGCTTCAACCATTCCAGCCTCCAGTACCATGGGGGAGACCTACCATAAGTGCCATCCCTCCAAGTAGATCCTGCACCATCCTTAGCTACCCGTGCATCCGTCACACAGCCACATGCTGCAACCTGAACTTGCAGAAGTTACTCAGCGGAAGGCTGTGGCTCCACAGCACCAGAGTGGGAATTACCGCTCAGGAACTGGTACAAAGCAAAGGTTTACAGCACATATGTGTTCCAGAGCTTGGCTTATGTCAAAAAAAAAAATAGGCATAGCATTATAAAGGTGAAATGCTTCTCCCAGCACACAAACACCATGCTCTTCTCACAAAGACCTACTTCCACTGCTCAGTATTCCTGATCCACCCAGCCGCCAAAACAGCGCAAATCTTCAGCAAGACAAAGTAATTAGAAATATGCAAAAGAAAGGACTCTAAAGAGCAGTCATGCATACACCTGCACACTCCCAAATCAGCAGGTGTGGCCCTTCATGATAGTTTTGAACAGTTCTCCCTCCATAGAAGGATCGCTAGTAGAAACAGAGCAGCAAGAGCTCAGGCAGAAAGCAAAACTCTGCTGCTTCAGTTGAGCCGTTGCCTGCACTGGCTGTGAACCAGGACATGGGGCAGCACACCCCATTTCCTGGTATAAGTGGTTCACAGGGGGAGCAGATTATGAAAACCCACAGCATTTAGCAGTTTGGATGCCGAATCCACATCCAGTTTTAGGAAAAGGGACCAGAGGCCCTAGGAAACATCTGAAAGGTAAGGATTTGCAGTCTTTTGCTCATTAGGGGTTATTTAGGGCAAGAGGCAAAGTCTCAAGTTCTCCCTGTATGGGACACTTTATAACGGGCTTCTGTTCCCAGCACTCATTTCCCTCCAGCAGCCTCACACATGTGAATTGATCGGGACTGCTGACAGCTGTACACAGTACAGCTGCAAGTGTGTTAGAGGAGGAAAAAATCAGCACTTCACTGAGGTTTGTGACTTTATGCAGTGGAAATGCATAAAGGAAAGCTTCGCTGGCTCTTGGCATTTCTCTTTTTGTAATTTTTTTTTCCTGAGTTTGTATTTTCCATCACACGCAGACAATACTAAATTTGGAATTCTTCAGCCATGCACAGCGGTAAAAAACACGTAGTCCTCTAATGCTACCTCCTGTGAAATCTTTGAGTTTCTGGCACAGCGTCTTTCTTGCTAGCACAGGCTAGAGATACGGAAAATTCCTCAGTACAACCTAGAGACTAAGTTTATTTTATATAAATAAACATTTCAAAATAACTTGGACTATTAGCTGGAGCAATGTCACCCAGCACCCCAGAATACAACCATAGCTGCCCGGCTAAACATGAGCAGCTGAACTCCAGCAGAGAGCAAGAGTTCACAGAGGATCCAAACAAAACATAGGAGCTGGTACCTTAACACTGCCTGGGACATAGATGATGTTGAGCAATTAAACGGAAAGCTTTCCTAAACAAGATAGAAAGGAAACTCACCATTGCTTCTCATACCTGAAAAAATCAAGAACAAGCCGCATGGGGCCACACAGAGAGAACAAAGACCACAAATATGCTGTTACTGAAAGGAAAGAGTCAAATACCTTCCTGAAAAGGAGCAGGGAAAACAAATCAAGAAAAGAAAATCTAAAACAGAAAGAAACATCAGAAAGAGTTTACTTCATTGTAGCTGTTTACTTCTCTGTAGCTCACGGGCTGATAAATTGTCATCTGGGAGGGTATTTGTTTTTATTCCTCTAGCAGTTTAGCACTGATGCTCTAGAAGACTTCACTCACTGCTTCAACTGTGACACCCAATTGCCATCTAAGGACAAAACATCACAAGCTGTCAGGTCAAGGATTTTTAGTCTGGGAAGTTCAGCACAATCTAGGTGGAGGAGATTCTGGACAGTGCAGTTTTAGAGCAACTCGGGTCCGTAATTTTTCATCTAAATCCTTTGTCAAGGAGTAAGTCTTTCAGCATCCTTTCCCTCACAGAAAATTCATTTAATTCAAAATGACAGAGATGAAAGCAAAGGTCAAAGAAAGTTTCAATCGCTGGATTTAAAAAAAATAGTAACAATAAGTAGCTCTACTCAGAAAGATTTCCAAAGTAGGCTTGCAAACTGAAGACCCAGATAATTGCATGCCAGAGAGCTGGGCACATAGCATAAATAATAGGATGGCTGAGAACTGTTCTGGTTTGCTGTTTCTCTTTATGCAGATAGGAGGTCAACAGAAACTACAAAGGCAGAGAGGATATTTCATAAGTGAGTATTTGTTATGAAAAGATAGCTTAAGATGCAGATGTTGAAACTGGAGTATTCCCCAATCCGCTTACAGAGGGTAATGCCCACATCCCTTGTGCTCTGAATGTCCCCTCACAAACTCTTCTTTCTTTTGCGATATAGCGGATTAAAGCCTAAAAAACCATCTTCCAGAAATATGAAAAAGACAGGATGATCACAAGGCCTGTAACAGGGAGTCTACTGTGCGCTGCTTATGACATATGTAGAAGTGATGCAAACACAGGCAGAAGTCACCTACTATAAAATATCCAGTAACCAGCCCATTATCAAACATACTCATCATGATAACAGCCTCCCAGTTGAGATGGGGATATTAATATTGGTACCTTCATAGCTTCCTCTAATAACTTTGGCCTAAAAACATAAGCAGCTTTTACATTTTTAATTACGACTGGATTTTATTCTGGGCCTATAATCCCTTTCCAGCAATTGGATTAATGCAAATAGTGATTTAAAGGAGGAAAAAAATAATCCGGTGAAAGCAAAACCACTCCAGCAGAGGACAGCCAGAACCTCCCCTCAGGTCCCTTTGCACAAACACCTGGAAGTAAAGCAGTGCTCTCACAATACTCTCTGCACTGGATACAATTTTTTTTTCAAACATCAAAAATGAGTTTTGACCATCTCACATCCAGTCTTTATTAATTATTAAAGCCTTTGGACAGGCAATGAGACAGCTATAGAGCTGATACCAACATCTCCTAACATAACTACTGCTCCATCAGACATTTCCGTAGCCTAGGAAACTTTTATTTTTTCTTCTTTCTGTTGACAGTGATGTCTCTGCACACCATATGCTAAGTTTAATGAGGGGACACAGAACAAACTCAGAGGAAAGCAAGTTCTGTTGGGTCTGCGGCTCCTGGAGCACCTTGTAAGTGCGGTAAATGAAACAAAGCACTACATATAGTGACTACCATCATTTATGCAATAAATGTGATGTAAGAGAGCACTTTTCATCACTCTTGGTTACATCATGGCTGTAAGTGAAGTCTGCAGCACACAGCCCACCGCACAGCAGCAAAAACAACATCAGGTCTAGAGAAGGAAAAATATCCCCTGTAGCCTGCAACTTCAGCCACTTCATTCGGTCTTCTCCCCAGTGTAAAACAAATAAGTAATAATACAAAGCATTAGCATTGGTAATCCTATGAAAGACAAAGGTCCTAAAAAGTCCCACTAAATGAAATAATGCTTTCAGTAGAAACTGGAATAATACATAGTGCAGTTCCTCCGAGGTAGCTGTTTGTTAGTGTTTCTTCACTGTCATGCTCTGTATTACCACCACCAGCCTTTAAGTTTAATTTCAGTGCAGTGAGAGAATTACAGCTTTCTAATGCAGTTCGTTTTTCTTGAACATGACTTCAGCTCAAGAAAGCAGGTTTTGGCCCATTACCGATTCAGACTACATCCAGCTGACAATGGATTTGCATTTTGCAGCCTCCACAAGTCACTTTAATTTGCCCTTGTAACAATTTTTGCTTTTCAATATCTAATTCCTTGTATTTCAGCACTTACCAGGATAACTGCTATTCACACAAACGTTCACTGTGTCAAAAACACTTCATGAAGAACTTCGTCATTTAGAAGTGCCAGTTCAGGGCAGAGAAAACGTGGAATGTAGCTCTCTGCATCTGCTGAGGCAGATGGGCAACTAGAACTCTGCGAACCAAAACCCAATAAATAAAGCACTCTTCATGAAATAAAATTTTCAAAATACTACAGTAAAAATTATGGTGTTTTTAATTAAAAATAAAATCGGAATATTCAGTTTTTCTTGCCTCTTTTTCTTTAAAAAAAAAGAATCCCACACACCACATCAAAAATATAAATGTTTGTCCAACAAGAGTTACACAACGTTTTCCTATAACTATGAAAAAGGCAACTTCCCCCAAAAACTTTAAGTGATAGAACAAAGCACAGAATGTGCCAAATAAAAATTACAAGAAGAATGTCAATAATAGAATATATAAAGCTAAAATTAATCACTTCACTACTGGGGACGAAATTAGATACCGGCACTATTAAGTCCTGCTAATACTTTTCTTTGTGGAGGTCTAGAGAACTGCAATGACCTGCAAATTCTTGCCACTGCCTTATTTTCACTGATGAACTGTATCCACAATGTAGTTCACTTTGTACACAAGAATAGTAAGCACACTCCAAATAAATAAATTCTAAAATCCTACACACAAAAAACTCCCAAACCATACAACATTTTACGCAGTTATTTTATCTCCTTATCGGGCGTAAATTGAGCTCCATTATGTCCACATTGCATGCGCTGTGTATGTGACAAATACACACAGCATGTACAATGAGGACACTATAGAGCCAGAGCAGAAACGTCACAGCAAGTTGCTTCATAAAGGAAAATCAATATCTGGTGGCCCAAGCACTGTGGCAGTGCTGGCAACTGGTCTCTACTGGAAGAAGAGTAGATGTAGACAAAAGCAATCCCAATGATTCAATTGTACTGTTGAGGAAAGTAACTGTTTCAAAATCAGTAAGATAAAAGAAAATGAGTGCATCAAAAAGCCTTGTAAGAAGAAAGTGTACAGGAAATAATCAAAGTTTAATTGCAGTTATCAATATATCAGTCTAATGGTTCTGAGGTGTTACTGGAAGCCAACAGATTTATCGGCGCATTAAGCAGAAGTTTTAAAAATGGCTGCACTGCATTTTTTTTAAACGCACTCTATTACACGAATCTCTAAAAACACATTATTGATAATTGCTAGGAATCCTCTGCAAGATATGAAAAATCTGTCCCTATCCTGTCAACTGCAAAGAATTTCAAATCTTTTTGTAAAATTGTGCTAAAAGTATACTTTCAGAAATTTGTGCTTCAGATTTAATATACAACTTCATTTATTTAAGCCTACAGATGTTTTTATGGTTATTGTAACCAGGTATCATAAAATCAGAGCAGAAAATATGGCTGGAGGCATATTAGCAATCTGTCAAAAGATCAAAATGCAGATGATAAGTTGATAAACTTTAAAATAAAAAAAGACAAGCAAAAATAAGATTAAAAATAAAGCAATGCCACAATGCATTTCCTCCTTCCATCTCTCACTTTGTCACTGACAGCAGAAAAAAGATAAGATTTTCTGCGTTCACTAAGAGCTCATGGAACCGTTCTTCCTGGCATGAGGATTGTGACAGGATAGTTTCCAAATGAAATTACCCTATATTTTCCAGAAATTTCTTCCTGTTACTGCTTCCTAGGAAGTCACCTCCTTTTTTTTCCTAATAGAAAGTTATGTCATATGGAAAGTGGTACAATACTCTTAGCCTCACAATATTTTCAAAACCATCAGCTTCAGTCCTCTAGTATTAGAGGAGCAGGTCAGAAACAAACAATTCTTCATAGTTAATATTAGATTCTTGCTATTTCCCCACCTTCAAGAAATCTCCTTTTTCATACCATTTTTTTGTTTCATTCCTCATTATATAAATTAAAAACATACAGACATCTTTATTTTACAAATGAGGAACTTAAGCTAGAGAATTTAGTTTTTCTTACCATTATTCACTATCTTTGTAAATATTCTTCAAGATAGCTTTGACCACTCTCAGCAGCCTGAATATATGTTTGCAAATCTGAGTCCACAATAACTATTCTCATACTCTTCATTGTAGTATAAGCAGTTTATATCAATTGAGTCTGTTTTGTAAGAGCCAAGGATACCTCTTTACCTGAAACAAGGTCAGAATTGCAGAAGCGAAGGTAGAACCTGGCTTTGTTATGCAAACACGATCTTGTTCAATAGTTGGTTTAATTCAGTTTTCTAATAACTGGGAGATTTCTAATGCACTGCACTCATATGTTGCTATGGCAGCATAAGATATAGTATAGCGGCTTCCATGAATCCAGTCAGGATCCAAAATGCAAGCATTTTATTTCCAAGCATTAATTCACAGAATGGTAAGTAAAGTCAGATTAAAATTCTTCCATTCACACCAAACAGAGTGAAAAGTGCAAGTTTCCCGTTCCTGACCTAAAGGAACTGCTTGGCCATCGTAAAAATAGCGTTCACTTGAGTTTCAACCAATATCAAATGTACCACATCCAACAAATTACCTACTTTCATTGACATCCTTCACTAGGGATAGTGATTCATGTCTGTTCTTGGTTCAAAGACAGAAAATCCAAAATGGAGCCTTCTTTCAGCTGCTACCTGGTCCACCATAACGAGGGAACCAACTTACTGCACAGACATCTGTCAGCTCCACATAGCACTTAGACCAGAGAGGATCTGCCTTTCATAACACCAAAGTCCATGCAGACTTGTCGTAGTGTCAGACAAGGTTGTCAATTTTTTTATATTAAATCAATTAAGAAACTGAAATACATATTCTTAAAAGAAAAAAAAATTCTAAAGAACCCATCACTATCTATATCATCCATTTCTGTACATCCTTCAGAAAAGGGTTCATGTTCTTACAATAAACAGAGGCTGCAGTACCTCCAAGTCAGTAAAATATAGAAGATTGTTCAAAGAGCACAGAAAGTTTTGCTAGTAGTGCAGAACAGATACCTCACTTTGTGCACCAGCACCAGGGATGCCGGCTCCCTAATTCCCCTAGAAACCTCTCTCATAAATTCAAAAATTCTGAACTGCATCTCCATAAAATTCAAAAAAGATTGTGTTTTCTCTTAGCAGCCCTCTTGACAGAAAAAGATTGAAATTTATATCAAATGTAGGCATATATAATTACTCAAATATATTTTCTATGTCAAGCTGATAATAGATCCTATTCAATATCCATTACATTTGAATGAATAAATACAACCACTGAATACCAGGAGTCCATTCAGAATATTTAAAATTTCGTATAGTGAAGCCACTGACAATTTTTGAAATACTGAGTTATGAATCCTTTACCACCTCAGGCTCACGAAACAAAATGATAATAAACTATATAAGTTAGTAGCTAATTTTAAAGGTCATTTGAAAACTTTTCATAAGTTTTCATAAACTACGGGAAGGACAGAAATGAGATCAAATCAAGGACTTCAATATATATTAATCCGTCATACTGCCATATACAGTGTTAGCTTTTCAGTTACATAATGCCTATGCACATTCACTTTCTAATTTTACAAAAGAGGCAGGTCATCTTATTATACCTAAAGAGCATATTTATCTACAGGGTAGATTAACCATTTGGTTACTTTCAAACCTGTTCACCAATCACATGATCAGGTTGCTAACATTTGGCATTCACACTATTTCTTTCTCTGAACAGCTTTATCAATGTTACAGAGACAGTGACAAATTTTTTCAACAGAATAAGGAAAAACCTGAAAGGCTTCCAGCCCACTGCATATCAGCCTGTATCTGGTACGTGCTCAGATACTGGCCTTGGGAAAGTAGAGACTTAACAGTCCTAAAACAGAGATGTGGCACATTGTCAGGTTGCTGTCTCCAAACTCCAAATTGCAGGGTGCAATTGTGTTTCCAGAGAAACAGGAGAGGGGTCAGTGTCTTTCAGACAGGTCCAAAGTGGTACCCCAGACCCACATCTCAACCTTGACTGGAAAGTCAAATCTCCAATGCCCCTAAAAAAACAGTAGTGTGAGGGTATGTGTGAAAGGGGCCAGAAAGACGAGAAAAGGCAAAAGAGGAGATGCAGGGGGAAAAATGCAATCTGACAAGAAAAAGGTGTCAAAGCGTGCTTCTAGCAAAATCTTCACAGCTGGTGATGACCACTGTGAGATGACTGTTGGAACACTGTGTTTAGAAACCCATCAGGATCACTTTGTTAGACCCAGCACTTACACTGCGTTGATAACACAGCCCTAGAAGACTCCTGTTCCACAGCGCTGACCATTCATAGTGGTCCATTTGCTTAAAGCTGCTCATATCTCCTGAACTGAAGAATTATTTTTAAGAGATAGAGAATTATTAATAAAAACTAGAAAACTAACATAACATTCACTTTTCTTCCAGGGCACGAATCCAAAGTCTAGTAGTTCGTATTTCCAAGCACCACTTGAGCCAGCTCCAATTTTACTAATTAATGAGAAGCAACACTCCTTTCCCTTTAAACTGGCAACAGAAATCCCCTAACCCAGCTTTGAAGAGGGGGTCACACACAGCCTGTCACTCACTCTGATGGACACACTTGGTCGTCAAAGATTAGAGGAGCAACTGTGGCATTTACTCTGAGACAGAGTGCAAGTCTAAAAGAGGAATATAACCATGCCCTGAGGCTACGCTGCAGCCTAGCACCCTACAGCACTCCATCCATCACCTGGGAGTGAGGATGGGCAGACGCACTCTTTGCAGCTTCTGCAGCTCTCTTACCTGCCTGCACACCTTTTTAGGTGGCACTGTCCTTTAGGAGATGTGATTACTCACAGTAGCCCAACATTTACTTTACGAAAACATGTTGTTTCACATAGAAAAATATTGTCACGTTAAATAGAAAGAAAACTGATTTTTCTGAATCAATCTAATATTCCTTGTAAAAACAAATATTAAAAAGCATGGACTGGGAATGTTAAAAAAATTCTCATTTCTACAATGGAATTTTGAACAGGCTATTATGAGTAAACAAGATTCCAGATAACTTTTCTTTTTCCCTACACTCCCGTGCTACTGAGACTAATTAGAAATTTCACAGAAGCCAGATCCCTAATAGTTTTTGTCTTCTTTCTGAGATTTCATTAGACCCAAAAATGAAGCAACATTTGCATAAATAATTTAATCATACTACAAAGCATCAGTTTGAGTTTGCTTCCAAAAATAGACAAGTATTTAAAATACTTTACTCAGCTACCAGGCCTATCCAACCCCCAACATTTCTATTACTATTTTAAAGCTTCACAAAATCACCAGGCAAATACAAGCAGCCACACCTTCCAAAGACAGCATGTTCTTCATGCTCTGATTTCATTTTCCTTAACCACATCTCTTGTTCTAAAATAAAACCAAGAACTTCTTGCGGAAGGTGATCACAAAGAGGGAGCAAACAGGCACACAATAAAAAGTTTCTCCCAGCTTCACAAACACACACATGGGGAGGACCAGGACACGCTCAGCTCCTATCTGAACTCTGGCTTGTGACTCTATCAGAAGCCACTGCCCTCAAGAAAGTATCTGGCAGATTTAACAGAGCTCATGGATCACAGGTGTACAGGAGTCAAATAAAAAAGAAAGGACTCCAAATTTACTCTCCATTTGCAGTACAGAAGACAAGACTTTAATAGACCAGAAGCAGGAAAAAACAAAGTCTCTTTTCCTCAGCAGGAACCTGTGTGCCATCTCTTACCTGTGGAGGCCAGACACATATTAAACCGGCAAAGCAAAAACAGCAGAAAACCTAAAATAACTCTGCATATCCACAACAACCATTCTTTCAGATAACGCTCTATAGAACAAGACTGTTCTGACAACCAGCTACTATTGACATGTGGTATATTAAAGAACATGGAATCTAAGCATCTAGTGGCAGGATATCTGCTGGGTGAGGGACCAAGGCTATGAAATTTAGCTGAAGAGAACAATGAAAGCACTGAGTGCATAATATTTAAAAAACCCTATTCCTGCACAGCAGGCGAGCTCAAGCATTTTCCCTGAACAATTCAAAATGACAGCAAGCAATACACAGAGAAGTCCATCAAAAATACATTTCTTCAGAGCAGAAAGTATCACATACAGATGGTTCCTGGCTGAAATATTCAGTGACTTTCCCCAAACATCACATTGGCTGGGTCAAGAGTCACCAAACTCCCTGCAACACTGCCCAAGTTTGGTCTTTTCATTTTGCCTTCAGATTGCCACTCTGCATCTGCCACCACGTTACAGACAGAGCAACATGGAGATGGGACACGTCAGCTGGTGAAGCTGGAAGAAGGAAAGATGGGCAGGGGTCTGGCGGAGTAGCCACAGCACAGGGCCTTTAGCTGAAGTGGATGGAGTATCCTTGTACACACTATAGTCACACCTTTGCCTGCAGTGCAGATGCCCCCTTGGAGCATTTGATGGACATCAACTCCAACCCAACATGGCAGTCTTTATACTCTTGAAATACTTCTCAACATCTCACATTTATGAGATCAAAGAATCAAAGATCCAGAAGGAAGACAGTCATTTTGATAGTTAGGGTAGATATGTTTAAACACTGAAATCATCTTAGACAGAGTCATAAATACACTATCTACTTCACAAATACACCTTTTGCAAAATGCTAGCCTGGCAAAGACCTAGCTGTTCAACAGGTATAGGTAGCAGGTACTATATACTCTCAAACAACTATAAAGCACCTGGAATGCTCAGTGCTGAACTAAATGCTTCCTGAAGAAGAAAGACTGTTTTGCATAAGTTTCTGTAAATTACGATTTATCAAATCTCCTTCCCAACCCACCTTTTCTCAGATCTCACCATACCTCTTGGTACTTTGAAATTCCCTTAAATTGTAAAAAGCAGTGAAATACAGAAAAACCAAGGAAATTCAGTGCTGATGTACTACTGCAATTAATTAGCAATATCTCCAAGTCATCATCGTGGGCAAACCATTTTGAATATGCAAGGTTTGTAAGTTTCAGACATTTGTGTAAAACTATCAAAGACTTGCTTTAATTCCCAGAAAACATGGAAGCTGACCTACTTTTTTCATTATTAGGTCAGGAATAACATCATGGAAATTATTCCAGATGAATGTGTCAGTATTTCCATATTAATAGGTTGCATCCACAATGTACAACATCATCCTTTAGATAACAAGAAGCTTTGTTACTATTTTTCAATGCACTGGAATAATAAGTACACCTAGAAGCACTATAGAAATGGTAATTAATTATACTTTAATAGAACAAACTGCTCTAGAGCCTCTGCTCTACAGCAAGTAATTGAGTTAGTTTATATCATGTTATAGTATTTAGAAGAGATTCTTATTATTAGACTACTCACAAGACCTTTTGGACATCACGTGGTGCTTCTAGAGGTCAGGAGCAAGATGAGGGAGGCAGGGAGGAAAAGGCTGAGTGCATTTTATTTTGAACATTATGTTCTGGTGCATTTGCACTGTAGTATCTGATTCACAGTCTCCTCACATCAGCAGGTTAAACCAGCCTTGAGTCAGACTTGGCAATGGCAGGAGCCAGGAGGGATTTCACGCGGAACGACATCTCTGCTACAACAGGAGCAGTACTGAGGAACTCCTGGTGACTACCTGGAAGAGGGGGAAAGTGGGTCCCAAGGCTAGAAATGGAGAAGAACATGGGCTAACAGGGCTAGGCTCAGTGGGACGTTTGTCCCTAGAGCAGCCCCCAGTGAGATCAGCAGCTCCTGGCTGAACACAGAGAGCCTCCATACACCGCAAGGAGAGATCATGCCTTGGTGAATCACAGGGTTTCCCTGCTTCTGCTGAGCAGAAGGAAAGATTGAGCCAGAAAGCACTGTGTGCCACAGGGCCAGCAACTTTGGCAGATTTTTGCTACGCTTGTAGGCACCCAACAGGATTAGACGCTGCCAGGACTAACGTTCCCAGTGCAAGCTCTCCCCACCCTGAAGCAGCAGCACAGCACACTGCTGCACATGTCCCATGTCACTACTTACAACTGCCAGCAGACACCTCTGTGGGCATATGGAGGCGTAATTATCACAATTAATGTTACCAGGGCCTTCCCACATCACAGCACACAACCTGCAGGATCGCATCTAGGACCCACATGGGCACTATCCACTTTAGGAACAACTGCTGCCATTTCAGAACAGCAGTTTATACAGGCACAGGAAAAAAAAATAACCTCAAAGCCATCCACAAAAACAGGCTCTGGTTCAGCCAGTAACAAACCTCAAAATGCTTGTGTTAACTCTGACTCTTCTGACCGTGGGTCACCTGTACAAGCACTGCAGGACAACACCAAAGCACTATAAACAGATACCCAAGCTGCTGCTGGCAGCTGAGGACTCAGACTGAAGATGTGAGGGGAAGCATTCATGCTGTAGCATTGAGGTCCCTACAGGAGCATAGACCAAAAAAGGTCCTTCACCTTGATTCTCATCTGCTGTGGAATTGTGGCACCTATAACAATGACTGTGTGTGCCATTTCAAGACGCTGTAAACTACTAATTACATTCCTCATGGGTGTTGGTAAAACCATCTTTAATGAGTCAACAACAGAGCAGAGTCTCAGAGTGATATTTTTATAATTCCAGTGAAAAGACTAAAAACTGCATTATACTCAGTACAGATCAAACCAGATCTCTTCAAAACCAGCCAATCCTAGAACATACTATTTCACGATCTCATGGCATTCACATAACTTTGTCTTTTACTTTACTATTGCTTTATTGTTTGCTCAAAAATTATTTCTAAGTCAAATCTCTGAATTAAAACATTCTCCAAATATATTTTATCATGCAAGTTAACTGAAAAAACCACACATTTAGCAGTAAATTCACTCCTCTGTAGTTACACGTTTTCCCTCATGGCTGCACAATATGCAAACGTATTTTAGAACAGAACAAAAACATTCAGCAGAGTAAGCATGAAAGAACCACCAGGTGCAATTGCATAGCATAGAGCACGCATAAAATTCAAAGCACATTGCAGAAGATGGGATGTCCCTCCTGAACAGGCAAGAAAAAGCAACTCACACTGCCCACAAATATCCTGGGCAGAGCCCAGAAAGTCTAGAAGTCACTCCTTCTCCAAAGACACCAAGCACATTATCTCATAAATACTCTTTTTTGAAATAGAAGAATATATCCAGTGGATCACAAAGGACAAAAACGGAAGGGACATTTCCAGTACTGCCAAGGCATTTCTGCTGGCCTTATTACGTACTAGGGCTCCCAGCACAGTTTTCAAATGAAAAAGCTGTCTGGGGCATAGGAGACTTTCAGATATCCACTGGAGAACAACTCATTCCAACATCTTTGCAGTAAACCACTACTCAATTTTGAAAATTGGAAGTACATCAACATGATAAGACAGCTGAAAGCAGCAGATGAACTCCTAATAGAGTAATAGAGAATGAATGTAAATCAATAATTTAGAGTCACCCTGGAAATGATTTGCTGGGAGTAGGGGCTTGTCCAGCTATCACAATGTCCCTTTTGAATATACATAATGTTAACTATTACACAGATGGTTCCACACTGGGTACATTTTAGCAAAACAAATTATGCAGTTTGTATATCACTGTTTGGAATGTTAACTAACAAGGTAGAACAAAGGGCTATAATTTAAGTGATCTCTTAATTTTGCAATTTTTTTTCTTTTCTAATTTTACTCAGAAGGGAATTATCAAGCAATCTGCAGTCTACACCACTGCAAACTCGAAACAGTTTCAGTCAACTTGGTCTTATGGAAAAATTTGTTCTCATCACAAATGGAAAGAGACTGTTAAAGACACAGCTTCAGAACCACAAATAAAAACCAGAACCACATGGAGATAACCTTGAGAGTCACTATGTTGAAAAGATATACAAAATAAAGGTCTTCTTGAAACTGCAGTAGAAAATCATTTTTACAGAAAAATGCTTTAGATGAAAGCACCAGGGGCCATTAATGCATACTTGTTACTGAAGCATGCTTTATTTATTGTACAAAGTATCCTGGATATAAGCAGAAGATAATGCTCAAAATACTGCTAAAAGTTAATCGTGTACTATACAGAAAGATAGTTGATAAATCAGATTAGTGAACAACACAGAGAACAGAAGACAGATAAGCAGGGTCAGACAGAGACGAAACTGGGCAAACAGTATTTCTGAATCTGTTCCAAGGGCTCTTCTGCTGGGAGGCACACAGGACACCCAGCAAAAGTGGCAGTCAGCAAAAGCAGCACTTCTCTGCAGCCAATACCCCCCCTTCCCACAGGCAGGTTTTTATCTTCTCTCATGTTCATACCTATTCTGGACCCTACCTACCTTCACTTCTGCCAGTCCAAGTGGCAAGGCAGGCAGGGACAGCATGGAAAAGTCACCTGCCTGTCATCTACCCTGTTTCCTGCAGTCCCAGTCAGCTGCCCAGCAGGTACTAAAATGTCAAGGTGAGGATTATTCATTTTGAAATCAGCAGCACGTGATTATGTTAAACTGCAGCCTTGTATATACCTGCAGTACCAAAAATACAACCCTTCACCATGCCAATCAAAGTGGTATTTATAGTGGCTGTAAGAAAGCGATGTATCTAACATGGATCGAGTTGATAACCTATCTCCCCCCTTCCCAAAGGTTTGATGTTCTAGTGCAGGGCCTAATGCTGTGAGCATGCTCCATGCAGGCTGATAGACTGTCCTTCTCACTCAGAAAACAGACCACAAGAATTAAAAATAAATAAGTAAATAAGTAAATAGTTACTACCTCCCCCAACAATCCTGGCATTAAAATATGGTAAGAAAAAAAACCCTGATAAATCAGTGCACACTTATTGCTGATTGTTGCTCTGATGGCATGTGCTCAGCTCTGCACCAAGAAGGAATGGTTAGTAACAAATTTTGTTATTGCTTTCAGCCTGCCAAAGGAAAGCATGACATGTCCTAATCTGAAAGTTATATGATTCTACAGCCTTTCTGTTCCACCTAATGAGTGGATATGGAATGGCAAAACCAGTTTTATAGTCATAAAGGGAGTAGTTTAGATCTGCTAAAAACATGAGGATCAACTTCATTTATATTTATTAAGTTTGTTTCTAAGAAACTGGCCAAAACTGGATGTCTGAGAGTTCCTGGCATGTTTTAGAACTGCAGAAATACCCCTATTTTGGTTTTAAAGGAGCTTTCGACAACATAGAACATCGCATAAGATGCTGAACTGTCATTGCCTTTACTCTCCAACTTCACACTCCGTCACCGAGGTACTAAAGCTCTAATCAGCTGTGCTACATTAATGCTTAATGTGCAATGAGGTCATGAAAGCCAACATATGGCTGATTATTTATTACTATTAAGAAAATTCAACTAACACAACATTGCAAATAAAGGGAAATAATCTGGTTGAAAGTGCATGCAAAGTTGGACCATTCATTCAATGTACATTGCCGAAAGGGATTATTCACTCCCTGAAGTACCTAGGAAAAAAGCTTTCCATGGCAGAGCCTTCTCCTACTACTCAGCCAGATCTCTGCACTAGCTCTGCAAAGAGTTTCATGCAAGATTCGCTGACAACTCATTACACACTGTTTTGAAGATATCTGACATCAGTTTATTCTTATGTTGCTGTTTGGTTTTTAGTATTGTTCTGCATCATCAAAAGAAACGCTAAATGTTACCAAGAGTTCCCAAGACCATTGCAATTTCGGAACATCAGCAGAGTTGAACCAAACAAGATGAAAGGGAAACAACAAAAAATATTGTGACACCAGAAAACTACACACTGCAGCAAGTTCCCTTACAGGTGCCTTTGTGAGAACACAAGTACTTAAAAATGAGGGATGGGGCTCTCCACTAGTCACCATGCATCCCTGGGAATGTGAAAAAGAACCCGTGCAGCCTTACATTCAGCTATCAGCTGCTGGTCTTATAAAAATATTTGTTGAGCAAGAAGTACATTTATTACTTTTCATTTTACATGCAGAAATAAAAATAAGGAAGGAAAGTGATGTCAAGAGGCTTTATTATAATCAGTATATAAAAATGCCACTGCATACTGATAATAAAATCCTTCACATCCGATATTTTATTTCTCTCACAGTGGTATCATGGAACTTAGAGTTGATGCATGATAAAAAATGAAGATTAAATCTGTGAAGATTCTTTTAAGCATTTATGAAACAAGAGTTTTAAAAGCTACCTATTCAGGCTTATTGTTATACTATAAGATATTGCCTACAATCTTTTTTTTTCCTGCTTCTCTTCTGAATAGCAGAAAAGACTGATATTCTTAAAGACAAGTACAGGATACTATTTTAACACCATCGTCTAGTGCCTCCATTTTCTGTTATATGTAGAACAAAGAGTGATCTTAACCTTCCCAAAACAAAGGCAAATTTTTGATTTTCCCAGTTACTGAAACTAGCTGCATTTTATTTTTGAGGGAGTTTTCTCTATTAGGAAAGAAAAAAAGGAGAGAAAAAAAATCTAATAGAGAGTATCATTAGTATAAGATGAGATATTATGTCCCCAGATCACAAGCCATTGAGGGTGGAATTTCTCTGGCATTTTTCACTGGTTAAAGGAATTTTTTTTTTCAATCACAAAGTTATATTTCTGCTTTGAGAAATCTCACTTAATCCACTTATTTCTTAAGAGTAATACCTCCTATTCACTCTCTGAAGAAGTTTGGCTGTCAAAAAGAATAATGATTTCCAGTCTTCTCACTAAAAAATACTAACATTACTGCAAATTCTGTCTGTATGTATTTTGAGTTATTACAGCAGTACCTCATTACAACAACAGAGCACAGGTCTAAAATGCAACAGAAGTTAATGTAAACTGAAAGAGGCTTGCGATGCAGAGTGAGAGCTCCATCTCCCTAATACAGTGCATATAGTCAGGCAAAAGCTGCTGAGCACTTTGGACAGTGCCCTGACCTACCCACAGGTTTTCAAATCCAACAGGACATTACCTGAATTTGGGGTCACCAGAGCTTTGGGAAGGAAGTCAATGTGTCTCCTACTTGCTCCTTCATGCTGAACCATCCAGGCCCCGCAAGCCCTGGCTTACCCATGCAACCCATTCCCGCCTTGCTGCTCTGCCTTTCTGTTTGTTTCTCTCCAAACAACAGTTTTATTTATCTGGTCTGTAAACAATGTTTAGGAAGAGAAGGATGTGAAATGAAAGACACAAACTGACAGAACATATTGATCTTCTGCCTTCTGCAACAGCTCAAATTGTTCTGCATTTTGTCCCAGCTGAGTGGTGGAGAACTATCATCCCCATTTTCCAGAAGGGGAATGAGCTATGAGGCGACTCAGCTACCTGTACAAAGTCATGTTAGGAAGTTCTTGCAAAAGCACAGGTTGGTTCTGGGTCTCAGAGGTCCCAGGCTACTATCCAAACCTTAAGCATTCCTCCAAGACAAGGACACGCGTTCAACTAACTGGCCATATTTTGACATAAAAGGACTGAAGGCTTTGCTCTTTGTAAGCTCATCAAGTTAAGTGAGACCGAATGCAGAAGACCCAGTATTAAAAACTTCACAAATTTGTTTCTTTATTTTTTAGTGTGTAAACATTTAAAATATCTGAAGTTTAGTGAAAGTTAAACGATCAAAAATGATTTTTTTGCCAAAACCTCATTAGGAATTTATTCCATATTTTTAATTTGTATATTCAAAAATTTTAAGTTACTCTATAATTCATTATGAATTGTTTGAAGTATAGAAATAATTGTATTAAATGTAGACGCACCAGACTAGTTCTGACTTAATCTTTATACCGGTGTATACAGAAGTAAATTGTAACTGTGATTCATGTTTGACAAGAACTTTGTACGGCAGTGAAAACCCCCTCTCTGTCTCCCTGCCAGAAGAAGAAAATGATGGAAACAGAAAATCCAAGCTCCTTACCTTCATACCCTGGAAATATAACCTGAAACATAATAAGATTTGCTAGTTGCCCCTTTCCAGTGTTTTCCTGCATATATTCAACTTGATTAAAGCCCAAGAGAGGCTGAGGTGAAAAGATCATCATTATCATGAAAGTATCTGTGGTCTATGCATCACCTCAACCTCTACAGCAGTATCTGCAGTGACAGGACAATTTCTGAGAGCAGCAAAATACACTGTGGCAATGTTGTCCTCTTCCTATCTGCTCTAGTGCTGAGAGGCAACAAATCACCTTTCACTGCTCTGTCTGAATTTTTTAAAAATCCTAATACAGAAGCATTTTCTATAAAAATGTATTCAACACCTGAACAAATGGGAAAATATCTTCTCGTTAAAAAGACAGCAGGTCTGTCAAGGGATCTGCTGCTTTACTGGCAGTTGCGAATTCCCAGTGAAGCACTCGGGCAAGCCCATCTGCTGGGGGACACACAAGTAACTGAGAGCACTGATAGCAGAACAGGGGCAGGCAAAGAACCTCTTCAAATAATTCGGGTCTACATCCTTCATTTGTTTAGAAATTGTTCTGGAAGGTTCCCCAGACTACAGACATGCTCCTCTACTTTGCAGCCCCATGGATAAGAATGAAAAGGAAATCCAAATTGCTGTTACTGTGGTCTGTGGGAAGCTGCTTCTTTGCTATTGTGCTTCATTATTCTAGGTCTTAATTGGATTTTTTTCTTCCAGTTCTCTCATTATTGCAGAATGTGCAAAACTTCAAATCTCATCATCGTGCACTAGGACACTGAAGTAGTAGAGTTCCTTCCTGAAGCTACTTACTTTGACCACAGGTTAGTTTAGCATCATCATTTTCCACTTGCTAAAAATATTATAAATAAATAATAGCCCAAGAAGCAAGCAAACAAACAAAAATCAACCCAAAAGAAACCAAGACACATTTAAAAGGTTACATTTATCTTGCCAGCTTAAGTAGTTGGCAGTGAAGACAAGTACTTCTGACAGTCATTTTTAAAACCACAGAGTGGATAACAGCAACACTCAGCTCACTATATTTGCTGTGTTTGAACATTTGCTGGAGCACTTTGTTGCTTCAGGGTTTAGTAAAAGGAGCTACTCCACATCCCAGACATCCAATACTTTCATGGGAAGGTGAATGCATCACTTCACATTTCTCAGAAAAGCTACATTAATTGTTTATGTGGCCAAAATCCTGAAAAAAATTAATTAGTTTTTGTTAATCCCTTTCACTCTGTGAGAGATTGTGGTCAACCAAAACTGATCCTTGGAAACAGTCAGTATAGTACTTGGCATTGCATGTTCTGCTGTAAGAGGTAATTAACCTCTTACATACTGAATTTCAGATCAATTTGAAAATTAAATATTTCAGCAGAAAGACCCATGGAAAATGGGCTTGCAGGCAGCTGGCTGGAAATCCCACAGGTTTGTACTCTCTCCGCAGGTCAGCTTCCTCCAGCGAGCACAGAGAGCATTCAGGCTAACAGCTCTGCCAGTGCCATCCCCAGCAGAGGACAGAAGGGAGGCGATGGCAGCGAGGGGAAGGCAGAAATCCCATTGCTGCAGGAGGAGAGGGAAGCAATGGCAGCCGTTCAACTCAGCTCAGAAATGCCATCGCTCTAATGGATCTGGGAAGGGAGAGCAGCAACACTTGAGAAGCAAAATGCAAGGGCAAGATGTTCAAATGTAATTTAAAAATTAATTAAATAGGAAAATAAAAATTTTATAAATGTAAAGCAAGAAAAACTCAGAGAATAGCCCAGTAGGAATTTAATATTCTTTGCAATGGGAAAAAAAGGGGGGTTGCGTTTGATATTTATCCAGCCAATATAAGCTCATGATCAGCATCCGATTTTCTTTTGACATTTACTGATTTCAAGTCCTAGACTGCAAGTCTGGAAACCATCAGGCACAGGCTGGTAGCTCTTTGAAAATCCAGCTGGCTAATACAAAGTCATCAAATTTTTCCATCTTGCGCATAGTTCTGGCAACATTTCCCTTTTAGAAGCATATGAGAAGTTCTGGCAGCACACTCAACCTCTGCTAACGCAAGAGCTCCCTTTGAAGGATCATACCAAACATTAGCCAGGTCCATTCCTGTGGCTATGCAGGAATGGGAAGTTATACCTTAAACGATGTAAATCATCGTCTGCCACTAGACTGAGAAGCACCTGAGTAGGAGGGTTCTGCTCCAGGTCTGAATGCAACTCTGACAGGTAGGAAAAAGGTGAATGAGAAACGCAGCCACAGTCTGGCAGAAATTAGAAGTATTACAAAACAAAAATTATTTGCAATGCTCTTTTTTCCTTAAAACGGTCTATTTTACATTAAAAATACCAAAAGCTTTTCATTTAAACAGTGCAAAATACCTCAAAAAATGCTGGAGTAACCCCAGGGGAAGGCCAATTTATACAAGAAACTAAATCACCAGGACTTCCCCAGATATTCACACTAAGTTAAAAGCTGATGTTAAACAACAACAACAAAACACACCACAAAAATCCCAACCAGATATCTGGAGAGTGGGTGAGGGGATAATTCATAAAGACAACTACTAATTTTTGCCATGATTCACTCTGTGAATAACCCCCACAGCTGCTGCTTTCCAAGCAGCAAGGAAAAGTTGATTAGGGTACAAAATAGCTACATGATTAAAGAGGTTCCTAACAATGCTATGGAGTCTGCAAGTGCAGAAGTCTGCAGATCCCTTCACCTGCTTTCATAGGTGATTTTATTTTTCCTTAATGTTTAAGAAAAAAATGAGTGCACTGTCTCATGCCAATCTGCAATTACAAAATGTTAGTTTCTCTACCAGAGAACAGGAACGTTATTTTAGGGCCTGATGCTGCAGGTTTGCACCAGCTCCACACTTCCTATGAAGACAGCATTCACTGAAAACCAATGCATTACGGTTAACCACTGCCAGCCACCTAAAACACCAGATGTTCAACAAGAAATTAGCTCCCTTAAATCCATTCAGGGAAACTAGTTTCATATTCTTGTGTCTCTTTTAGAATGATGATGTTTATTTCCCCAGCAAGATCTAAATTAAATTCAAACACATTTGAATATACAGCAGCATCTATCATGGTGACTTCCCAGCCAAGTGTTGATATAGTTTATAGCCTTGCTGTCAGAAAATATTGTTGCGTGTCTATCAAGAGGAGACTTCAACTCCATCCCTGAGGCAGAATATTCTCTGATGGCTAATATAGCTGCCTCTCTGAAAAGCACTGTGTGCAGCCTACTCGAAGAAAACAGAAGAGGTTTGAGAAGTCTGGGCATGCTAAAACTGATCTTTGCTTGGCAGTACAGCAGCACTGTGTGGAGCAAGCAGAGGGAATAGATTTAAATGCTGTTTCCACAACAATAAGTGGATTCAGTGTCACAGAATGGGTCACCCCCAGGACTGGAATACCATTAAACCCCACATAAACCCCACTTTTTGCTCCCCACAAAATCAGGCTGACCTACTCTGCTCCTTACCCCCAGACCAGTTTTTAAGTCACCAGAAACCAGTTAAAGATCCAAAAATGATAGCTGCTCAGGACCACGTGTTGATGTGCCCCCAAACAGGGACTTCCAGAAGCCTGCAGAGGATCACACATGGTTCTTACACTTCTAGAGTGGCAGTTAAATGATTTATTCTTCCAATAGTTTGAAAGCAAGTTTTGAGGCTTTGTATTACTGAGGCAGTAATTGTTTAAATATAAAAGCACAGGCCATATGGCACTTCCCAGGATGCAATTCATTTTCAGTGCCAAGCTGCAATGCATTTAGATAAATTTTCATGAATATATAAAAGGGTAATTTTCAAAGATGCACAGACTCAATTGACAGAAGATCTACTTCTTTGCCAGACCAGGCAATGGCCATCATAGGCAATAACTCACATAATGCACACTCAGGTTGGCATGAACAGTTTTCAATCCTCCTGCATCCAAAGTGAATCAGCATAAAAGTTGCCTTGCCAAATTGTACCAAAATCTAATGCAAACCACACTCAGAGTTACAATCACAGACAACCTGTTTCCTCCGTGGTAAGAAATTGTTAAAATCCTGAGTTTGTTGAGCAAACAACTAACATCTTCAGAAAATTTCCCTAAAGTTGAAGATGGAATAGGTAAAAAACATTTCAAGTGTAAATGTGTTTAATATCTCAAAATCTTCATATAGAATCATAGAATGGTTTGGGTCAGAAGGAACTTCAAAGATCATCCAGTTTTAACACCCCTGCCATGGGCAGAGACACCTCCCACCCCTCCAGACTGCTCAAGATCCCATCCAACCTGGCCTTGAACACTTCCAGGGAGGAGGCAACCACAGTTTCCCTGGGCAACCTATGCCACCCTCATCATGAAGAATTTCTTCCTTCCTAATGTTTAAACTAAGTATTCCACCTTCCAACTTAAAATCATTATCCCCTCGTCCTATTGCTACAGGCCTTTGTAAAAAGCCCCTCCCTAACTTTCTTGTAGACCTCTTCAGGTACTGGAAGGTCACTATAAGGTCTCCCCAGACCCTTCTCTTCTCCAGGTTGAACAACCCCAACTCTGTTATTTAAAGTTGCTTGGCAAATATATTAGAAAAAGCATGAGCACAGTTACTAATTGAGGACAACTTCTATTTTCAAATGATTGTTCAAAAAACACAATTATTTCACTGACAGATTTTCAAAGTTTACAAACGTTTTAAATCTCAAAATGGGAAATCCAGACAATGAGCACTGATACCCTTAGAAGTAAGGCCCCATAAATGTGAGGAGAGTGACAGGTTAAGAAGAACAGTCAGAAATGCAAGCAAGGATTCTACTGCAATCTACTGAAAGTGTGAAAGATTAGAACCATGGCTTCAAGTGGAGGAGGAAGGTACAGATCTGATAAAAGAGGGATGAGAAGACAGCATATCCTGTCTGTACCACTGAGAGAGTCAATATTAGCTGAAGTCATCCAACAGTTTGACCAAGAGGTCAAATAATGAACTGGAAAGATTTTCTCTCGTACACATAAACGTTTCTACTTTTTATACAGAAGCAGGGAGATCTGTTCTAATTACTCTACCTTGCTGCCTGTTCTAGTAAAGAAATGCAACATCTTTTCGCAGCAGCTGAAGAGGTCACTGTCTGAAGTCGACCTGCATCCTTTGACTGCTTTAATACAAACGAGACTACTGTATTTTGTATTTCTGGAGCGCCTTACTGAAGCTAGCATCAAAGAAACTAGAAGTAGACACATATTTGGCTTTGGTCACATCTCTCTGTCAGCAGACTCCAGCGCTGATCAAGAGGACTTCATTCAAGGCAGTCTCTCAGCTGGCCCAGAATGATAAACTGCCTCTATGTGCTGGATCCCTAAACTATAGAAATATTTGACAAGCCTTGAAAATCACTTCTTATGCTTTGCTAGAAACTCTGAATTAATTTTTCCCTCTTCTGAGTAAGGAGAAGTACTGATTCTTATTACGGACCCAAAGAACCATCACAGGATGACTCACCTAATGAATTACTCAAATATTTGATTCTCTGCAGAGGGCCTCACTTCCTACCACAGATTCCTACTTACTAATCTATTGCTTTCTCTTTGTGGCTTATGCAGTACTATAAGCCAAAACATAAGTCCTGGTGTTCCAAAAACAATGCGATAGAAACATCAGTAACTAGATAAACACTGCATTTCACAACGGAGATAGCTTCTGCAGCAAGTTGTGCCCTATGATAACCTCTCAGACAGTTAAAACAGTTACCGGGTAAAGTTAAGCAAACCATAACTACATAAAGTTCAGGAAACCATACAGAGCCTCATTATTAAGTCTTTTGGTCATAGACCATCTAATTCAAACATGACGAACTTTGCAGGCAGCCATGCAAAGTCCAGCTGAAATCCAAGAAGGAAACCTAGATCTATTAATATTCCAGTAACAGCTATTAAAACAGTGGCCACATCCATTGCCTGCTCCAACTTTAAACTAGCAGGTTTAACTAGAATTGTTGCATCTCATCCACCCTCAACTGTGCACATGCAGCAGTGTTTTCTCATTCAACACACAAACAAAGCAGGTTCCCTTGTACAGAAAGAATAACTGTCACCCAGCAGCATTAGCAGGTTTTTACTCTCTTCCACAAACCAGCACAAGAGGGGCGTATCATCCTTGACATGCTTGCTCATTTCGGTTGCTAGAATTAATGCCAGTATGAGCTAACTAAAATGCACAGTTTCTTCCACTCCTACTTTCAGGACAGTATCTCAGAACAACACCCTCCCAAGGCAGTAGAAATGAGACATTTTAATTTCAGCACTACATTTTTCAGAGGAAAGAACAGCCAGTGAGAAGCAGAAGTCAGCAAAAATTACAGTAGCTCAAGTGTATTTTAGGTAGAATGAGCAGACAAGCAAAAAACAGGTCATTGGGAAAAATAAAAGCTAAGGTGCTACATAACAGATAGTCCAACACCATGTAAAAAAGGATCCCACATCAGTGGTTGTGATCTCCTTGGCATAACTGTTGAAATGCATGAGAATAAGGTGTAATATCAGAGCCATCAAATAACTATGGGCTTCAAGAGATATTTACTCCAAGTTTCCAGAGATTCTACAGCTCATTTTTTCCTGCAACCACATAGACTGATATAGATATTTATACTCCAACATATCATATAAAATTAAAGTGACTGCTCCCACGGAACATTAACAAAAGCAATTAAATGAATGTCAGAAGGGTATGTGGCTTATAAGGGGCTTCTACTGAAACATGCAATACAAAAAAAGACACCTGTCCCCAGGCTGTAGAGCTGCATCCAGGATCCACTAACACCATTGTGATAAGCAGTAGTCTCAATAGCAGCAGGAACACTACAAACAGGATTGCTATTGGCAGGGTGGACACAGAAATGGCACCTGATAATCCAGTTCCTCTGACAGGACAAGGATGTCCACTCTCGCCTGAAGCTGTTCCTCAGCTCTGCCTCAACAGCTTGTCACCATGCCTCCCACCAGAGATAATATTCCTCTCCATCCACTTGAGGTGTTTATATGAACATTCCTTAAACTCTTCCAGTAAAAATGAGCCTGCTTGTCTTAGATCATTTCCTTTTTATTAAGCGAGCTCACTTGCTGCTTCTTCACCGATTTCCACATAAACTATTCGAACAGAAGATCAGTGTAGGCAGCTGCTCATTATCTGTCAAAGCTGTAAATGCAGAGGTTGCATCTATGATGTAGCATCAGCATGTCTTATAATATGTATCTTTATGATTAATAAAACCTCAGACATTTTTAATAAAGCAAGATTTATGACAATGAAAATTAATTAATCTTCAAGATTATCTCCACTGTGTCAAACTGGTTGCATATCTCCAGACCTCTAGAAACATAGAATCATAGAATCTTCTGGTTGGAAAAAACCTTTGAGATCATCGAGTCCAACCATCTGCTAAACCATGTCCCTCAAAACCTCATCTACCCATTTTTAAACACCGCCTGGGATGATGACTAAACCACTTCCCTAGGCAGCTGTTTCAGTGCCTGACCACCACCCTTTCTTAGAGGCCTTGGTTGTCCTCTGTAAACCATGAGAAGCACCACCTTTAGGTCTGTCTGTGGTCTTTGTCCAGATGTTCTGCTGTCAATCGACCCTCCCTCTCCATTATGAAAGCACTTGTAAACAACAACGCTTGTTTTCCTTTTTCTACAGGGCTGCATTCAGACAGGTTGGACAGTTCTCTAGTTTTGCTTCAGCTTTTCTTCTGACAGATACTTTAATATAAGTTACCTCAAAACTGACAGTACGGGCTGCGTGAAGTTATCAGCATTTCAGCAAGCAGTGAAAGGTTGGAAGATACAGAGCCAAATTGATAACTGCAAGGGCATCAGCTGGGTAAAATAACCATCAGAAACTCACTCAAATAAAATGATACAACACAAATGATATGAGATGCTGGAATGAAGGGACAATTCAGTAAACAGTGACTGACCTTAAAAAGTCAGAAAGGCTCAACCAACGGTAAGGAAATAGATCTCCTGGAGGAGAGGTGTTAACCCTCAAACAGTTAAGTTTAGAGGGCTGGTTGTTTACAGAGAATTTCTGTTTCATAGCCTTCTTCTAATTTAGAAGTAAGCACAACTGATGCTGCTGCTACATTCTTGCCTGCAACGTGCTACCCCAAAGGCCATTGAGACTCGCGCTCATACTGCTACAACAAACTTTAAGTCTGCAGGAAGCAGAGATGAAGACTGAGTTTCTGCACAGACCAGAATTCAGAACAGTATAATTCAAACATCCACCTCTCCAACCCAGGTAATCCTGGAGGTGCAAGCCTAAATAGGAGGGATAACTGTGCCAGGTTACATATGAAGATGAAAGGTCTCAGACACAGAAAGCCAGACATAAAAGCAGTTCCAGAGAAGGAATTACAAATATAAACATGTCGATTTTTTCCTAGTCCAAATTTTGTACCAAAAAAATCTCAATAGCCCAAACAGGAGGTATTCCACATACTAAAACTATGCAGGCACAGGTAGAGACCTAATACCCTGACCAATTTTGATCCTGAGCAGGTGATTGCTACACTCTGTGCTACACTAACCTGTGCTTTGTTGCCCCTTTCAGTCAACTCACATTTCAAAACATCTTTAAAACCACCTTGGACAGAGGTAAAACATCATTCCTTACCTGGTGCTGTGCTGCAAGCAGGAGCAGGGGTGGGCACTGTGGAACTTTCTGAGCGCACAAGCCAGCCTACTTGTTTCCTTCTGCTTACAATTGCTCTTCATCTCTGGCCTCACTTGCAGATGAAACTAAGCCTCTATGTACAGACAAATCCTAAATATTGACAGCTGTAAAAGGTTTAGTGCTGAGAATTGCTATGAAGTGCTATTTCATGGCATAATTTTTGTTCCAGAGCAACCCATGTTTCGCTAATAAAGTAGACGCTATCAGATATTCAGAGAAAACATCCTAATCACAGCTAACGAGGCAAGCACTGGCACAGGGCACTGGGATCAAGCGCTGATTGCAAGTCCCAGGTATCTGCCAAACACCTAAGAAAAACTATACACACCCATATAAGAAATTATATTCTCAAAATACACAGATTTAGGCACCATGCATATGAGGTTCATTCTGAGCTTTAGATAAATTCAACCATGCCTTTCACGGAAAGAAGTTATTTTTTATTTTGATCAGTCTGTTTGAGCGCACAGGATGGACAGGACTGAAAACCTGAGGATATCAGGACTGTTCAATACCTCATCAGTGCTGACCTATAGCCTGTGGCTGACATTACTGACACTACTTCTTTTTCTTACACAAGATTCAGAGCAATGTTTCACAATTTTCCCACATTTAGCCTTTTACTACGAAATACTAACACCTAATTTCCAGAAACAGACCCTTTCTAAAGTGTATATTACCAAGCTGATTATTTAATATGTCAGCTTTGTTCTTTTAATGATACTTGCTGCCTTCTCACTTCATGGAAAACACATACTATTCACATCTGTATCGCTGACTGATATTCCCAATCCTGGCAGCTCATTGCATCGTGGGGCACAGCTGGAGAGCATTCAGTGTCCAGAGGGAGAAAATATTTTGCAGCAACAGATCTCATTCTTTTGGAACTGCATGCTTCAGAAATTTTGCACCAATTTGACAAATAAATTATAAAGTACCTCACCAGTTTCAGCAAAGTACTTCTGATTTGCATTTGTTTAGCTAAAAATAGGATTCAAGGGAAAAGTCCAAGACAAGCCCAGCTTGATTCAGTTCCTTGTTTATTCCCAGTGCTAAGTGAGTCAGCTGATGAAAAGCTTATGGGACAGCCAGCATCACTGACCTCTTCTTGAAAGTCGATTTGGAGATACATGCAGTATTGTAAGCATTTGAATCCTAATCTTCTCTCCTCATGTTAGTTCTAGACAGAAAAAAAATCCAGACACCAGAGGATCAACTGGGCTTACACCAACACAGTGGTCTGAGAAGGTTGCGCAATGATGGTGCCAGGTTTCCATTCTGCTGCTCAGGCCAGTTTCATTCTCTGTTTGGCCCCACCCTGCACAGGCTGTGCATGTCATTTTTTTATATATCTAGACATTTTACTTAAATCTCACACAGCTTACATCTGCAGACTTCTCTTGGAGGACGCTCCAAAATTCAGCTGTCCACTGATTCAGAGGTTAACTGTGGTCTTTAGATCACTGTAATAAAAACTAAGATAATGACTTCTACTTATCTTTACACCCTCTGCTCACAACATAGCAAAAATAGCCTGCTTATCCTAGTAACTAAGATATGCACACTTGTAATTCAAACAAAAGATTTTTCAGATATGATGAGTGTATCTGAGGAAGCAAACCAAAAACGGTTGAGAAATTTCTTCCTTAAGCATGAGTAAATACAACAGAGGAGTCCAACATTATTCAGTAGATCACCATTTTTCACCTGCCTATAATGCATATTAATTTCATAAGTTAGAACTTGAATGTTATTATGTCTGATGAATGCCAGAAAAAGAGTTGCATTTCTCTGACTTTCACAGTGGGTAGTGGAAGGAAATGCAAAGGATCAGTCCCATCTAGATTGTGTCCATACTTTCTGCTATGTGGGACAAGGTAGAGACCTGTGAGCCTTCGCTCATGTCCCTCAAGCCAGAAGCTGTCATAACTCATTCACCACCCATTTCTTTTTACAGCTCATCACAAAATGTGGCAGCTATAGCAACAGCTCCAGCATGATGAACCCCCATTATTGTGAGTGACCCCATCTTCTTGCTGGTTGCAGCCCCTGTCTGCAACCAGTTCATCTCATACTTTTTTTTAGCTCTCACAGGAACAGGCCATTCCCGTCAGGCATCTATGAAGTTGCTAGCACAATGAGGCCTTTGTTCAAGAGTACAGTTTCTAGGGTCATCAGTAATACACAGTCATGAATACGCTGCATTATAAAATCCAATCATACACCCAATGAAACTGCTTTCAGTAATCCTACAATTACTATAAAGATTATTTACAATGAAAGATGAAGACTATGAAGGTCACACAGTGCAAAAATAATGACATAAACCAGAGGGAAATGTTACATGAATGAGAAACAAGAAGATTAATGGCATTTTGAAAAGCCCACAATGAAAACCAGAAGATGGTATAATGCAATGAGGAGCCTAGAGATACTAGGCCAAAACTGTCTAGGCTTCTTCTCCTTCTTGTGCTACAAAACGTGAGACCAGTCAGAGGGATGAAGGATCAGCGATTTAAAACTAAACATAAAATATTAGCTGATCCACTGGAACTTCGTACAAATACCTATGGCTAAGATTGAAGCAGATTTCAAAAGGGGATGGGGCACTGATACCGGTTTACAAGAACAGCCAGGTTTCAAAGAAAAAAGACACTCCAATGATTACAAGCCGCTGATTTCCCCCTTGACCGTTAGCTCAATCTCAAGCCATCTGTTTCATTCTTACCTGCAGCAAGCTTCTTGCTACTCCCTCCAAAGCCAAGGTCTCTGATGGCAAGCATCTGTACAAAGAAACTGCACATCCAAAGGCAAGCACTGGCTTCCCAAACCAAAGCTGCAGCAGCAAGAGCTGCACACGTTCAGGAATATTTTTACTTGGTCATTTTCTCTGTTGGGGCCCAATGGAATTACGACTTCTCCCAGGTCCTAGAAAAGCCATTCTCCATCCACCACCCTGATCTATGCCCAGCCTGCTCTACTCCTCCCAAAGGGCTTCCAGCTGACATTGCTTGGCCCAGCATAGTGGCACAAACTCCCACTTATTCTTCGTTTCAGCAGGCATAGCAGCTGTATAAGGCACAAACATCTGCTCAAAAAGCAACCAGTCTCCTACACAAGGTCCACCCAGGCCAGTGTTTTGCCATAGGCAACCCCGTTCCTGGGACCAGAGCATTAAAGTTTCTGCAGCTCAGCTTTCCCTCCACTTTCCCTCCTGATGCACCCTGTAGTCTTGCTGCAGCTCTTCTTTCACTGTTTTAAAACTGAAACCGGTGGAGTTAATTTCATTGGAGTTGCAACGGACATAAGTGCTACCTTATTTTCTTTTATTATCTTCATTTGCGATTTCCTGATTGTTCCCCATCAAAAGAACGTAGCTACTACAGCGTAGGTTAATTTAGAACACATTTGTCTTTATTAGGAAAAATAGAAAGCTTATTTTAAGCTTATTTTATCTGAGACTTACAACAGAGAGCAGTGGACTCCAGCTCATCCTTTGAAAGGACTAACGCGTTTCTGTCAGCTTCCTAAGTTCATGCAAAAAGCTCAAAGCAGGCTGCAGGTTATTATTATTCTTCTCCCCAGGGCTCATTGAATGCTTTAAATAGCTTAAGACAGTATGGGATATTTTTGTATACTTTAAAAAAATATCCTGTTCGTTATTCCTTTTTCAGGTTCACGCAAGAAAATATCTTCTATGCCTCAGCAGCACAAAGAACAGAGATCTTTTACTGTGCTGTGGATTCAGAATATCCTAGTAAGTACTCCCTGAAGTAGTGAGTCCTGTCCACTAATGTCTTGGAACAGATTACACTGGAAATCCAACCCAGAGAGCCCAGTTTTCCCTAAGGAAGGGGCCAAATCCAGTCTTGAGATAACCACGAAGTCCGTCAGGCATCTCAGTGGTTTAGCATTTTTCTCATTCTACCTGTTAAAATATCACTGGAAGCTAGAAGCACAATTTTAATCCTCCCCTCTGTTATTAACTCAGGCAATTTTTTTCTTCCCCTCGTTCTCGATCAACATTTTGCCTTAGTCTCTCAATGTCAATCATGCAATTAGTACAGCAGCTGAGAGCTAGGGCCCTTCTCTAGCATTATCTTCATGCCTAAGTGGTGAATGAGGAAAAATGAAGGCCCTGCAGCATTACCAGACCCAACAGCAGGTGGGAAGACAGTTTGCAGATGAATACAATTAGTTGTTTAGCTTAGACAGCCACAAAGATTACAGGGTTATAGAGATTACAATGCAAAGAAAGCAAAGCACATACATGTGGATCAAGTAATCATGTAGCGGCTGCTAAATGCTTTGAGGGGTTTGCAGAAAGGAACAGGAATACATAAGAGATTAAAAAAATGGGAAAAATTAGTCAAAGAAGAATGGAGGGCTGAATGCAGGCAAGCCACAAAGGTTTATCTCTTCCCATCCCTGGGAGAGATGTACAATGGAAATGGCAAAATAATCTCCCTAATTTGAACAGGAAAAAACCCACTGACATATAGATATGCCTTTTATGCAGCAGAAGAAACACTAAAAGGTCTTTTCTCATCTCCAGTTTTGATGTTATATAAATCATTTAGCACCTGAACATTTGTGCTATAAGAAGCACAAGCACAAACCCAACAGATCAGTCAAAACCCTGTGAGGGCATCAATTGAACCTGGCTCGGTGCCTCTGCACACAAAGCTGTGGCTCTTCCTTGTGTATATCCTCTGCATGAGAGCAAGCTTGCCTCCTCTTTTTAAGCCATCAAGCTTTTATTTTGTTTTTTTACTGTTTAGCGAGAGGAAACCACGTGGCTAAGCTAGGTTTCTTTAGAAATTACAACATAGAAAAATACCTCTTTGAACTCAATACGTTTTCCAAAAAAACATTCCTTTTACTTTCACTGGAAAAATACCACCACATCACCTTGATTTATTCATACACAAGCATATTGCAAAGCTGTTGTTCGTATGCTGGGAAATATTTTGCAAGATGGCAAGTCTGTCAAACAACAGCAATATTTCTTGTTTGCAATATTTACACCACATAAAGCATAATCCCAGATAAAAACTGTTTATGGGATTTTCTGTCCTGTTCTTGTCAATCACTACATACCAGACTGGTTACTGCTGTTGATTTGTTCTCGTTTCCCTTTGAATGGTTCCACTCTTTTAAGTTTTTTTTGTAGACAGAGTTGACATTGCTCTGAGTTCATCTCATTACATTTTCTGTATGGTTTTGCAGAGACTTCTTAAACATAACCACAGGTTGCTTCTGGCATTCAAACCCTCCTCCTTCCTCTCTCTCCTAACACCATCTTTCATAGCATAATTTTAAGTTTGTCTTGGCCATACTGTAAATTCTTCAAGGCATTTTATTCATCAGATAAGGCTGCAGGTCCTTTTCTCTACTGCTTTTCCAAAGCTGTCAACTAGTTTTAAACCTACCTTGGTCTTATATTTGGTACAAGAGGACCTGAAGGTTTCACACCAAACTTCACAAGTCCTCTTCACTTTTCCTTTTCAAGAGCCAGAAGTCATTTAGAGTTCTAATTACAGACACAAACACAACTTAAAGGAAATTGCTATCCTGTGCAGCGAGGGCTGAGTCCCTGGGGGCCTAGGTACTTCCTACCTGGCCAGAAAATTGGCCAGGATGGAAGACAGCCCCAGCCCAGGGTATCGGGCAACTCTGTGGGGACAGGGACAAGCTGAGGCCACACCAGGACATCAACCCATAGCTGGTTAGGAGATACAGGGTGGGGGAAAGGACCATGATTTCTCTTGCTCCTTCCCACTCCTTGCTGGACCCTGTCCCCTCCATATTACTCAAGAGGTGTCCCAGGGATCTCTGCCTCCGCGCTGCCCTACCACAAAAGTTAAGCCACATCTTTTCCATTCATCTCACCCACCCTTCAGTACTTTCTGCCAGTATTTGAAAACCATCCTATAGGGTGCAATATCCTCACACCATGAAAGGCAAAGATTTTGTTCTGCTGCCACATGCGTATGCTGCTGAGCTTAAAGATGGGGCTTTCCTTCCCCCTCAGCATTAAAGGGTGAGCAGCTTTTGTTTGAGCTCATCTAGAATTAAATCAAGATGTAGGCATTACTTGTATATAAAACCACTTTTCTTGAAGCCATCTGCAGAATGACATTAAGAATGGCAAATTAGCTACTGATAAACCATGTAATTTGCATTTGCGGCTACTGCAGACAAGAAACTGTTTGGCTACAGGTAAGACCCAGCACTGCTTTTTATCTCTAACTACAGCTTAAGAGAAAAACAAATGAATAGCCAGTGAGGAAATACTGACGAGATCTAGGTAGGATAAAAGAAACCAGACCTGAATGCATAAGTAATTCAGATACGTGAACACCTTGTAGAGCATACTGCAGTCATTAGTAAGTGTTTAAATTAAGCATGCTTTAAGTCAGACCTTAAAATGGGGAGGGGGGCAAGAGAAAATACTAGTTGAATAATTCACAACACACACCAAAAAAAATACGGTGTTTCATCAGTGCAGTCCTTCTGACTCCTGCAGCCAGTGAGGACTCCCAAGATTTTCTGCCCCAGCAAATTGCTGCTGAATACCTCTCCCACCCAGATCTCTGGGAAGCTGATGTTCAACAGCACGCAATGCCTTTACATGATGGTAAACAATGTGGCTGCTCTCATTTCATTCTAGCTGGCTCTTCTGAATTCTATAAACTACTGATTCCAGAATAACCATATCTAACTGCCTGCATTGCAGATTTCAGCTTTCCTTCTTAGGGCAGTATCAAACTGGTCTGCTATTAATGAAAAGGCAAAAACACTACTGTCTTAACCGAAAGAATCCTTTGTCTCTTCTACACGCATTCTTTATACACGACACCTTGCACTCCTTTTTGTTATTTCTTCAGTCAAGTATCTATCATGCACTTATTTTAATGAGTGTTCGATCCACGTGGTAAGGATGCACACAAACTCTAATTGCTAGTAGTGTTACACTTTTAGTTCACGTTATGTACGTTTCAGCATTATGTTCAGTTATTTCCCTGTCTGCACATGCGCCTTTATACAATATTGCTGTTGCCTTGTGAAGAATGTTAATCCATTCATAGATGTACAGCAATATCTAATATTTTAACTTATCCATTATGCCCTTCAAGCATCTACAGAGAACCATGACTGCAATAATTTTCTTTTAAATATACAAAATACTGTTGAATTATATTAAAATTAGCTACAGCTATCATCATGCTTGATGTGAGCTTTATTTAACACTACAACACTAAAATTTAAGTGCAGAAAGGACTTTCCAAATTAAAAAAAAAAGCAACCCCATGCAACCATTTCATACTTGTTTTCAAACAACTCAGTGTTTTGCTGTTTTAGGGTCTCAATAACTTGAGTGTGTCCAATCTCACGAAAAATGTTACTATATGATGAATGAGCCCCTTAGGAATTTGCATCTGTTTACCCAAAATAAGCTGCAGGTCACATGAACTTGAATGGTTCCTCTTGCCTCAATCGGGGAAAATTTCCTTGAGTTTCTCTGAAAGATTAACAGAAGCACGACTGTCATTACAGACACAAGCCATGAGGTGTTAGCAATGGGAAGTGCTAAGCTAAATTAATAAATATCATTGTGAATCTCTCTGATTAATGTTTTTGGTGGGGATTTCCCCAAAAAATGGCCAGACTCTAAAGTATAAATACGGACTCTGGAGATGTTAAAAGTCTGCGTTCTCCTGCTAGCAAAAGCCCAGTTCTTCACTGACCCAGTAGCCTGGAGAACAGATGCACATGCAGGAGCCGTACAGGCAGAGATATTGCTATCCCACTTTCAGAAATAATACTTCTTGATGCCTAGGGTGCTCCATATAGATACCTTGATAATGCACAGTATCTTCCGAAATGTTCCCAACCTCAGTAACCTAGGGAATGAGGAAAAGTGTCAAAACATCTGCAGCTGCACATTGAGGAACCCTTTAGAGACCACAGCAGAGAGGCAGAAGAGCACGCAGGCACTGGCCGTAGAATGAGGCTGAGCGTATGCGCAGGCAGATCGAGCAGACTTGCTTCTGAGCAGCATACAGTTCATATCTCCCATCTCTCCACCAGGGAAGGTGCACGAGAACACAAGCAACCCCTGCCCAATTAAATGAAAATTAATCAAGCAGCGTAGGACGGGATATCTAGCTGTTCAGACAGGTAGAGTGGTATGGGAGTACAGAAAAGCAAAATGGGTCAGAGGGTCTGATTCAGGGTCTGAGAAGAGTTAAGATATCTTCTGTACTGGTAAAAAACCCATAGTTATATTTGTGCTTTCCTTGGTTGGTTGATGGGTCATTTTAAGTTGAAGAATTTGCAATTCTGATAATTCTGATACTCACTGTGGGCACTGAAACAACTCCACAGTATGGCAAAACAATGAGGCTCCCAGCACAATGGAAAAAGGGCAGGTCTCAAGGCAGGGGAGATGAAGACCTTTTGATATGCTTATAAGCACAAGAAGGCCGTTCCAATGTCGTAGATTAGTCAGAAGCATTTTTGCCATTTCAGACACTAAGAGAGATCCAACTCAGATACAAATCACCCAGCAAAACCACCAAGCATTCCTTTAAGAACAAACAGTATCTTCATTCAGAAGAGTCAAGGTTACTCTCATTCATCAATGGATTGCACATGCTACAGCTGCTCTGCAGGTGACAGATCACAGCTCTGCACGTTGTGACTCCACATTGGCAAAGCTTCCTGACAGGAGTCTTTGTTTAAGTTGAGGGCACTTATTTAGCTGCACAATTAAATCTATAAATGGGCAGCTAATCAGTAGAGTGAAGGCTTTTTTTCTTCTTTTCTAAATTATGCTCTAAATATTGCTATTTATTCAAGGACTGCCTTTAACACAAAGAAAATCTAAAATACATAGTGTAGTACGGTATAGTACGGTACAGCAAGATTTCTAGTGCCATGTATGTAATAGGTAGCCTAGAACACAACTTCTCCTTCTAAGAAGTTTTCCTTTGTGAGGGAGAAGAGGGTGGATCAGGTACGTATCTGGTTTTGTTTCTAACCTTTTCTTGCCATCAGCATTTCTGTAAATCCATACCTGTGAATGATACCACTGAAGCTATCATGCAATTTATTTGGGCACAGACCTTTTTCATAAGGAGGCATTTCTACAGCCTGAAGCTCTGTGTGCTACAAGGTCTGCTTAATACACCAGGAACTAGAGTATTCAGAGGCTGCCATGAATGCAGAATTGTAATTTTCCGTTACAGCAAGTCTACAAGGCATCAGAAAGCCTCACTCTACAAAGTCTCCTTCCTGAACTGCCCTGCCTCTCTGAAGAGGCCATGCACCCTTTCCCTTGGCTGTTTATTCCCAGCTACAGGGACATTTGATACCACAGGTGTTTGTTTAGTATTTCTGGTGACGTGATCTATAAACACACATGCGTAACAGTCCTTTCAGAAGGCTAATTTTTTTGGTGGAGTACTCCCACAAAGCAGGGAGCTCTTCAGATCTCACCAGCATGCAGCGAGCAGCTTCCTTTTCGCAAAGCAATCCTGTTGTTAATGCAGGTAGCTATTGGCAATCCATCTGGTTAATTTTTCCTTCAGGCACAGTTGTGCTGTTAACTTAAGGTAAACAAAACAAAAAAAACCCCCACAAAATCTAGCAAAAAAAAAAAACCTGCCAAAATAAAATAACTCAAAATCCCTCTAAAACACAAAACACCCACAACAAACCCTTATGCTGAACTTTTTTTTTATAATGAGATTGTTCTTTTCCTTCATTTATGCTGGTATTTGGGGTGGCCACTTCTATTCAAATAAAAGACAAATACCAATAACCTGTTGCATTCACTTGTCAGCATATCTGTATAAAGACATGGGCTTTGTTTTCCATGGCATCCTCATGCTCCAGTAACTAGAGATAAGGTGAGCAGCCGGTGAGAGTTATAGTGTGTAGCTGGAATACAAAGACAGTGCAGAGGTGAGTTTCAACTGGCCACATTACTCATCTTGCCAGTAATTCAGGCTAACAGGAACATTTTTAGAACAGCCCTCAGAAACCATCAGGGGCACAACAGTCCCTTCCACACAGAGAGACATAGTTTGGAGCAGTTTTAGGCAGAGGTATGAGAGTTGCATAGCAATGCTGTCCCTTCTAATGAACTCTCCTTCTCATCCCCAGCCCTTCCCACTGCCAAATGCAGTGCAACTGTTCAGTAGTATTAAGACAAATCTATTGCTAATCTATAGGTTTGACATTTTCAGATTTATTCAGACATATTACCCATAAAATTGCTCTAACACAACCAGAGGACATTATCAGAATTGGCTGTTCCCAGGATGTTTGGCACTCCATAATTCAGATGCATTTAACTTCTCAATAAATCTTGCACATTTGGATAATTTGCTGCAGCAACGTATAGTCTTGCCTAGAGGATTCTTCTCTTAAGACATTTAATAAATTAAATATAAACCTGTATAGCCCACATTTACTACTGACTGTCCCATTTAAAAGACCATCCCAAATTCCCAGCACCATGCGATCTCACGGCACTTTCTGCAAGACAATGATGCTCAGCCAGCCTTTTATGCTACGTTTCACTCTATCAGAAATAGTGATGGGTCACCCTGTTTCTTCCATTGTTTCCAAGCCACTCAAGGCCAGAGGTAGCAGAGATCACCTTATGGTCACACCTCAAAACAAAATGTGCTTTCCAGCCCTCCTCACACTGGTCAGAGCAGGTGGCCAGAGCAGACAGGGAAAGAAATCATATACCTTCTCACCTGTACACAGATAACCTCATCTGCTGATCTCTGTCACAGGGCACTACACAGTGGGGCACCCCATCTTTCTGAACAGCGCTTCTTACTCATGCCTTTAAATAAAAATTGCTCTGGAGTGCTCTACAGAGACATTGGGATCGAATGAGCTGAAGGACCTTCCATATGGAAAATTCAGGGCCAGAAGTGCACCAAAGTATCACCCACAGAAAGTCTCCCCTATTAAAATCCAGCTTGCTCTTTCTTAATTCAAGTTCCTGCCTGTTGTAAAAACAAATGAATAATTAAAAATAAAAACCCTCAGGATAAGCCAGCATCTGCTCACGGGTGTCAGGTTTGCTACAAGCCAGGCTGCAGTTGCCCATCTTTGAGGTTCCTCGGCAGCTTCTGTCCTTAGAGGGATCACTGTGTCCCTGCCATCTGGCATAGCAATGCTAAGCTGCTTTTGAACTTCAGCCAATCAGTCTAAGGTTTTAATCCAAAAAATCCCATAACCCTGTAGAGAGAGCCACAAATTCAGGTCTCATCAGTGCTTTAATTACACCCAGTTATTTGACTTGTTTGTAGCTCTACCAGTATGAGATAATTACATTAATGGGAAAGCAACACATGGTTGGAAACACTATCAACAAAAGCAGAATCTATATAGTGAAAATCCACCCTGAGAATGTTATTTTATTACAATTCACCTCCACTACCCACTTCTGCCTGCTTCCCAGGCAGCCTTGAACCTGCCTCTCTGAGACTTTCCAGAGGCCAGTACCAAGCCAGGCCGCTTCCATTTTCTCTGGGGACAGGATTCCTCTCACCAAGGCCAAACGGGGTGAACAGCTAAGTGGGACTGTCACCACTGGCCAAGGTGTCATGAGAGCCCTTGGCACCTGCTCTACCTCTCACAGAAAGCTGACAACTGCAGCAGGGTGCACTGTAGCGAGGAACTGAGTACTGATGTCAAGAATTGGCAAAAAAAATCACATTTTCCCTGCAGAACCATGCATACTTTATAAACTCCACCCTGTGATGGCAAAACCAGCAGGAAGACAGTGTGAAACGTATGTGCATCGAATCCCTACCTCAGACAGCTCACACCTTTTCAAAAAAATATGGGGCTAGAAAAATTAGTCTATTGTAGACAGCCACATTTTTTCATGAACCACTTACTCTTTTATTATGAAGTAGATATAAAAGGTTCTTATAAAAGAAGTTCCTTTTAGATGCTTTTGTTAAACTATAAAGCTTCTGAAGAGCTCTACGAAAGCTGGCAGCGTCCATTGATCACCGAGACATCTCCTTTTTCAGTATTCCCTCAAGTATTCAGCTCTTTTCTTACTGCATTTTCTATTTGGAAGATGTAAGTGATGATGCTTTTAGGGTCATCAGGCTCACTGATAACTCATTTACCAGTATACTTCACTCATTCTGTATCTTATCTCAGCTTACAGACCTGTATTTTTTCTTTAGGTATTAAAGATTATATATATAAACAGCATCAAAGCTAACAGTGGAAATCACTGAGTAGAGGGCCATCTGTTGCGATGAATTTTCAGAGCATCAGAGGAGGTAAAATGTTCCTGTGTCATAAATTTTGCCTAAGCAAAACCTTATATTTCTGTCCAGCAGCTCCTTACAGAAGAATCCCAATCCACCTCACACACCAGTCAGATGATATTTCTCAAGATAGGTTTAATACTCAGTGTCTGCTAAAAGATCTTATACAAGACAAAAAATTAGAGCAAGAAATGCAGAATAAAACCATATCAATGGAAAGGTAGCTAAGCACAATACAATTAAACAGACTAGAAATCAGCAAGAGCATTAGTATTAAGCATATTAATATCAGGATTTAAATAAAATCTCAGTGAATACCACCAAAGTATAACACAAAAGCTGTAATAACTACTTACCCTCTGGGTCTCAGATTTTAATGTCTTCCAGAAGAAAAAGGTCTACCTAGAGTTCACACTGCCACAGTGCTAGGGTCTTTACTGCTCCCCAAGCCATCAGTTCAGTTGAGTTCACAGCCAGTGCCAGCTCCTCAAGACTGACCCACAAGTTCCATCACCCTACAGCCTTCCTCATTTTTCACTCGAATCCTGCAGCCAAGGTGATGCCAGGTCTCTGCAAGAAGTCTAACTCATTTTCCTGCTAGGTGTCACACAGTGTACCAAAATAGTTGTGTCATTCAGGGAGAGGTAATGTGCATCAATTACTAGGACAGATGAGAGATTGACCTAATATGTGTATAAACACAGTGCCTATTCATTTAAAAAAAAAAACAATTTAGACTCCATTTTCAAATAAAATTCATTCCAAAGTTTTAAGAGCAAAAGCTAAAGTCATTCCAAAATCAAACCTGAAAAACTTATTTTTGATTCTATAGCAACACGCTCTTCACAGTAAATGTGAAAGAAGAAAATTACTTACTTTTGGGGGGAGACTTTAGCACAGAGAATTGCTCTAAGACTTGAATTTTGCATGACAAGTTTCAGATTCCTATTAAATTAAAACTTTAATTTAAACTTTAATTTAAACTTTAAACACTAGATTTATGAACTAGATGGTGTGGTTAGATTAGTTCTCCAGAAGTCCACAGGATATAATACATTCAGTTTAAAACTTCTTAAACGAAGTCTGGCCTGTGGACAAACATCTGCCATTTTGGTTTGTTCTTACTGTCTCAAATATGTTGCAAATTTAGTTTCTTATTACTCAAAACTGCAGTGTTAAATTTTTGGTAAAACCTCAATAATTGTAACAGCTAATTGGTAACATTAAATTTCTCAGCAGGGGCACAACTTATTCAGTACCTGCTTCCAACTTTCCATCACATCCTGCTCTCTAAAATGGAGCTTCCCGTGATACCCAAAAGTGGCAGAGCTCTGTGCTGAGTCACTACACACTGGATGGCAACAGGACACAACATTTCTGCAGATACATAAAATAAAATAAAATAAAGTAAAAATAACAGAAAATTGTTTAACATATAAAAAGTGAAATTCAGATAACTATTTGTCATGAGAAACATCTGACATTGCGCTCAATGCTCCCTAGATCTGCTGTACAAGCACTGGAGAAGTGCAGAGAGACTCTATGAGATACCAGCACAGCACGGAAAGTTCTGCCCCGTGGAACTTCTCCGTGTTTACTACATCAGGAGGCTTTTCTCTCTCAGGACCTTCAGCAGAAACATTATTACTCACAGTAAAATACATGCCACATACAAAATCCTATTAACAACTTGCTGTACAAAATATGAGTTGAACATCACCTCTTCTGCAGGAAGCACAAAAAGCAAAGCATTGTTAGAGTGGCAAAAGAATTTCCCAAGAAGCAGGAGTTTCCCTTGAGCTTTCAGCACTGTACCCAAGAGGAGGAAGTGGGAGCAAGCCCCTGAGCCAGCCAGGATGAGGAAATGATAGCACCAGACCTCCAGTGGCACCGAACACATCTGCCTTTACCATGGGCTGAACACTGTGCACTTCTCTAAATAGTGAAGCATCTTTTGTGAAAAGAATGTGGGGAATGGTTTAGGGATCAGCAGCTGGATTCAGACATTTGCTTATTAGAGACAACTGAAAAAGGAAAAATATGCTACAGCAGAATTTGAGAAGATAATGATAGTGTTGATTTACAAACTCCTAGATTCAAAATGGGAAGCAGCCTGACAACAGCACACATCATGCAAGACACCAGTAAGGGGAGGGAGAGACCATTCAGATCTCGGATGTAGATTGGGTCAACACCATATGCATTTCTTTTGAGGCCAGAGGTATAAATTAGCACAAAGAAAATCAGTGCAATATAAAGGTTGTAGATTGACAGCGTGTCAGCTGCACATCACGAGTTGTCCTGAGCCCTGAGAGTATACGTTCAAGCAGTTATCACAGATAACACTCACTGCTGCATACCAACACCCAGTTTTACCTGCACTTTTTTTCTCAGACAGTAGCGTAGTGTCTGCAGCAATCACATTAAGAGGAGGTACACTTTGTGTTTCAACAGACTGCATTCATAATTCAAGCTCTTGGCAAAGCAACTGAGTTTTGGAATCAACCTAAAAGTCTCCGCTGAGCTCAATAATCAATAAAGAACAAATTCCAGCCTTTTGCTCCTGGGGATGGTGTTTATTTGATTTTATTTTTATTCTTGTTAACAGGTGGGTTTGATTACATAAACGTTGTACTGATTGTGCTTTATGAAATTTCTCCATTGGTTCTCTGAACTTACTTTCATGCATATTTGAGTAAATAAAGCTGAAATCTAAGCAGGATCACAAGATGAGTTCTGATGAACAATCATCATTTCTATCAAATCTAATTGCACAAAGTGCTTGACGCAAGAAACTTGTTGCAGTGAATTACTATTGTTATCATTGTTATCTTAAAATGAATTTTGACAAGATCCATTATTGGTAAGCACCATTATTTTGTTCTATTCTCCTAACTGCTTCATGGGACACTGAAATTACATATGTCTTTTAAAAAGGCTCATTTTAAAGTGTTATTAATACAATACAATGGCAGTAAAAATTATCCATACTATGCAAAGTGTTCATTGTTATGAAAAACTGGTAATTGCTAAATAGATAATAAGCACAGTGAGAAGGAAAGGCCATTTGTATTTCATTGGAATAAATCTACTTCACAACATATGATCTTATTTCAGTACTTCCCCTTGAAAACAAAAATGAGGGGTACAATAAATTGCAATTACATATTTTTGCAAGTTTGCATTAGTATTTTCTCTAGAAGTTTCACGAACAGAAAATGATCTTGTGATGAGGTAGTAACAATGTATCTGTGAGGGAATTCACCTAGTTGCAGACGATGAATCAGACCTGGATTAGTTGCCCACCCGTGGGAATGCTGGCTGTACATGCACAGAGTACAAATAAACACATTTGCACCACTCCAAGGAAACCTCAGGATTAGGAGCAGTGCAATCACCTCCCTAAGTTAAGGGAGGGCAATTCACTGCTAACAAAGTGTTCAGAGGTAAACAATTCTACTAAATACAAACAACGTCAGGGGAATGTTTTTCCCGCCTTTCAATGTATGAGCACATTCAAGACTCGCTACAGAACTTCCTCCAGATACCTGTGGAAGATGCTGTTTAAAGAATAAGCAAGAATCTTGTTTCAGAAAATGTGCATTATTCATATAAATTAACATTAAACTTTAGCACTTCCTTTGGACAGTAGCAGCAAGCACCATGGAATATAGACCATAAAGATTCAGATTAGATGAGTCCCAATACTGAATTATACTGGCACTGGACCTTCGCCGGTAAAAGCGGAGGAAACACTGAGGTTTTATGGAAATAATGTGGTGTACCAGCTGCCACAAAGCAGAATATGCCTGCCATCAGTCACTGAATACTTGTTTACTCTTTTGGCAATTATTCCTTATTTTTTTTAACCAGGTCTTCTTCAAGGCTGCCCATCAACACAGGATCAACTAAAGAAGTCCCCTTAAAGAATTTCCTTGCCTTCACAAACAAGATGCTGGATTAATATCTTTTCAAACCTTTCACTGTATTTTGAGTAACCTGTGAAGAGAAGCTTCCGGAAGCACTGGGGGCATTTATTGCACCGAATTAATTGATTTCTAGTTATCTAACCTCAATCAAACAACAGGAGCACTCACAATATTTCACTCACCAATGCTTTCCATTTCCCTGTGTCAAAAGAGATGCGAGGCTGATATAAAATTATTATGACTGTAATGATGAGAAAACTGAGTTTAAATGTGGATGCTACAGGTATATTTGTTTGCTACAACCTGTTCAGATGAAGTTACTGATACTGTTACATCTATGCATAACATCTATTCCAGTAAATTATCTAAAGATGCAGTGAGGACAAGCTCATACACAGTATTTTTGCACCCCGCATTGCTCCTTGGCGAGTGGAGATTTCAAGTGCACTGACAGCAGCTTTGGCTTCTCTCACCCAGTCTATGAAGCTTAAGTTTGCTTGGCCAAAAGAAAACAAAAGGAACAATAGATATTGATGCCGTAACCTCAGAGTTTTGGAGTCTAGGTTGAAATTGAAAGGCCAGAAGCTGACATTTTCGCTCATAAATAGGTGGCAGAAGTAAAAAGGACAAATTGAAAGTGAACACTTACTGTATTCCTCTGAAGAAGTCCTAAGTGATTTTATAAAAATTGTATTCAGCCAAAATAAAGATGTTTTCAGCTCTCAAGGAATACAGTACATTTCAGCTGTTCTACTTTCCAGTTGAACTCAAGAAGAAAAGAAAAAAAAATAGTCTGTTTAATTAAAGATAAAATAATTATTGCTGAGCAGTCTGAAACCAAAATCTTTTTTCTGGTAAACAAGAAAACAAAGAAATAAAATGCTACTCTGATATAGGTCATGTGAATGTGTATCTCATTAGTAATCCACAAAAAATACCTAATAGAAATTTAATCACTTAAGATCACCAGCTCCTCATCAAAAATCATTTGCTGTGCATGGTCACAGGACTCAGCATCACTTTAACTAGAAATCAGCATTTGATAAATTGTTATTAACTTTATTCCCCAAGCTCCTTTTGCAGAATATAACACACAAAAGTGGCAAAAGTTTCCTCAGTGCACCACAGGATATAACACATTTTAGACAGAGTAAAAGATAAAGCATTTCAAGACTTTACTACTTCACACAAGTATATTGTTTATTATTTCATTTTTCAACTGAAAAACTGTCATTCCTACTACCAGGATATATTCAGAGTAGTGTTCGATGCAGTTGCTTATATTCTTTATATTTTCCAATGTATTACAGCAATGGAAGAGAAAGAAAAACTTGGGAAAACAAGGAGGAATGAAACACAATTTAAAAACAGATAGCAGCCACTCTAAGTTGTATTCTTGACCTTTTATTTTTCTCCTAATTTATCTTAATAACAAAAAGACATTCCTTACCAAGGAATTTAATAAGAAGGTAATGATCTGAAGGATAATGTAGCACAATGCATACATATTTTTGCTGCACTTTCGGACTGGTTGGGGTGCCACCATGTATGGAGCAGAAACCATTCAAAACATGATACACCCAGATTATCAGGTATTTTCATCATTTTGAACAGATGGATCACAGTTGAGGCATGACTGCAAGAAGACCCACACGAAGGTGAAAGTATCAGCAGTGCAGTATAGTGTAACTATTAAAATAAAAGCATGACCCCAGAGGAAGGCAGAACATTCCCCTCAAGTAATAGGAAGACTGAAGCTACCTGCTGGTATTCAGAACCACATTGGTTCCTTTTACTGTGCATGGGAAGGAAGTATCTTCCAAAGACTGGCAGTCCAATTACACAGTACCTGAACCAAGAAAAGAAAGGGTATTGAGAGGGTATTTATGAAATTGAGATCACATAACCATCGCCAGTACTTTCTCTTATATATCCAGCAATGAATTTCTTTCAATTTTCCACACACAGAAGTTAACTCTGTACAAGGAAGAGGACTAGCTGAACAAAATAAATCATGGTAGAAGAGGCCACGGATAATGGCACACAGCCAGGCGCTTGCCCAGTTGTTCCCCAGGCATTTAAGAAAGCAAAACATTCAGCATGATATGCTGACAATGAAGCCTTTGTGTTATATAAATGAACTGGAATCAGCACCCTCATTCCTCAGTCTCGCATTTACCATGTTTGGAGTCTGTTCCTCTCAGTTGTTCAGTTTAAAATCTGCTGGCTGTGGGACAAAGCCAGCTGTCAGAGCCACCGTGAGACAAAGCCCGAGGCAAGGCTGTTCTCCATTCCCCGACTCAGGAGGACTTGGAGCCGTCTTGCGCTCAAGCTCCCAGGCTTATCTTTCTCATGCCCAGCTTGTGCTGCAACAATGCAGATTTGTTGACTATCCATAATTGGAAATGAAGATTTGATAGATATCTGGTTTTCCACGTGTTTTTGAGCCTTCTTGCCCAATTATTCCATATGCCTGATCTCATTTCCATTTTTTGTCCCAAACCCACTTTTGTGCTGTTGTGCAGTCAGGGTCTGGGGCAGCACTCAAACATTGACATATACATGGATTTAAACAAGCATCTCCAGCCTGGTGGAATTCCTTTCCACACAAATCTTATAACTTGTCTCTGAAACTGACTCCCAAAAGAAGCATCAAATTCAAAGAAAGAGAGTGGATCCTTCTTAGCCTTATAAGTATTAAATGTTCGCTTTACCCTGGTACTATTAATCGTGCGAGTAGGCAAGCTTTTGTAATGCTGCTGCTCAAATTCAGGGCAACTCTCATTGAAGAGTAATATATTTTGCACAATAGCTCAAAGAAATTTGAGCAAGCATTTAAAGTGGATATTATGAATGCATCTGTTCTACTCTGGTTAAAGGTTTATATCCTTTTTTTATAGTTTAACCTTAGAAAAGGGAACTAACTTCATACAAAAATATGCCAGTGTTCATTAAACCATAATTTTGAAAAGTCTTGAAAAATGTATTGTTTCTTTCCTGAAGAGATGGACACAACTGTAATTTAATTTTTAAACTTGTCATCACAAAGAACTCCAAACACACATTTTCACATAGACATTATCATAGAATTCTGCAATATGGAAATATCTTGCGGCAGGATCTATAAATGTTTATGTCTTGTAAATATATGCAAACAAAGGCAGGATCCTGGCAGCAAATTCTTGGACACACTCTTAGACATCTAAACAGCTTTGTACTGAAAATCTTAGAGCTCAAATGGGAACAGCAATACACTGAATTATACCAAATGTGAATTTTTTTCCTCAACTTCAAAAGAGAACTCCAATTAAAGATCAGTTCAAATGTAGATCAAATAAAATCAGATTTTTAATGTATAAACAAATACCACGGTGGATGAAACTTCATACTTGGAGCTCAACTCCTCAGTACTCAGCACCGGCAGCATATGCAGCCATCCATCATTCAAATGCCCAGCACTGGCACACTAATTTAAATATAGTCATCAGTGAGAGTAGTTCTTGCAAGTTTTACCACTCTGTCATGAAGATTACTTCTATTATGGGTGTTAGCTGTGCTCCTTATTGCTCCAGCAGTTATAAAAGATGAGCTTTTATAGGCTCAATTCCACAGCATTCAGTGAAGTTATTTTGGAGCCCTGCTTGTACCAAATTAGTTCAGGGGGTGAAGCAGATTTCAAAAATCAGCATAACTTCTGTGCGGCAACTGAGTTAACATGCCACCCTGTAATTAAGGGATGGCTTTAGACTGTGTAATTATCAAAAGTGATAACACCAAAATAACAGAACAGTTATCATGAAAATAATAATGGATTTTAAATAGTTATGTAAACCTACAACATATTTCATTGACAGTAAATATTAAGAACTCCTTTTTGTAATCACGGATAAGTTCTGTATGACATATAACCATTTACAGGACAGCAACAGAAAACCCATCACCTGGGATAAACAAACTGCGTGGGGTAAAATAGTAATAAATGACATACAAATGGAATAGCCACTGACTAAAAGAGACAAGAAGTCATTTCTCCATATTTTAAAAATATCTGGCACACGATCCATCCCAACAGGTCAATTGTCCCTAGTGTGGTTGTGCCCCTTTCAAATTCTAAAAAAAAATTACAGCAGAACACAGAGGTTAGGATCACAAACTCCTTGTTCTCACGTTCTTACTTCTCAGTAACACGATGTCCTTTACAGACAGTTGTGACGCTGCAATGTTTCAAACACTGGCAAGGCAACTCAGTTGCAAAGCTGGCACTGCTGCAGCCCTAAGCTGTGCTGCGGGGATGTCTGCTACCTTGGGTGCATCCAATACCTGGAATGGGCTGCACCCATTGCTCATCACCATTTCAGCAGCCATGGAAGAAAGTAACTTCAGTTCTCCATTCTGTTCTAGATCTACTGTACAAATCTGGGCAAGTCAGTCAACCTTTCATTGTTGCACTAGTAGGATGGTGAGGGAAGTCTTGCAATGTGAGAGGAGGAGTTTGAAGAACTATGATGCAGTATGAACAATGTAAAAGGCACCTATGAGGTTGCCTGTCTTGTTATACCTGTCCTGTGTATGGGAAATCTACCTTCCAACCAAGCCGTTCAGTTTGCTAAAGAAAAGACCATTTGTGGTCTGCAAATACCTACAGTGGGTCAAAAACCACAACCAGGAAGAAAAATGAAACTGAGCAGGTGGATAAGACAAGGCCTCAAAAGAGGGGTTATATTGTTCTCAAGCAATATTTAAGCCAGGGACACAGGAATCGCACAGCCCAGAAGTTTCCAAGCAAGCAAGGAATGTTTGCAGTCCAAAAGGACTCAACTCGCAGCTACGAATATTTACCCTGTGCTTTCTCCTTGGAAGCCCATGAAGCTTTGGTGCCTAATGCAGCAGCTGTCTCACACACACAGAGTGCTGAAGAATTTCACTTCAAGATGAATGAAGCATTACAGGATTCAGCTTTTCCTTTTTTTTAAAGATATTTTTATTACAGAATAAAAAAATCTATTGGTTTCCGCGGGGCTAATGCTAAATACACGTATCTGTACCAGAAATTAATCCACAAGGAATGGATAATATGCAGAAAGAAGGATTGCATCTTAACTCACATGCTAAGATGGTAGTTGCTTTTCTACGCTATTTACAATTAAACTCGGAGCTGCAAACTTGTATGCAGTCTTTTATGTTGAAAATGTCATGGTTTCTCTGTTGCCACATGTAGTAGATTAAATTGAGGAACTGCTTGCTTTCAAACCAGCAAGTCATGATTTTATTAAAAATATTTAAGGATAATTTCAAATATATCTCTTCAGAAATTCCATCCTCCTCCGCCATGAATGAGATGATTATACACTACTGCCTGTATAATTCAGCATCATCTGCTCACTCTGCCTTCTTCCCACTGATAGCCACAAGACACAGTTACCCGTGCAACACCAAGTCTAACGGACAAAACTTTATTTGAACCTCTCAATAGTATGCTTAAATATCACCAGCTCCCAGTCAAGCCCTGGAGAATTCAAGATGATTATCAAACCTACTCTCCGAGAATTAATTTCCATGTATCTCCTTCTGGAATCGGCTAATGTCATGTTAGAAGCATCTTTTTGATGATCCTCTTTTTGATGATCCTCTACCACCTCCACACTTCATCATACTTTGCTCTCATACTGAAAGGACAAGACAAATCATCTCAGCAACATTGTCACCTAAACTTGACTTCCAATTTGCCTTTTACTTTTCCCTCTCAAGATGTTTGGGGTCACGATTTTTAAAATCAAAATCCCTACGCTGCGAGAGTGATCCTTGGTGGGTTTTGGTGGTGTTGGGCCATACCTACAGCCCCAGATGGAGCCACACATCAGCACTTAATAAAGATGACTGAGCCTGCAGAGCCTGCACAAACATGCACTCTGCCTGCACGACAAATACTAAAGCACTCTTTTCACAGAAATGTTTTCTGCCAAAAGAGAGAGAACAGAAAAGAGCTAGCCAGCATTACCACTAATACCGGCTGCAAAGCCCGCATTAAAAAAAATACATATATGAAAATAAAAGAGGTTTCTGTATAGGACCTGTGAGATAAGTAAGCAAAGACAGGTGCCTGTAAAGCAAGGATAAAAACCAGCCTCAGGGTGAGCATGGGAGAGCCTCCAAACAGCTCTCTGGCAGATCCTAAGAAGAATGTCAGCCAGAAGCAGCTGATTTCAGTGAGTCTAGGAGGGAGGCAGAGCAGACAGTTATGCAGGTCCTGAGACATTTCTTTCTCAAACAAACTGAGCCTGAATCCCTCCACACGGTGACTATTTCAATAGAATATGAGGAAGTCGCATCCCAGGGACAGCTTTCCGTACATGTTTAAAGGGGAAATGATCTTGCAGATGAAGGACCATTTTTGATCTCCTGTAAAGATGTTCCCTTAGGATGAAATTAAATGCAAAATTTGTTGGGCTCAGAAACAAATAGCTGCCTGTAATTTACTGTCTGTCAGGATTATACCCTACATTTTTATAGTTTTATCACTATCAATGCAGAGTTGGTGCCGCATCCATAGAACATTCATACACACATGGTTTCCACTGTCCTTCACACTTATTCTACTCTCCCCTTGAGCAAACCAAACCGAAATTTTGATGAAATTTAAGGCTTTTAAGTACAAACATATATATTGGACAACACTATCATGACAAACGGCCTGCCTTACTCCTCACACAGAGCATATGGTAACAGCTTCTGCCTTCTTCTGCATTGCTGGGACTGGAGATATTTTTAGGGGTTCCAGGGTCAGAGTCAAGGAAGAGGCCATCAATTTACTGCTTTGTATACCTGACTGTACACAGTTGCTATGTACAGTTCTCCTCCTGGCTCCTACAACATGTGTTTCAAAAAGAGTAAATTACAGTTCTAATAAAACCTCAAGATTACTTTGAGGGGAAAAGTCACCTATTTTTAAAGTTGTTAGTTTAAAATTAACATCTTCACAGGGAAATGAGCTAATTCCAATGAAAGTAGCAGATACAAAAGCCAGCAGTGAATTCAGTTTTTCACATTTTCCATGCAGAGATAGCTATTTTGTCAACGTCAGAAGAATTTGACGTTGATGAGTGAGATTTTGACAGGAGATATTTCATGTAATTTTTGTCTTTAAAAAGCACTTTTTTTGTGTAGTTTATAAATAGACTCAAAACCTCAGAAATTATTTCCGTTATTCTGTGTCCTTGGCAAGTTGTTGCGAGCGTCTCAGCCCCGTTTAGTGCAGCAGACAGCCAAGGAGGAAACACCACGTGCTCCCTGTGCCATGGCCATGCAGCAGCCAGAAATTCAGCTGGCCTCAGGGAGGTGGGATTTATGTCATTTAAAGAGAAAACAAAAAATAATCAGCAGTATTACACATCACACTGTGTGCCAGCAATTATGTCCCACAACAGCGGATGATTCGTTCAAATCAACACAAGGAATTATTTGAGAGATTATCAGTTAAAGAACAACTCAATGAGAATTAAACAGAATACTAATAAAAACACTAATGATCTGAGTAGTCACATTTTTCTTTACTCTGCAACGACTTCAGGTTATGCCCTTTTCAGTTGTATTTTATTTATTTATCTTTCTAAGAAATTGCCATTTGAACATTGCCTCTCACATGCTTCCATAAAATTACAAACCCACATGCTCAACAATATGACACAGAGTATGATGATAATAACGGCACACACACCAGATTAGTCACCCAAGAAAAAGGCTTTCAAAATTAATGAATAAATTATCCTATAACTTTAACAATTAACCTTCATAATCAAGAAGCCTTTTCTTTGTCAATTGCAAAATAGACTCCTTGAAGTAGAAACATGTTTGGCACAGAAAATTTCAGCCTGAAGTGATGACTCCAATTTCTGAATTATGTACTTTCAGGAACAAAACAAACCGTATTAGTGACTGATGGTAGGAAGATGTTGTTTTTTGACAGTAGAAATACACTCTGTGTTGCAGCTCCTTCAACAAAACAGCTGTTGAAGAGCAGCAGATGCACAAAGTCTGCAGGCTAGGAAATGTCTCATAGACTTGAAAAAAAACAAAACACGAAGGACAGGTAGAACCTGTGGACTCACAAGAACAGAACATAGAATGGAAGGATATTATAGTATACAAACCAGGGAAAATTATCTTGCTCCTTTCTGCAGAAAGGAGTTCACACAGATGTTTTAGTTATAAAACGTGCACAAAAAAAAAAAACACAGCAAAAAGAACATACATCCGTGTTAGCACTAAACTAAATAAATGTTTCCATGGTATCTGCAATACAGATAACCCTGGGGACGAAACATCATACACCCCAAACCAAGAGGATTTCTGTTTGAAGTGGAGCTGAAATTTCCTATGAATCACATATTATCAATTCCAGGCACATAAGCCTTATCTTCCCAGAAGACTGACAGCTTTGTAAAGCAGAGAAAAAGTAGCATTTTGTAAAGAAGAAAAAGACACCAAAATTTGGTATTTTAGTTGCTTCGGATCTTCAAATTATAAAAATCTTGGGAAAATCAGATTTAAACACAATTGAGTAAATGGCTATTGATCTTTGTAAAAGCTACCACTACATACTGAAATAAAAAAAAACAGCTTCGAAGATGTGCAGGTAAACATTAGAAAGAGATCTTCAGCCTCAAAAAAATTCCCAAACAACAAACCCCTGAAGTGCACCTGCAACAAATACTTGAGAAAAAAACAGCAAGAGTGGTAACTGCTATGAAAGATGTCAAGGTAAATATAAGGAACAAACATTTGACAGGGAAAGGGCAGGTTTTATCCAAACATAATGGAAAGCATAAGGATGGAAACCAGAAAGGGAAATAACTAAACACCCCTAATAAAACTGCAACGTGTCCTGTTCACTGCTTTATTCCCACATGCCACACAGTCACCACCGGGGCAGCAAGGATGTTCTCAGCCACCACTCCATTGCTCCAGCTGGAGACACATTCCAAATAACCTGTATTTCAGCTTTTTAATATATAGTGTGCAACTCAGAAACAATAATACTCTCCTAAGATTTAATTCTTCTTACCATTTTTTTCTAAATACAGAGACACTTTTATTCACACTTACCTTTTTGGATTGTATTCACCTCATTCTCTGGAAGCATGTCTGAAGCGGTTTCCCTGCAAAGACCGGTGTAGCTGACTGTGTTGTGTTTTTGTTATCTGATGAGCTTCTTTGCTTCTTCCTTCCATCTTGTTCTAAGCTTATTGGTGTTTCTCCAGCAGGGGAGGGCAAATTAAGCCAGTTCAGTTAATTTTATATTATTCTTACTTCTATATTACCCATATGCTTCACTTCAATAGACATGGTCCTGTCATTAAAAGCACTGGTTTGCAATACTAATAGCATCAACCATATAAGAACAGCCCAAACTTTATTAATGCAAATGAAACATTTTGAAGGAGATCGAGCAGGGCAAAGTACTCATTATTTTCCAGAAGTAAAATTCTTTTTGGCACTAAAATGTCATCCATTTGGATTTTGTGACGCTGCTACCTTGACCCACGTCCTTCTTTTAGCTGAAGCTTTAGATTTTTGGTGAATTTAAAATTCTCCAATGCACGAATGCAGATTACAACTTCCCAGGAAAGGTCTGCCTTGAGGACATTGTGTTTAAACATCAAAATCACCTTCTGCTTTCCAAAGCGTATAATTTACAAACAGTTAAGGAAGATGCACAATGAACTCATGCCACATGGCCATGGGTGGTGATCTGTATGTATGGAGTAAGAATGAAACCCTTACACGGATGGGGCGTGGTATTGGCATAGGACATTTATTTGTTCCTACCATAATAAATGCTGTTTAAAAAAAAATTTAAAAAGTGTAATCTCAAAATTGTGATCTTAGTATAGAATCCGGTTTGCAACATGCATAGTGACCTGTAAATCTGACTACAGTTTTTTAAAGGGATGTAAAATCTGGGAAAAAAATATTTCTGTTGATTTTATACCTACTAAATCTGTGAGTAGCAATCTAAGATCACTAAACCTTAAACTTGAGAAAGAAAATTAAAAAATTCTTCCCCATCCTTCCTTTCTTCACTTACTTTATTTGTGCATTTCAAAGGAGTTTTTTTAAAGACCGTTTCATTCCAGGCCCAGAATATTTAGCTAGAGATTTTGCTCTTGGGAGAAAACATTCGTAAACATTAGCAAGAAAATTTTATATATAAGTAAAATCATTATATTTTAAGCCTACTGCACCAAAAGATATGCTAAGAAATAAAAATTTAAAATAATAGACCACAATCAAACCAATGAAGTAAAATAATCCTTTTTAAAATTGTTGTGTACTAGCGAAATCCTGAACAATGGAGTCTAGATTCTTTTGGAATTAACATCTAATGGAGTGATTTTTGGAAGGGTCTTCAATAAACCTCTCTGACATTAGTGACTGTCAGATGCTTTAGGCTTTAAGGCCAGGAGTTGAGAGTACAAAGATTTGATCTGGTCTTGCATATGGTGTAACCCAGAAAGCTTTAATCAGTCTCCTGCAGCTACACTTGAAGTCAGTAATGTGCTCATCTTCAAAACTGGGGTATTCCTAAGCATTTCTAGTGGTTAAGATCCACTGTTCTTAGTTTTTTTTAGGGTTATGCTTCTTCCAACACGTATTAGCCTAAATTTAGCTTCTGTCCGCTGATTTATGTAGTTCCACTTTTGCCTATTAGTTCAAAAACCTCCCGGGAGCAAAAATCTCCTGCCATAGTTCTGATAAGTGTAGCTGAAAGTGTCTGATACTCTGATAAATCCTCTTAACCTTATTTTAACTAGACTGAGTCTCTCATTAAAAATGAGATTTTACAGACAAGTCATTTTTTTTGCAAAAATTTTCTGAGCCCGCTACGAATTGCTATAATCCTTTTAAAAAATATTTTAACATCAGAGTGGAGCTGAATGTCTAGGCAGAATTCTCATCAACAGAGTGTATGGGAGCAATAATCCTTCCTCCCACTGGTACATCCAAAGGCCGCATTCAGCCACACAAAGCCAAAGCTCTCACCAGGTTGGGCTGGTATTCAGCACAACACCCAATTCCCGTTCAACATCACGGTACTCCAAGACCAAATTCGCCCACCCTGCAGATGCAAGCAATAATCTTTGTTACCAAATGCATGGCCATTGATTTGACTGCATTAAAATGCACAGGAGACTACATCAACTACAATGGGCTTTGAATCAGACTTCAAAAGAAAACGTGCTGTGAAAAACTGGGCTTTCCAGGGACAAGAAGACAGGCATGTTATGAGCTTATTCCAATAGCATTCTGCAGCAGGAAATACTTATCAAGGCCAGAAAGATAGTCAAATGGTAGTCTGCACCCAGGAGGAGTGTTCAAAAGCCAACCAATGAAAGAAGCAATCAGGAACAGTGAGCTGACACCTACTTGTTGACAAGGAATATCTGGACCTGCTAGTACAGCCTGATTTTAGGCTTCCAGTTCTGGCCCTGTTAGTGCAAAAGGTACATCCTATCTCACCTATTTTAATCAATGTAATAAAGCCAAAAAGCCGACACAAAAACATGACAGACACTAAGGAGAGGATGCAGAAGAACAGAACTGTTCTACACTGAGGAGAAAGATTCCTTCCCATTACAGGATGATAATACATTGCTGCAGTTTTACAGAAGAAAAATAGATAGTTTTAGTTGGTATGCAAAAACAGCGCTAAGATGCAGTGCTGTGGGCATATTGCAACAGTTGCATCATATAAAGAGATGATCACAAAGCCATGCCCTGTCCACCCCACTCCACACTGCAGAAACTTCTGCACCTAACTTCCAGGCCGCAGGCTTTGGGGGCCGATTCTGCTAACTGAATACTATCTAAGACCCAATGAATAAATCATGAGACACCCCCCTCTCCTTGGTTTCAGGGGGCTGTAAGACAGTCCTCAGGCTATGGCGGTGTGACTGGCAATATTAGAAAGGATCTCCCGAGCACCAAGATCTTGTGTTAGTAAACCAGAGTAGGTGCTGATTTATGTGAAGCAACCTCCTGCCACTGATCACTATCCAAACTGATGATTTTCTTTTAGGGTTTTTCAAAAGTATTGTGACAGGCATTACAAAGAAAGTGGTAAGAAAAATAATACCTTTTCTGCACCCCTGCTGTCCTCTCTGTGTCACCTACTGGCTTTCACGGGCTGAAGAAATTCTCTCACCTCTCCTAAGAAAGGCTCCTCCCTTTCTCTGAAATGTCTGACCTTAGTGTCTGTTAAGGTACAGAGGCCAAACAAGACAGATCTCAAGCCTTCTCCAGCCTGGCAGTTCTTGAATTCTAATAATATTTGCCAGCAAACAAGTAAACTCCTCCAGTTTTTTAAATAGCAATAAATTCTTCAGTTCTCTATGTCCTCTGAAATATCATGTACATTCACATTTCTCTTAAAGCTGTAATTGTGCAAGTTAGTAATTCTTAATAATTACAAAGAAGATGCCTAGACTATTCCTGGCTACCAAAATTGAAGTCCTTTTACAGATGCAAATAGCTTACTTTTAGAGAGTTGCAGAGCCACATTTTATCTCACAGTCTAATGGCTCTTACTTAAAGGGCTGAACATTCTCCTGCCCACATTTTTGTCCTGTTAATGTGGCACTTACAAAAAGAGGTTATCAATATAAGAGTACCTGTAAAGCTCCACAAAGACAGGAAGGGAAAAACTATTCTTTCAAGCGCCATACACGGTCTTTTTGCCTCGACATTATTAAACTAAGCTTTCTTTTCTCTTACTGATGTTCTCCTTAAATGACAACAGTAGGGGTGGGACTGCAAGGAGGTAGATGTTGCCATGAGCAGTTCACATTGTGCCAAGGTGCAAGTGGATGGGAAATATTGAAGCCAATCAACATTTCTTATTCATCAGAGCACTACAGAAATTTAAAAAAATACAAAAATTTCCTGGATATCTCATAGGTATATTTCCATGCCCAGGGATAGAATTTAATAAGGTACACTTCAATGTTAATCCATATTTCCTGGAAATATTATATTTTTGGTTTAACTTTTTCACTACTGTTGTAAATCTGTTCTTTTCAAGGTACTTTGCAGACATGCTTTTACATGTAACCCAAGCATAACTTTTTGATGGCAAAATATTCTTCCTTTCCTATGGATATAATTATTTTGGGCATAAAAGCTTCAAGGAGCACCATTCAAAGGAAACTCCTTTCCAGGGTTGCAGTAACTGGCTTCACCAGCTCTTACGAAGCCTTGCAGGCTCCCATCCATCTATTTGGTGGCCAAATAGGCTCTCCTGCCACCACACCGCCTGCTTGGTAGGACACATGATAAGCCATCATCTGGAGCTGACAATGCTCTTTAATGACAGCATTGTTTATGCACCTGACAGTCGTATAATTTGAGTTAGGTTGTGGAGTTTCCATGGAAACAAAACACGACACTAAGAAATAAAGCAGAAAACAGATTTGAAAAGAGGGTCCCAGGCTGTAGCCCACTGACAGTTTGGAAGGACTCCAGGATTTGTCATAGACATGAGAGAGGAAAATAGGGATAAAATAATTCCTTATTAAATCGTATCATCCTGTCACATTTCAGAGCTACTTCATTGGTGAAGAGAAGTTTGGTCAACAGCAAAACAACCTGTACCACTGCATAAGCAGCAGCTCCAGACATGTAACAGGCAATGGAGACAGCACTGCTCAAAGCTCAGCCACAATCAGTGGGGACTCACAACCCTTTTATGTCAGATTCAAACATCTTGGAAACAAGCTTTGATATGCAGATATTCCAGCTTCTACATGAGGAGCACTGTCCTGTGCTGTACCTGAGCTATGCTCTCAGATGCCCTTCTGACAGCCTAATAATAAAGAAGGTTTGTTCAGGCTGCATGTCCCAGACACGCACGCATGGTAGCCCTTGATATGGAACAACCGGTCTTTTCTTGCTAGAGACCACTCCAATGCATAAGTGCAAGAAGGCTGGGAATCACTACCAGCCACTTTCATTACTTGCTCTTTCACCACAAAGCCAGAAGAAAAGGATCAAGGAAATGCAGCAGTTAAGAGAGAAATGCTGAAATCTCAATGCCACCATTGCAGTGAAAAGCAAGTGAAGAACCATCATCTTTCTTTTCAAACACCCACCACCTGAAAACTATATACAGAATGAACTCCACTATGTTATGACCAAACTCACTGCAGTCTCTGTGGAAAAACAGGAGTTCCAGCCCATTTTTTTTTGCTAGAAACCTTGTGCCTAAGGCAAAAAGTACACAGCACCTACGTGGGTGAAACTGCATCTCACCCAGCCCTAAGCAATGTCAGGGCGGGACAGTGCTGAACAAACTCCTGTTACTCCCCATCTCACAGAACACAGACTGGCAGGATGCAACACCATGCTGCACCACCAGCCCTTAAACTAGCCACTGTTGCCTGGGGAATTGCAACTTGACTCCTGAAAGACATGGAGTTCATCACATTGTGCATCCTCAACAAAGATGGGGCACGAGTTGGTCATTATCCAGGAGAGCAAATACAGATCTCAGGAAGTCAGCAGGAGATTTTTCATAGAAGCTTGATAAATAACAATAAGTTCAAGTAGGGAGAGAGCAGGTCTTGACTTTGGACTCGTTCCAACTATGGTGAAACTCTTATTTGAATGGCTACACGTACTATTTTTTGCATTTATCTGACAAGCCACTCTGTCTGTTCATCAAATTCTATTAAAAAATAACATTGTTAACTGTCTTCAGGAATAACTGCCCAAGACACCCTTCATTTCTGAGCTCTATTTGCAGAGACACAAGAGCATGGCTCAAATGTGTCAAGACTGAAGAATGAAGGTTCTTGCAGGAAAGCACTGCTATGCAGGAAACTCGCAGTCAACTCTCAGCTCTGCTGAGATACTCGTCCTAGACATATCATGCCTCAATGCATTGCATGTCTCAGTAATCCATTGGCAAAATGAGATTAAGACAGAAAATTTTGCAAGTAGAACTCCCTCAGGCAAGTCTAGAGGATACATCCTTGGAGACAGCCTTCCTTGTATTCACCCTTGGCCCTTTTGATCCTTTCTGAATCTAGTATCTTCTATCTGGAAGCGGTACTTAGCATAACAAGGGATGTCACAGTACTTTAAAATAGGAATAAAAAAACAAAGTCAAAGACGTACTTTAAAGGAAAAAATCATATGCCGTTAGGTTTCTTCATAAATATCAGTTAACCTGTCCTGCAATAATCACTGGATTTGCAGTTTTGTCTTGAACTGGAAGAGTATTTCAGTTTAACACTTATTTTCACATCTGCTAATGCTACTTGCACCCTCACGTACTCCAGCCTAGGTTTCCTCCATGCCTGTCCACCTGGAGCATTGGTTTCCCATCTTTGGCCCAGGCAGCACTGACAGTCTTATGCTGGGTGTGATTTACAGCATTTACATCAGGGAAGTCACACTAGAGGGAGCTCACCACATTCTCAGACAACAGTCATCTCCCTTTCAGGAAAAGGAACAGTTGTGGTCAGGACAAAGAAGACAGGACTCTGTTTAGGAGCACCACCCAGAAGGGGTTCAAAACCCAGAACCTTGTAGCTCCATAAGCTCAAGGGCCAGCACTGAGCATGCTCCTGAGCATATCATATGCTCAGATAATAGTTGAACAACAAGTACCACCTCCTTGTTTAAGAGACACATGAATTAGTGATAATGTTCATGAGCCCTATTAAACTGTCTAGTGTGCCAGCAAGAACATTCAGTAGTTCAAATGAATCAAAATGACTTTATCAAAAAAGCTTTATTAAGTTTTCTATTTTGAAGTTTGGCTGTTAGAGAAAAGAACCTTGGCAAATATATAATTTTGTGTAATTTCACTTGGATGCGCACTGTAATAGCCGTAGTATTTATGACAGAGTGAGTCATACTCATACACTCCTCAGATAGCAAAGACACCATCATCAGCACTATTTGAAATCAGAGTCCTTATGCAGGAAAATATTCTATTAAAGGTCTGTTTATTTGCCTTAAACTATAGACCTAGTCTATAAATATGTAATATTTCTGTACATACATCTGTGTCAGCCATGAAATGTCTATAAATAAGTGTTATAAAAAATGAATTGTCAATATTATGAGAAACACTTTCTAGTAATTCTTGTTTAGATCCTGGCTATAAAATTGAGAATTCAATTAAAATGTCTTATTGTTATGAGCACAAACCCTTGTCACGAAATAATTAAATCATAAAACAAAGACTATTAGAAAAAATACTATTGCACGTTCGAAACCTGATATTAAGTCTCAGCATTCCATATTTCATTGATTTCAAACAGAAGACAGGAAATAGTTACCACCTTATTTCGAATGAAGCACTGAGTGGGATAGAACTGTTTTGAGAGACAAGGGAGGTATTTCTCCATTCAGCAGTGGCACGTATTCAGCTGCAAACCTGAGAAGTTCCTGCACTGAAGGTCGATTCCTCTCTTTCCTTCCTCCTTTTCACACAACGTGTAGGGAGACTGTGGCTCCTGAGGACATAACCCCTTGCTGATTGTCAACAAAGTTTTCACAGCTACCAGCGACCGAAAGGGTAAGACATTGCAAACAGCTTCTATGTTTTCAAACACTTACTGCTGTCAATAATCGCATAGTGTAAGCATATTTATTCTGAAAGTCCTTAAGGACTCTCTTGACTTAAGGAGACCTTCAGTAAGTTGGGACTCACAGTCCACCTCAACCAGTGAGGTTACAGTGAAACACTAATTGGTATTTGAAGAGGTGCTGTTGCATATGTTATTCAAAGGCATTTAACAGGATGTAGCTACTACATAAATATTATATAGCTTTTATTCACTAAAACCTTTTTAATATCCTTCACTACTTGCCTGCAATCACCATCCACATAAAAGCCACTAATATGGCAAAACGTTTAATCTGGACATATTCTACTCTATGAAAAGCTTCAGACATTGCACAGAAATGAACCATATCATCCAAAAAGCAAACCCTTTGCAGAGCTCTGCTGTGAGCAGTAATGGCCCCAGAACCCAGGAAACAGTTTACAAAATCTATGAACACTGAGTACTCTCAAAAGTTTTTCTGATAGCCAAAGGACTGTTAACAACCAGATAATTTAACCCCAGGAATCATTAAAAACCTAATGCAGTTTCAGAATTACATACAAAGCAACACTGACATTGCAATGGATTTCTATATAGCAATACAGAGCTATTATAAAAGACAACAGGACCTTTTGTCCAAAAAGTGCTCCCTCTTCAACTGTTTTTAAAGATTACATATTAATTAAAAAACCCTTTTGTCTTCCTGAATAATCTGAACTATCTTAGAGAATTTTATCAAGATTTTCAAGCTTGACCTCTCACCCACCCATCCTCAAATAAACAACTGCAATTACAATATATGTCTGTTTTTCACACTATCAGGAAGTCTAGAACTCAATTTAAGTATTTTCTAATTTTTCCTCAATCATTCAGAAGCAAAAAAAGAAGTCCCTGAGCAACACATAAAGAGAACATTCCATCTATCTCAGCATGCAGTTTTCACCCCGTCATCTCAAAATAAAAATCAGAGGTGAATACAGTTCTATAACTACTATTCACAAAGTGTTTCCAGCAAGGTTTTTACTCATCTCTGGGAGATGCAGTTTTCTGCATTAATGTAAGGCAACATACAACTTGCAAACTCCATAGAGGGCTCTGAATTCATTGTTGTTTGGGGCAGGGATGTGGTTGATAATCATCTCCTGATCAAAATTTTCTTCTGGAATCCATCGCTCAGGATAGAGCGTATACACAAAAATGCCTATGCAGCTGTAGGGTGAAAATACTTAGAAAGTAAGAAGAAGTTATGGCTTGTTTGATTCTTATAGATATACTGAGAGTCTTCCATTCGGATTCTGGATTTAGTTCTTCCCCAGACAAAGCTAACAACCAGATGACAAACAGAACATTAAAACTACATGAGTACCCAAGCTTGTAAAGCCTTAACAAGAGATCCTTTGGACAGCACAGTAGAAGAGTAGCATTCCACAAAAACTTCAGTAGTTGTGTATCTCACAGCTACTCAGATCGTTTCATTTCTTATAGCATCAAACCACTCAGAAAGAGCTCAGTAAAGTGAAATCCATGAACACTAAGCAGATGTGGATATGGCAAATACTGTCTAGCAATCCTCAGTTCTATAAGGCGTACATGATTGTTAGGATCATGTTGCTTGGTCTCCTCGTAACTCAAGACTATCAGACCTTATTAAAAGAGTGCAGATAACTCGGACTCAAGGGTATCCTGAGGGTAAATATTTTGATGAGTCATTATTTCTAACGATTTAAAAAAAAAATCCCATCTTGTTCCATATGTTGAACTTTATTCTTCATTTGTCTACTTAATTAAGGAGCCCACTTGTAATGGAAATTATTTCCTATTATATGGACTGTTCAGCTTTCTTTCTGCTAAGGTGATCGTACCATTCAAACTGTTTCCACACAATCTGTTTCCAGGTTTTCAAATACTACGCATTTCTCTCTAGATTTTCAGTATCTTTTTGAGCTATGAACATCATAGATGGCTATTCTGCAAGAGCAGAGTACCACATTCTGCTAATATTCTCAGTACCACCATACACAGAAACATCACTTTTCTAACCCTGGAAAAAAATTGCTGCTCTTCAGACATCCAAGTGCGTCATCAGATCTTATAGCTTCACCATAGCCCTGAAACTTCATATTCCATTTATCTGCCCTGCCTCTCACATCTATTTTTAAGACTCTGGTTTCCAAAATTGCCCCTCTAAAGTGGGCTAGATCACCATTGCATTCTTTGATCCCAGACAAGTAGAGTTTTGTTTTCCTGAGTTATTAGTGCCTGAACTTTGACAGGGTTCTGTGTATTGAAAGGATTGAGTTGCTTGACTGTAGTCACCTGAGTTTGGCAATATTTGTCACTTGAAGAAGTTTGGAATTGCATTGGGCTGATAAACTTGTCTCTGTAGCTCCAGTTAAAAGTACTTCCATTCACTGACGATTCCTCATTAAAATTACCTCTTGTTGATTACCAGTGCTTTTTAAAATGTTCTATAGTAATGACATTCTTACAGTCAGTATGTGATGTGTCAGTGAGTTGTTTGCAAAAAATAAGCATGCAGTGCTAGCTCAGCTGCCCTGTCCCGCCTGCTCCCTTCCCCAATTCAGTGTACTAAAAATCATCTCAGGTTTATCCAAAAGGGCTGATTGATGTTCCTATCAGATGTCCTGTATCACAACCATCTCTACTGCTTTCTGCCTCTTGATGGCCATTGGGTAATGTTTTCCAGGAGACTGAAGAGATTGCTGTTGCTATTGAAGTATTCATAAAATCACTCATGACAAAGATAAAAATTTACAGATTTGCTGTTTGAGCACTTATCTGTTTCCCTGTACTTTCTTGTCTTTTTTAGGTTTCCTGCTGGTATTTAATTCTGTTACTTTTTTTCTCATTCCTTAGGAGTTCAGCCCTCAAGCATTTGCTCTGTGATATTGACCTGGGGGTCACATCCAGGCTGGATAACCATCTTAACCACTTACAATTCCTGGAGTAATATAGAGATAAATATTGTGGCCCATCAAAACTCTCCTGTTCAGCTCATTTCGCACAGCTGGTATCTGGGTCTTTTCCTTGGCTTGATCATATTTTTCAATTTCTCCTCTTTTGAGGTACTTCCCTTCCAGCAGGAATATGGAGTAAAACCTTTCCTCTTTCCATCACTCTGGTGTTGCTTTCTACTTCCCATTCCCTCAATACTCACCCTGGTATATCTCAGTCATTCAGTAACCCTTATCCTTATTTATGTCTGGGACTCTGATTCCACCTTGATTACTTTTTTCTCTCTTTCGTTTTTTCACAGTTCCTTCTTGAACAGTCCACTTGTTCCCTTGGCATAACAGTTACTGACAACCTGGTATCCTGTCTCCAACAACGGCAAACAGCAGATGCTTAGAGAATAATATAAGAAACAAGGTGAGAATTTAACAGCCCTAATATATCCTGCCAGCAGTGATTAGTATCACATATGTCTGACTGCGTTGTGAATGAATGTGTTTAACCATATCCCCAGTGGAGTATATAATGCCTAAAAACTATGTGGGTGAGGAAAGGATAATTTTACAAGATGGCAAATTTTCTCGAATAACCAACTCTCTCCAAAAGCACTGCCCTCACCTTACCTGGTGTTGCTTTGCTTAGCACAGAAAGCCAGTCCTGGGGTTCACTTGCTGGGCTCCACACACCTGGCTGAGCAGGAACTTATGTTTCTTTCCCTTGGAGGCTCCTTGTGGAGATGATTGCAGTGTGGCAAGGTGAAGGGTGAAGTCCTTACATCTGGGTCTGATCCCTTATATAACTGTGATCCCTGACAGATTCCTCTAGCTTTCAAGCTCTGCCTCACTGTAAGACGAGCTGACAGAGCTAGAAGTATGATAGTGCAAAAAAAACTTGTGAAATTAATGGTCACATAGCGGAAGGAGAGACCCAAAACAGCATCCTTCGCTGCCAGAGGGATTACAGGTGTCTGTCCTGCTTGCTCCATGGCTCCGCAGTCGGGCAGCGCTACCGGCACCACGCTTTGGCCAGTGACTGGTGGTGTGGGATGGACTCGAGCTGCCCAGCTGCTCCTCTTGTTCAGTGATTTGGAGATGCAGGGCTTCACCTAAGGCACATGGGAGGCTGCGAGGGTTACTGGGTGATACTGAGGTGTGTTACAGCAGCCAAGATTGTAGGAGGATGTACATGGAGGTTTTGGGGGATTTTTCTGTCTGCATCTTCACAGTTATTTTGAACTTCATTCTTTGTTTCCAGATTATTTGTTTTCTGAGGACTTCTCCAGTATTCCTTTAAATCTGAAACAAAGTCTGAATTGTGCGTAGCAAGAAGAAAGAATTTTTTGAATTTTTTCAAAATGCTGGGTTTGAAGTTGCATTGAAAAACATCTCTCCTAGCAAGAAGAATATATTAACCAAGGCACTGAGCAGCTAAATCAGAGGAATAAAGTTGCAGGTGTTAAACTTCTAATTACTGGTTCTTCGATTGTGCACTTCCTCTGTTACTCTAGCAGCCAACATGCTTACCAGTTTATCATCAGCTGATGGTCAGCTTTACTGACAGCATGGTTACATTTTCGTATTTTCTTCACATCATATGTTTTCTTTTCCGGTTGTTGCTTTGTTCATTACTATGTACAAATTTTTTGGAGAAGTTCTTGGAACTTCCTTAGGATAACCTATAAAAGACCAGTGGGAAGGCAGAGGCATGTTATTGATGTGACTGGTCTTCAGGATCCAGATCTTCCCTCTTTAACCTCACCAGTAAAGATAAAGTTTCTTCTCTTCCTGTAGATGAGTCCATAAGTCCTCACAGCGCTAACTGATACAAGATATGCTATGTGATTGTTGAATAAGATTGAATATTATTCTTGTCTATTTATTTTCTGCTCTCCTCCTACAAGCAGAGGAGTCCTATTGACAAGTGATCCTACCAGTGGCTTTAGGGGATGTTCAGGAGAACGGAGTGAAGCACGCAGTGTGCCTTTCCCAGATGGAATTTTCCAACTTTGTGCAAATTTGTGCATGCCAGGACTCAGGATTGTGTGCATTTGCAAAATTAGCTTGTTATAGATTCAGGGCACAGATGCTCATAAGTCCTTTGATGCCAAAGGGAATTGTATCTAGAGACTCAAGGTAGAAATATGCCTACTGATATATGTTTTAGTTCTGTGTAAATCATCCGTAAATATGGCACACTCTATTCGTTTAGCTAGTGACAGTGTTATTTAGGGGTGATAAAAAACAGCCACAAAGTAATAAGGACTACCTAGGAAGAAAATATGTGTTAAAGCTCTTAGGTGTCATGCTAATTTAAATAAAAAATGTGCTTCTTTTGGGCTTTAGAATATTTCTCCTAGAAATCTTAAGAATATTCGACTCTTGGATGCTTTAAAGTTGTTTTTCTTCAAAATGAAGGTTCCATGATTATTGCAGGACTATTAGACTCATTTTTAGGTTGGGTTGATTAATTCCATTCTTAAGAGAAAGTTTTATAGGTATTCTAGCAAGAGAGACAGCTGTGCTCATTTAACGCACATAAAAACAGTCCAGTGGTGTATACACCTGGACACAGCAGAAAGCGCAGGGAGCTAACTACTCATTGTGTTTCAACTTAGGCTGATCAGCAAGGGCATATTAAGCTGATATTACTTTAATGATTGTTAATGTTGATAGAAAAGAAATGTAACTTCTAGAAAAGAATGTAACTTTTTAAAAATAAGTGTTGCAAAAAGAAAGTTAACTTTATATCAAACCAAATCATAAATATGCCAAAGGGAAATAAAAAGCCATACCTGGAGGGTGGTGGTCTTATTGCCCCTCCTACTCATTATCTCTCTAGAGTTTGTTCACTGTTTGTGTGGACATTATACTGTAAATTCCTTTGCTGAAGCGATAAACTTGTGCTACTTGTAAACAAATTTCAGTCATCTTGCAGTGCAGAGGCTTTCTAGTAATGGTGACAATACTAGAACAAAGGAATCTTACTAACTTTAAGTACATTTTTACATATATTAAAAGGTAACTATGCAATTTTTAATATTTTAAGTACTGGAATGTGTAGAACATACTCAAAAAAGGGTTGCTATATTGACAGTATCAGCCCATGTGAGGATGTCCCCTTCTCAGTCTGAGAAGCAGTGTTTTTTCCCAAGGTGAGATGAAAAGTTTTAGTCTGCAGTGAGCCCTGAAAGTAATAGATGCTATGAACTGGAGATTTGTCCCTGGCTGCTGCTGGCTCTAGATTTTATGTCAGTTTTCCTTTTTATTTCTCTATCTTGTTTTGCATAGCTCATGTTGATTTAGTCTGTCAAAGCAGGCTGGAGAACCTTGGCTCTTCATGGGCTTCCAATTAATTTTCTGAAGAGTTGGAGGAAACAAGGTATGCTTTTCCCTGGCTCCTTCAGCTGTGGCAGGGGAAGTACTATATCTTCCTGCAGCACTTCCGTGGGACTTTCTGTACGTTGGGAAAGAGCAGATGTGGCTATTGCGCTCATGATGATAATCTGGGAGAAGAGACACCTAGGAGGACAAGCTTCTTCCTTCCGTTGGACTCTATGATTCCACGTTGATTACTTTTTTTGTGTGCTCATGGGTGTCCCATGCATTGCTATTTGCGCTGCTTGAACTCATGAGACTCCTTTTCTCTCTCTCCTTACCTCTCTCTCCTTACCTTACATTTTCAAAGGTCACAGGTTTTTAAAACGTACATCTAATGGGGGAGGAGATGGCTTGCAACAATAGTTTTATTCTTCTGCCACGTAAACTCTTTATTAAACGCATATGATAATGTGTGAGAGACAGGATGAGACGCAGTTCTGTCGTTGTTCCAAGACATGAGATGACACCTGGACATGGATTAGCAGACTGACAAGGATTCTTGTTTCAGAATTAGAATCACACATTTTGGATTTCCTTTTTTAAACTTACATTTTTAAGTCTAAATTGTTTCTACAGTAGACTGCTGAGCATCACGACTCTTCCCGAGGGCATAAAGAGTTTAACTGCCTGATTTTAAAAATTTTGAAATACAGCCCTTTAATGTTTATAGTTATTTTCACATTTCCGATGTCACTAGGAAAGTTCATACTTCACTGATGAATGCAAAGTTCAGCATGTTGACACCTACCTGTTACACAGTGACTTGCAGAGCAGTACAGTACTAATCTCGCAGGGTGTTTATTCCTTCCACAATACTGGCATTTGTGGGGAGAAAAAAACGAAAAGAAAAATATTTCATGCCATGCAGCTGGTTGTGCTGGTGGCAGATCTGTGTTGCTTCTGTGTATTTCCTTCAAGTCTGCTGCCTGTCAGATGACACATGAGCATGTTCTGCTGAACGAAGCTTCCTGAGTAGTATAGCCAGTGAGAGCCATTGCAAACATCCCTCCACTGGAATATGTAAATTGGCTTGATGGAGAGCAGAGATGGTATCTGTGGCTGCCTCAGCAAGCTTCTATGCTCAGACTTACATACTTACATGAGGTTTTATATTTACACATTATTTTAAAAAAACAGGGAAGGTGATGGTTAACATTTAAAAAGACGTTAAGTTATGAGAGCAAGAGACCTCTCCGATATGGATACATTTACATTCATTCCAGCATCAACTATGATTTTATCATCATGTCAAGCACATAATACTGGGAACTATAAAAACTAAAAATAAAGGCTTTTCCAAATAAAGCTCATATTAAACTGAAACCACAACTGTATAAGTTCCAATAGCCCCCATTAGAACCATTAAAATTACTGCCTTTCAAATAACAATATCCACAATAACTGTTTGCAAACCACTATAAAACTGTGGAAAATTAATATGCTTCTGCAACCTTTTTTATTCTTTCCTTTGCAAGCAATAGCTGTTATAAAAGCATGCATGTCTGCCCAGAGATCCCCTTGTATATGCTGAAAAATTACGGAGCGAGGCAAATGCTGCAAGACTTGGCATGAAAACACACTCTCGAATTCCATATTTTGGCTGAAATGAGCCTGCTGGACTCAATCCCAAATATAAAAGGTTTCACGGGACAAATCTCATAGTACCAGTCTTCTCTCTCCAGTAATCACTCACTGTGTACAGTCAAGGTGGTGGGAAAGTGTTCAGAAGCAGGAGATCAGCAAAGTCCATTGACACCAACATCAGTCTGTAAACTGATACAGGTAAAGCCTGAAATGTACATGTCTGAAAGGGCAGGGAGCATCATTTGTATTAACCAGTGAAGAAGGCTGTATTTACTAACAAGTAGCAATACCCGGCCCCAATGAGCAGAGACAAGGGATATCTGCTACTGAGATGCTCAGTTGCAAACAGCAGCAGGCACTTCACAGCCACACTCGATATACAGAGTGACAAAGCGACTCAAGTTCAGTAACGCAGAGTCAAACCTGCGGGGTCAGATCCTCCACTGTGCCTATCATTTCCACCAAATCCCTCAAAGGAGCCTAGAGTAGCCCAGGTTGAGCTGAGTTTGTTGAAAGAAGGCTGAAACCTTCAGGAACAGTAAATAATAAGTAGCCTCTTTTCTTTGGGGTGTAAAGTAATTTGATACTTTTGCACCTCAAAATGTTTTTATTTTGACACAGCGTAAACCCATTTTTACAATATAGGTCTCTTTCTATGCATTTCCTAAACGACTAAATCCTAGCACTCCATTTTGACTTTTATTGCTTTACAGACTGGTGAGAGCCATATAATGATTCATCATTGAAGTAATCTTTAAACAGCTTTGTTCCTATTTGCCGCTATATATATTAAATAGAATTTGCTCTTAGAATTCACCTCTAAAGTCAAACTCATTTTTTTTATCTAGCAAGAATGTTATCTTCAGTCATCATCTGAATGCAGCAAAGTGAGAAAACCTTTTGCATAATATAAATATCTGCGTTCACTAAGAGGAAGCTGATGCCACCACCTACTGTGAATGCATCTTATAAGTGGTACAAAGCCAGGGAGATTTCAAACAGAGTAGCACAGTATCTTAAAGACACTCCCGGCACTATCAGAAAGGCACAGTTTTACTTCCGACTCAGCAGTTTCTGGACCACAGGTTTTGATCACCTAGTAGCTTGTTTACAAGCAGCATCCAAAGCATAAACGCGTGGTGGTCACTTAAAGAGTGCAGGCACCTAATGAGTGGCCTTCGCTTACCTCCACACAGAAACCAGCAAAATCACTCTCTAGCAAGTAGTTCTTGAGGTTTTCAGTTATTCCCTTTGCACTTGGCTGTTATCCATTCCCTCCACCACCTGTGACTGCCAAGCTGCACAGGACTGGCCAGCGGTCCCAGAGTGGTTCACCAGGTGTGGGACCAGCTGGATAAGGCCAGGCATTTGTCTCTGAAAAGGTAAAACTTACAGGGATCCCAGCATCGCTGCTGTCAGGTCACCACCAGCCACAGATGAACGTCAAGCTTATCTCCACCCTGCTGCAGAGCACCAAGTGGGCACACGGAGGAGTGCCCTACCCTTGCTCTATGAGATAGGCAGTTATGTTCCTCAAGCAGAGGAAAGTATCAGAACAGCACGTGACACACAATGCTGACCAGCCTCCCTTTAATAAATTTACAATTTTAAGAATTACTATTGTTAACGCTAGCAAATAGCTCTTGACTTCCACATAATTAGAGTTTAATGCAAAACTTTATTACTGACCAGAAAGGCTGCTTAGAAATAATCAGCAGTTCAGGTGTACTGGTTTGACTTCCTGAGTGGATGGGAGTATGACTGTAATGCACATATTCCCATCCACTCCTTCAACAACATCACACGTGAATATGCTCCAATGTTTTGCTGTTTTCACTAAACTACTCTGAAAAATGCACTTACTGAAATAGGGACACAAAGACAACTAAAACAGTTGCTGGTCAGCAAACACTAAATTAATTTCGAAATTTGAAAGCGTGCTTGTGAGAAGCATTTTATTTTCATTGACACACTTTTAACCACAATTCTTCCAGTGTGCAAATAGTTGTGAATGGAACGACTGTATAATTTTTCTAGTGTTTGCTGCACGCTCAGCTGGATTATTTAACACTTGCCACCTTTTATAAGCACTCTTTATAAGCACATTAGAGAAAAGTCATTCAGATGACTTCACACCAGTACTACAACAGTGAGACTGAACTGGATGTTCGTACATTTGTATTTTCCCCTCTCTGAGCAAAGCCAGGAGATCTTTCTCCTTTGTGGGAGAAACGAGTATTGCTATGGAGCGCTGCTGTCCAGCTTTACCTACTGTTTGAGAAGGGATCCTCTTATTCCAGGACGGAAAGGAACTTCCCAGGAACCATCACAGCCTCCATTCCCCAGTCTGGGTTGTGGCATCTTGAAGCATACACAGCAGGGAATCCACCAGAGCCACGTCTGTTCCTCCACCTCCAACACAAAGGTCTGACACAGCAGAAGAGGTTTTCTCTACAGCATCCCAAAGGACGATGCACAAGCGACTAGGTCATGCAAAAAGGAAACACATTCTTGCCTGCATTTCAGCCCAAATTACAGAAAAATTTGGGTATTCTCCATATGGGGTAGGTCAGTGTTGAGCCCTGTGTTGAGGAGGCAGTAATAAATGCTCTGACCAAACCACTCAGGTAGCAACATGCTGCAGTCAGCAAGCCCTGACTAAAGAAAACAGAAGTGACTAAAAAGGTTTGCAGTGTAGATAGTCCTGCTCTTTTTCCTGAAGAATGGAGTTATGAATTTGTTTTGCTGGGATGCCACAGAAACTATTACACAGCAATGAGACTGTTGGCTGCGCTCTATAGATATACAATATCAGAAATGTGCAAACTTCTCTCCACTTGATCCAGGCATATAATCCAGGAAGAACCCATCTATTCTGCACAGCCAGGTTTCCTTGGCAAGGTCTGCACTCGTGCTCAGGAGCCAACACATAAACACACATAGGTAGGTCAACCAGGAGAACCAAATCAAGTAGGTATCCAATGTTCAACACCTTGTTTTCCACAAGAAATTGTTTGAAAACTTCCCTTTCACTGTAATCTTTACTGACTAAACTCCTCCTGGAAGTCTCAAGACAAACTAAAAATGCATGCTCCACCAGCGAGAAAAGGAAGAGCATTAACTGCTACTAATTTTGTTAGGGGTTTCCCAAGAATGCACCTTCCTAAACGAGCCTAAGGAAACCTGATAGCCTCCCAGGTATTGCTGCAAAAAAAATCCTGAAGGAAAGGTTTCAGGTGCTAAAGCAGTTACCAGAAATAAACAAAACTCCTCTCCAAAGAGCTGGGAAAGCAAAACACAAAAACCAGACTCACGCACAGTCTGCTTCTGAAACAAATTTCCTTCTCTACTTCCAAATATAAAGATCAACACTTAAGACCTTAACAATCACTCTTCCTCAAGGAAGAGAACTTCTTTTCTTCTTTTTAGTGTAATTTCAAATCTCAAAAAAAACACCATCTCCCTGTCGACAACACTTTCTCTCTCTCTTTGAGTGTCCTTTCTCCTCCCCATATCCAGGGGAGAAGAATGAAGGGACCTGTAGAGTGCACTGTGTTCCTGTTTCCGTACCAAAGCATAACCCAGCGTACTGCAGCCACCCCCTACAAAAGGTCATATGCCACAAAGAAGCAAAAGCTCCCCGGTGTATTTCACAGAAATCAAGGCAACTTTGTTCCAATTAAGTGCAACAACTTTATTGCCAGGCACAAAACGTATTGCTTTAGTATTCTTTGCTCTCTCCTCCTGCTGCACACACAAAAACCTCAGACACGTATTTTGACCCAGCATTAAGCTGCAAATTAACATGTGTTCCCACTGAAAGATTTTTAAAATTTTATAGCCCATGCTGAGGAAAAGAACTCTATCCTTCCTCCCCCACCCCCCCCAGCAAAGATCATGGCATATTGCACAGGTAGCAGCACCTACCTCAGTGAGTCGACAGAGACAGCAATCCAACGTAATTCCTCTCGGATAGAGACATTTAACCCAGCTCAGACAGCTGGGGCTCTGCTTCCATGCCTGGCGCTGTGGACACACCAAGAAAGCATCTTCTGTGAGCAGCACAGCTTCTCTCACACACTGAACTGCAGCAGCGGCAGCCTGGGAAAGCAGCAGCAGTTGAATTGCTGCACATGTATCTCTGCAGATTATTTCCTGCTCAAACACTTGACATAAAGGCAGATGCTCTTAACCCTCTGGAGGTCCATGCCTCTGTCCCCCCTCAGCAGGGGTGAACAAGCAGCTCCAAATATTCTGCAGTGAGGCCAGAGAGGAGTGAGTGAAAACACACAAGGTATCCTCTGAGAAGTAGTCCCAACCTTGAGTTAGTTGCAGTCACTTTGCTCTCGGGGAGACAGGCGTTCCCACGGCAGCCCACAGCATTCCCAGCCAGGCATCACACAGCTCCTGCTGCATCACCCACTGCAGGTCCCCAAGCACCAGCAAAGCACCGCTGACGGCTCACGTGGGAGCCCCTGCAGGGGCCCACTAAGGTGGAGTGACCGGGATGCTGGATCTGCAGCTGAAGGCCACAGCCACATAGGCGAGGAGACAAGGGGCACAGGTGATGTGGTGAGCCCAGCAGTGTCACCAAAACTCTGGCATTCAGGACTTCTGCTACTGGCACAAAGTCTTCTGGCCCCAGGTGCTGCCCAGTGCCTGTGGGGACAGGCAAGCACCCGCTGTCCAGACGGCTCTCAACCTGCGAGCTTCAGCACTGCTCCCCCTCTCAGCCTGCGAATGTGACTGGAAAGCATGGCTGAAAAACATGCTACAATTAACAGGAGGGAGGGAGATACTATTGCTCTCCTGCTAGTCTTAAAGGCACATTGCTCACGTGTGCTTGTTGAAGATGCAAATGTCCACAGCTCCAGCCCCAGAATCTCACTCACTTCTGCAGCCAAGAAGCCCAGGCAGAAGCCCTGTCCAGACTGGTGTAAGGAAAGCACCCCAAGAGCCAGGAAAGGAAGGGGCAGCTAGCAGAAAATCCCCCACATCAGGATCTGGGAGTGAGGCCTCCCACATTTCCACCACAGTGCCAGGAGCCAAATCAAGTATCGACCATCCAGCTCAAATGCTTACCCTCATCACTGGTACTTCTACCAGCATCCCAGACAGACACGGGGCAGTCTGGCTACTGCAGCGCCATATCCCAGGAGATATCTCTGGAGAGACAAGGTTACTGGCACTGCTCCCACCAGAGATGCTGACCAGGATCACAGCAGCAGGTGTAGTTTACCCTGATGTTACTCCGAAAGGATATCCTTTCCGCAGCTCTTCTCAGACCCAAGAGTTGTGAGACACTGAAATCCAATGTTCCGCACGTTCTAAAGCTCTGATGACCTCATTAGGTCTCAGCCCAGCTGTAGCTTCTGGAGCTACAGCCACCTTTCTGCTGCCACAGGGCTGCCAGTGGGTCATGCACACATTCCCTCTTTGCTTCTCCCAATACCCTCTTGTGTTTGCCTTTGGATACCCTGGGTTGTCATTCAGCATATCCCACCTCAGATTCAAGAACAATACCAGTAACTCCAGTTCATATCAAGTGCTCCCCAAACATCTCACATCTGAACCAATTCTAGAAGTCTGTTAAACAGGGAATTCACTGTATTAAAAATCTCTACTTTTTTTTCTCAGTAATAGTTGTTGCTATACACGTGTTTGTGCTGGACAAAGAACAAAGCCCTGTGAAGTCCTAAACCTTGTTAAACCACTTCGCGTCACACACAGCATCACATTAACACCTTTGATGCTTCAAGGCCACTGTTGGCGTTTACTATATACTAACAAACCTCCACCTGACCAGGAAGATCAGCTGCCTTTAACAAAGCTTGCTGGCTTCACCATTACTGAGGCTTAATTTTATAATCATCATAGAATCATAGAATGTTTTGGGTAGGAAGGGACCAGTTCCAACTCCCCTGCCATGGACAGGGACACCTTCCACTTCAGGTTGCTTAAAGCCTCATCCAACCAAAATGGACTTCTGAAACAAGAAAAGGCATCATTCAGCAGCAGGGTACCACTGTTCTGACTGGTGGTCCTTCTTCCCGATTCTGTGAAAAAACAAAGGTAACTGTTATGAATTAAAAAAAAAGGTACCAAATGGAAAGCAGGCGGCAGCACAGCGTGGCCATGAGAACTGAAACCCATGAGAACTGAAAGATGAACTCTCATAAAAGTCAGGCGCAGGAAGAATGATAAAACAGCGAGACAAACTCCAAACTGCAAACAGTAGATCCTCTGTTTCTTGGCAAAGTGCAGCTAAAAGTATTTTGGGAAGGTAAACATAGGTAATAGCTTTATTGTTGGGCTAACTAGGTTAAGTTGATCTGTGTTGTAAAGGAGTGAGACTGAATTATTTAAACTTTCTTTCTGGCCATATATGCTGTGAATGGCTGAAAAGTCCCAGGAAGAATTCTACTTTTAGATCTCCTGACTTTTCTGCTCCAGGGCCCTTCTCTCTCCTGCTAAGCTCCAGGGCCCTTCTCTCTCCTGCTAGATTGCTGCTACAGGAAGCTGGGGAATATAGATTCTGCCTCTACCTCTGGTACTGGATTAATTCTGATGCTTTGAGCTAACAATTTAATTTCATAACCCATACTTTAAAACAGCCCTAATGATTCCATATAAATGTGGGACATACTTTGGAAAATGGCCATGTCAGATAAGACTCCATCAGCATCTGTGAGATACAAATACTATGGAAACACTGTGAACAGAGATCTTGAAGAAACCTGCAGTCGGTGCCAAATGACGAGAACATGTGCCATCAGCAGTGATCAGAACTGCACAGACTTGGAATTCACAAAGCCATGGGATCTCACCAGTACCTAGTGGAACGATGTGACAAACCAAAGTCATTGAAGGCCTTCTGGCATCTTTCCTCACCTCATGAGCCTTCCAGGGATTTTATTCCTAACGTAATTCTTCATTCATCAATATTTTCATAACTTTGAATTTTCTATTTATACTTGGTTTACTCTTTTATGGTTTTGGAATAATTCTAAAGGAATTCTAGCCCATACATTTGCCAAAATTTGATAAATCCAATTTTTGTTTGAAAGTCCACAATGAGCAACATGAAACAGACTTGTCAAGCCCACACTCAGACCATTAGCTTCACTCCTCCAACCTTGTGGAGACCATCTCTCTGCCCACACTACAATGTCTTTACTTTGCCTTGCTGTTCACTGCCCTGCTGCTCCCAGATGTAGCATCCCTTCTTTAGGAATCTGCTGCCCTAAATACCAGTTACAAGACGTCTCCAATTGCAGGGTTTCACATATTGGTTCTGAGGACCTTGTGAAAACTGAACCAATTATCAGCACCCCCTGTTTCTTAGCTGCAGCACAAGCCCATCCATGCTCTGTGCAACACCTGGTTGAGTCAGAGCACGAGAATCAGTTATTTAAACCTGGATTCATCAGCAAGGTCCAGAAACCCCAGGAGAAAGTGATAGCAGTGAAATATCACAGCTGACAAAACACAAACCACAGCACCAAAGCGGGACATGCGCCTTCATACCTCCCGGGGCTCAGGAGACATTTTCTCATACAGTAGCTGTCAAAATCTTGCTCTGAAATGCAAGCTGTACATTCTCCTTGTCCTAGTTCGGACAGCTGGGGACATCTCTGCACTTTCCCAGTTTTCCCTGGGAGTTTCAAGAGCTCACATGCACCCAAGGGCCCTCCTGGATCACGGGGAGCAGGACACCGTACCCTTCTGCACCCATGATAAAGTAGGAGGCCCCCTGTCCTCTCCTCCAAACACCCTGCACTCAACTGCCAGGATGTCACAGCTGTGCTTCCAGTCACAGGCTGAGTTTAAATCCAGCATTTTCCAGCAGGTCAGAGTAGCAGGCTTTGTCTCCTCGTCCCTTTGCAGGACACTCACTGGCACGTTGTGATTCCTCGGCCTGAACTTGTTAACCCAAGAGCACTAAAAACCTTTTATTTGAACTGGAGCTAGAAGGAAAATGACTAATGAGCTCTGGCAGGTGGGGTGAAACCTATCATTAATTTTAGTAGCGAATGATCTAAAATATATACACATATTGTCCTTTTATAGAGGGATTGGGTTTCTCTATTGCTGCTTTAAAAATGTCATTCTAGCTCCACCTAGCACATTGTCTGCTTATACAAGCACTGGTGAATCATTCAGGATTAAGCATCGTCACTTTCGTTTGGTTTGATCAACTGGTTATTTTTTGCAATTCAGACCAGTGCTTCCATTTAATTCCTTTCACAGTCTCCCACAGGAAAAATATGGCTTTCGACTAATCTCTTAAGGGTACACCTACTAAGTATGCGAAAGACTACAAATAACTGAGGGGGAAAGCAATTCTCTATTATGCATCACATATACTTTAAAGTCTGTTTGAGTCTTCCAGATTTATCATGCTACCACAACCTAGATGGATATTTAATACAAGTACAATTTTAAAGGTCAATTCGGAAATCCAACTAACTGACCGAAAATTATCTGGACAACAGAAGCACCCAGGCCACCCCTTGCAAACACTGCCTAATGGCTCGTACCTTGCAAGCTCTACTGGTACAAACTGAATCAATATTATGCCATTAGAAGTAGCTACTCAATACTTAAGCAGTATAATCATTAAAACAAGATTCCTGGAATATTAATTCCAAAGGAAAGGCAATCATACATACTGCTACTATTACAGCCCACCTATTTTTTGTGATTTCTTCTGCACTAAATTTAACAAAAGAAACGGTCAATCAACAAACTATTTTTGACAACAGGCAAAATAAAAAGGTTTTAGAGAAGGGACAAGCATTGAGGTAAGCCATACCCTTACCTACAGAAATCCAGGAGGGATTAGAGTGGCAACTAACAAGACAATTACCCTTCTAGCAGGGCTAACAAGGGGTAGCATTCTTGGTAATTGCCTTTAAAATAAGGAGGCCTTCCCTGTAACACAAATTTTCTGTGCAGTCTGTTTAATCACTCGGAAGAGATTTTTGCTGAGCATCCAAAGGTGAGTAAGCAAAACATAAATCGTTCAGGGAAAGTTTTCTAATGTGTTTGTCACTTTTCAGAGAAAATTTCACTGCCATTCAAATAGCTGGTGCTATTGGTCATGCCACGATGGCTAGAACATAGTCTTTTGGGGCTTCTCCGTGAGTAAGTCAGAAAAGTTTAGGAAGACTTAAGGGCATCATACGAAGCTACATCATATGCATGTCTCTTGTTGGGCTTTGTCATTTAAGCGGCTTTTGGTTCAAGTCCATGAGCTTTATTACCAGAAGGATCATTCCACTTTTTTCTGCATCAGGTGACAAATCAGCTCTCAGCTGTGGCATTTCAGATGGAACTGGAATGGCCCGGAAAGAGCAAGGGCATGCAGAGAACAACCTGTATCTTGCCAAACTCACACTGCAACCGTGGTCATACTAAGTACAAAAATTTCATCCTAGAGACCAAACTGAGGATCTAGGGACACATAATGTGTTGAGAAACCTACAAGCAAGAGGAGAGTGATGAGCAGGAATTACTTGGGTTTGTGGTAAACAGAGGTTAAAGCAAATGACTCTAACTTTTTTCAATTACAACAGCCGAGGGGATTCAAAGCCGAGGGGATTCAAAGCTACAGCAGAAATGTAAGAAAAGTCATCACACTTACTCAGTATAGTATATCACCGATAGGAAACAGACTCCTCTATATACAAAATGTGCAATCAGATTTTTTTTAACATTTTCACTTGAAAAAACCCTAACCAAATAGGAAAACCTTTTTGTAATTAGGCCTTCTGCAGAGATGAGGAAAAGGTCTGATCCAGATCTTTGTCACAGCACTGTAAAATACCAAGAAGAACCAGAGAAATGCAGATGAGAGCATACTAAACCCATAGGGATTTAAAAAGCGCGTCCCAGGATTAAAAGCTGCACAACCTCTCCTATGTGGGAATCCTGTTCCTGTTTTACAAATGTACCATCTCTGCTGCACATACTTGGAGCAGATCAAGCCCATATGCTTGAGTGGCTTTGGGCCCACATCAAGACACGTGCCAGTTCCACTAGGGCAAGAAGTGCTAAGTGAATCTGCATGCAGATGGGGAGTATGCATAATGAAGCAATTGCCAGCTCTTTGGCAAGATGCTGCTAAGCTGAGAGGGTGATGCCATGTTGATAGCAGATGCTGCTGACACCTGTTGATGGGTACAGCACTCTCTTTTTAAAAGCAGTCAACTATGGGAGATAGGAAAGCATGGGGCTTGTAGGTATTCGGGGGACATAAACAGATAATTGCTTTCCAGGTGGTTGTGGGAAGTAAACAAAGGAAAATGTGTACTGCAAGAGCTAGGCAGAACATGAGGGAGTCTGCAGCAAACAGCAGCACTGGTCCTCAAGGAAAAGAAACAACAGTCTGAAGCTGCAGGACCCAGAGCGATGGACCTCATTACTTCATGTGTAGCAGCAAAGCAGAAAACATAGACCCTGCTAAGATTTCAAAAGGTTTAACATAGAGACTGCTCTGCGTAAGCCACACTGCAGGCTGAAACAAACAAGGATTAGGGGTGTATAGGTAATAAAGCGGAAGAAAGAACATTTCATTTCTGTATAACCCAGATGGCAGACTGTATGTAAACTGCCCAAGAATACAGTTTCTACCCAAATATGTTGCCGCTGCTCCTGTAATATATGCCCCTTCCATTCTGGCTGCCTCCTCTTCTCTACTCCTTCAAGGCATTCAGCTGGCCCGGGACAGAAACCTCAGCGAGCTGCACAGTTGTGTAGCGCTCAGCAAAAAGGTCTCTAGGTGTGAGCTGGCAGACTTGCACAAGACAAATCTGGAAGGCTACAGCACTTTCTTCTTTCTTTGTTGATTCATTACTTCATTTCTCCACAAACTTTTCTCCTTCATCCACATCCCTCAGAAGGGAGCATTACAGACATCAGTATTACTTCAATACTACATAACTTACAAAAAATCCACTTAATTAGCTGTACACGGGACAAAACAGGATTTGATTCTAGCAGATGTGTTGCACACTCACTTATGTTGAGGTCTCCAAGAATGTAACGGTCATTGGACCAAGCCAAAATTTCACCTAACTTGGGTAGATGGCAAGGAAAGTAGATAGATCTCCCTAACACTCTACTGGCTTTGAACAATTTTCAAGCCAGCAACTTTCCAAGCCAGATATCATTTCTACGTATTTCATAAACCTCATTGGATCTTGTCCCATTCTCTTTGAATCTGTGTAAACTTCTGTCCTGTGACACCTGTGGTCAAGGTCTTCCCAGGTTGACTGTCCATTACATGAAGACCCTCCTCTGCTTACACCAAACCCAGCAGTTAGTACACTTACTGTATCACTCTGGGGCCAGTATTGCCTGAGACAGCACATCAGAAATCCCTAAGCGCCGTCCTTATATGGTTTTATATTCCTCTGCCATAGCCCTCTCCATGCCTTCTATTTCCACACTTCAGACCCCAGACTAATAAAGTTCATTTGAGGAGTTTTTGTGCTTCCTTTTCAGTATCACAATCTTAAATAACTCCTCTGTTCACTCCTCTTTACATTAAATAAAAGGAGTCTTTTTTGTCCGGGTCTGTCCCAACCCTCAGACAAAGCACTGATGAAGGAAGGGAACTGTGGCTTCCAAAGAACAAAATTTTCCTCTGAGAAGTAGTGCCAAAAAGAAACTACAGACCTGGGCTGCAGCTGCAAAGGTCTCTAGCATAAAACAAAGGACATAACTGGCCAGTGAATGTTGTATCTTAGGGCAGTCAGGACTCAGTTTGCACTAGACACAATAATGCTTGAAACAAATTTCTATTAAGGCACCCTCATTGTGCACCTCATTTCCTTGTTTTCTGATACAGTCTTGTTAATATACTCTTCCTCCAGTGCCAGATCTGCTGCAATAAATACTGTTTTCATTACAGATTCTCAGTTATTACTAAAAACGCCAGATTTCAGATAGGCACACTTCTATTTTCCTTCAAGATTCTATTTCACAATGCCCCAGCCAATTACTGTCTTCTGATCGAGTTCAAAACTCAGCTTGTTTAACAGCACAGAGGCATAAAACCCAAGAAAAAAAATAACTCTTTGGAAACGCTCTCCAGTGCTGCTTTTATTTTAAATTGGTTTCGTCCTTCCATTGACAGCGTCCTGCAGGGGAAAAAATAAAAATAAAAAATTTCAGCCCTTGAGGAGAGACAAAAGAGGAAAACATTTAATATGTAAAGTTCAGAAATCAACACCAGAATAGAGAGGTTTGGAAGGAGCGCCTCTGGCTGGCCCTAACAACAGCTTCTGTCATCACCCAGCTTCAGCAGCACTGTCAGCCGGGCGGCTGCATAATTTAACATAGAATATTTTATGCATCTCAATCTTATCACAACACTTTATAGAGGATAATGGAAAGGGCAGAATAGACTTTTTCGAGTGTTCATTTTGAACTGCCAAGGTTTACACTGTATCCAGTCTATTACCTAATCCAATGTACTGAAATCTGCTGTCAAATGAGGCACAAAGTAAATAGAATTTAATAAATGCATGGATGAAAGGGAGATCAGCTGACCATGAAAAACACACTTGTTCAGTCATTCTTCTTTTAAACTGTTAGGTTTTCTAAAACACACACAATGATGTATCTAATACTCTGCGTTAAATTTTTAGAACTCCCTTTTTCCTAAGCTCATTCCTCCTGAGGCTTGCTATTGTAAAAACAACAGCTCATTTTATTAGCAAATAATAATGGTAGCAAAACACCATGCAATACATTTTATTGCACAAGTTCACTATAGAAAAATTTTTGTATTTCACCATAATTTGCAAAGAAAAGAAAAGTGTCTTTTGATCACGTCTGGCTTTTATTGATTAAAACCAGGCAGGATTTTTTTTTTTTTAATTTATGAACTTTCCAAGAAAAGTTAAGACGCTGAAAATAAATCTTTAGCATACAAGTAATGTTGGAATTACATATTTCCATGACTGCATTTTTGAACCAACCACCAGTCTGGCAGGGTACACATCATGCCCAGAAAGTTGTTTTTCCCAGCGTGAGAACAATCCCTCGCTCTCTAGCTGTTCTAACCTTGCGATTTTCCCACGCGCAGGGAAGTTGACTGCATAATTTGTAGAACATCTCAAGTTATGGATTTTTTTCCTCCAAAGTTAATCCTTGTAAGAAAAATAGATCAATGTGAATCAACCGTAGGAAGAAAGATGAAGAAAACACCTGGACTGATGATAAACTCAATAACTACAAGAAAATCAGTCATTATAATAGCACATGATTATCACCACAACTTTGCAGAAGATAATTATTTCTACTAAGATGAGTTAACCCTTTTCAAATCACCGAGAGGTACTTCCACTTCCAATCACCCAGTCTAACATCTGCATTTTTATTGAGAAATTAGACAAGGGACAGGTAAAAATAACTTCTTGCGTTCTTCTTATATGACTTGTGTCCTTTACTGTACCTTGGCCTACACGCATGTCATAAATCAATGAAAGAGAAGAGTAATAAAAGTAGATCTACACAGAAAAGATGAAGGACTTATATTAAAGTCATCCCATGGAAGGCAGTCAAACCTCCAAGGAAATGTGGGCAGATTTCTGTTAAAAAGATGAGAACGGGAACATGAAAAATATCAACGAATCAAAATAATGGGGAAAACACTAAACCCATATGTACATATGGATAGCTCTAGGAAACTGGCAGGGACCTCTCTACAGGAGTATTGTCTGGGGAACAAGATGTCTCAGGGCTTTTAAGTCACACCATGAGGTGCCAAAGCCTGGAAATATGCAAAACTAGAACAATGGCTATAAAGGGAAACAGGAATTAGGACATACTGGTAAATGCCTTAAAACAGGCTTGAAAACATGGAAGCTAAGAGATTAGCAAGCTAGACCTCTGGGAAACCCTTCGTAGATACACTGAGAGCAGAGGGAGAAAAGGGAATCAGTCAATATTTAATATTACTCAGACAGTACTATATGAAATTAATAGAAAATTACGACGACATTTGGGGGGAAGTGCTTTTTTGAAAAGGCTTTCCCTTTTTAATATTTAAAAGGCACACACACCTGTGCCAAGTTGTAGCAGAATCTTCAGGACATTCAACTAGCGGAGATCTTCCAGAAATACTTCTGTTGCCAACGCTGAAAGTTTTCTTTTTCCCATCTCACTTTCTTTTTCAAATCATGAGCAAGTATGCAACTACACTGAAATCATTAGCACCACCCACCGGACAGATATGCTTGGCACTACAATCTCTCTCCAAGACAGACATTTGAAGGCTGTTTCTGGACACCAGGAAGGAGGCTTGCCGAGCACTAAAAGCATTCCCTCTGCACAAACTGCATTAAATGTCGTTCTCAAGGAAGACAGAAAGTTTCAAAAGGAAGCCCAGGAGCACATTTGGGTTTAGCTCTGTCATCACAGTAGTGAAACGCCTATTGGAATGCTGCACACGTATCAGGAAGTGTACAATTTTAAGAGAATGGTGGAACATGAAACAAACCATAGAAATAGCCAGAAAGCATTTTAGAGGTAGAAACTACGTTTCACAGCAACACACCCAAAGAGGTTCTTACAGAAACACTAATATTGAACAGCCACTTGTAGAAGTGCATGAACAACCTTAGAAAATATGTGTATGTCTAACTACCAACACAGACAGCTTCTGTAACTCAACACAGAGAGCAAGGGGAAAAAAAGGTGTCACAAAGCTGAAATTACTGTGTCTGGTGTTAAACTCTACCGATCAATACACTCACAGTACTCTGAATTATCCTGTGTGTGCTGGAGGACTGGGAGCACTTCTTTCTTCGCTTTTCTGTGTCTGTCTTCCTCCAGCTAGCGACCTGAAGAAAATAATTTATATCTTTCTCCTCACACACCAAGCTATGAATTGCAATATAAATTTAGTTATCCCAAAGAGATGGTAATTCACCTACCTTTGTTTGGCCCTATCATCCTCCAAGGAGGAAAGCAAAGCAGTGGCATTTTCACAAGATCATTTGATTGGAAAATGCCTGAGGTTGTCTACTGATCTTGAAATACACTCTGAATCTAATAAGAACCTTCAACACCAGTACTGGAATATTTCATACACTGCAGTTTTATTTAATTTCTTATTTATCCAACTACTGCCAAACAAGAGGGTATTCCATGAAAACTAATACAGCCCTAAATGGGATACGAATTGCGCTCTAAACATGCACACATGTGAGCCCACATATCTTAGTTTAATTCTCAATGGAGATGTTTGGTTTGTTTTAAATATTGTGATTGGAAACATTCTACTTCAAAAATATCTCTATAAATACACCCAGGACAAAATCTGACAAATACAGTATAATCCCTTTACTATATAGACTTGATGTTTCATAGAAATTCTGTTGCATTAAAAAACACACAAGAAACAAATCAAATAAAGCTGTTTTTTGTACACTGCTTACTATTCCTTTTATAAAATTTGTTTTGTACTGTACATGCAGATAACACAAGATCATCACAATGTAGTGTTACACTGCTGCTGAAAAAAACCAAACACACAAACCTTGCCACCGACACGTGCCCATATGTACAGAGAAGCCACATTGTGGAGAGGTGAGGCACCAAAGCAATCCTTTCATTCTGCTCTCCTCAGGAAAGGCCTTAACTAGACCGCTCAAAACTCAGGAAGAACCAATGGGAAAGAGTCCGGTGGAAAAAAGCCTGAAAAGTAAAGCAGATCTTTTTTTTCAGAAGACTGGATAGTATAGGTTTGTGCATTGAAGGAGAAGATGAGTGGGGAGAGTAGGAGTTGAAATGGCCTTGTCCACAATATCCAGTTGGAAAGCCCTGCTCAAAGAATCAAGGGCTAATCCTGCCCAGGTACACCTCTTTTTCCAGACATATTTGTTTAACTTGACCTTCAACAATGAAGGCTGTAAATTTCCCCAAGCACCCAATCTCAATCTTTCTTGAAGACCTCTCTATAAGGAACACAGAGAAGAGCTCTTTGGAGCAGCAGTATTGCCACACCAACCATTTTTAATTCCTGATGCTAAACAAGTCCAGCTTGTTTAGCTTTCCCCACCGGTCCATACTTCCTAGCCATCAGCCAGTTCACGTTAGTCCCTTTCAGACCCCTTCCCATTTGCTCCCAACTCTCTTGAAGCATGGTACACACACAGTTGGAGCACATCTCCTAGATTACTTTTCCATTGATCCACCTAGCGCAGCATTTGCCCTTTCCAGAGCACTGAGACATGCATGTCCCCATGCACGTTACACACTCTGCTCATCCCATTCCATCCCATCTCTACCACTGCTGACCCACCAGCTGCTCACCAGCCTGCATTCACACAGCCAGTGGTCGCTGCTAGGTATGTGTCCTGCTAATCTGCATTCTCTGCCCTCAGACCATATTTGCTATTTGTCACGATGATTTCAGTTTCTGGTTGTATTCTCCAACATACATAAAATCCCTTCCAAATGGCTAATCGCTGTTTGGAAGAATGTAAAATCAGGTCAAATATTAAGAAGATCTTTCAGAGTAATTACAATTAAGCACAGTTAGGGATCCTGTGGAAATTCGACCCAAGAAATCCTGAGGAAAAGCCTAGCAAAATTTCTGTTTGAAATTGGTGGGTGTGTGACTTGTGGAGAGCCCTTTGGCTGTACTTCATAGGGACATGAAAGCAAGGACTCTTGCTCCATTCACACTTTCATTTCACATCTTGTTGCTGTGTATCAGAGTGACAAACTACTGACAGCTGTCTCAGCAGCAAAAGCTTCAAGCATCAGCAGAGCTCGAGAGCTTTGAGGATGGAGCAAGAATCTTTGCTTTTATGCCCTAAAGGACTCCCTAATGTCTCTGAAATTGACATCAGTTCCCAAGCGAGCAGGGGAGCAAGAAGGCTGAATGAAGTTTCCAGGGAGCACTCAACCATTTCTGCAGCTGCAGAGCCCTTCTTCTTCCATGTCATTTGAGCACTTGCTTCCCGCTTCTTACCCTGCTCCTATTCCTCCAGGTCTCAGCCAGAATTTAGCTTCTTTTCCCAGAAACACCTCATTCCTGCAGATTGATGGGTTTTGTCTTGATCCCTAATCCCTGCAAATTCGTACTTCTATTCCAAAGGAAGGCTCATATTTCACTTTTAATCCAAGGTTCAATATATTAATAACTCACAAAAGCCTTTGATATACTGAAAGCAACAACCTATTAATTTAACTACAAACTAATAAAAGGATGAAACCAAGCCACTATACCACAATCCATCACCACCGGCTCAGAACAAGTTCAGACCCTTTTGGATCAACAAAAGCAGGAAGACTCACACAAACTCCCATTTCATGCCTGCACTGAAATGCCGGCAGTACCTCAAATCACCTCCCTTCATCAGCTTTCATCACCCATCCCACTCCCATCACCAGCATATGACCAAGTGCACTCAGAACAGGACTAATGACAGATGGGAAAATTGAAAGGCTTAGAGTCATAAGTGCATGAGTATTAAGGGTATGTCACGTAGTATACCTACAAACAGAAGGGCTGAAAGATAATCTAAATTAAAGCGCATGATCTCCAAATTCAGCTCTGAAGTTTTAAAATAGCCTTCTTTTCACTCCCAAACACCAAACAGCCATGCCCGAAGCTGGATATACTTTCCTTCTTTCATCACCAAATCTGTTGTTCCTGCCTTGTCCTAATCGATGTGTTACCTTCAGTTGTCACAACCCATTACCCATGATGTGACATAGGATGACATGGATAATGTACTCCCCTTTGACATGAACAAATTTATCAGATTAGCTTCGGGGAAGAACAGCAAAGCAGAAATATACTGAGCAGCAGTGTACTTGAATCATTGCTATATTATTATTAACAAGATTATTTCCCCTCTCACTGAGGGGGAAAAAAAGCCAAAATTAAAAAGAAATTATTTCCTCACAAAAAGCATTTAGGAAAGCTTGCACAGACCTTTTTCCAAAGTCCTACAAAAATTAAATGGGTCACTTCAACATTGGTTGGCATTGGAACTGTTGGTCACCAGATGCTAACGGATACTTTTATATTTTTTTGAGAAATGAAGGCCATGAGGAAGACAGGACCTTCTTTGTTGGCTTGTTCTTTGATTAAGTAGACTTTTTCCCCTATTGCTCTACAAACTGAATGTCCACATATATCAGAATCTAGGCATTAAATCAAAGAGCCAAAATAAGTTAATTAAATCTCTCGTTCATTACAATCTGAGCTCGTGAGCTTCCTGCTTACTCGTAGGGCAGAGGAAGAATAGTGCTAAGAGAATCACGGCTTCCTGAGGATTCCTCCTCACGGCCAGCAGTCTGCCAGATTGGTGAGATGGTAAAAGTGGGGTGCATTTGTGTCTGTTTTGAACATATGTGCATTCCCTCTCTTCTAAGAGTAAATGCTAGACAAAATATCTTGTAATTCTGAGTTGTGCTCCACCCTCTTTTCCATTCTCTGCATTCCCACCAGGACTCATGGGACCACATGCAGATTAACCAAAGAAGGAATCCAGCCTCTGCTTTTATTTTTACCCCTTGTTCTTTCTCCATATCTCAGTGAGTGAGAAACCATCTGCTTCCTTGCGATAAAAGGGGAAGAGAGGGAGCTGCAGTTTCCAGTGGAGTATATCTTTCAAGATACATCACCTGTCCCTTTCTTTTCCTTCCGATTTATAGGTATTTCAGTTTGGGCCAAATTCACTGCTACATTAAGAATGAGAGTAACCTAACTTGACGTTGTACCCAGAATGAATTTGGCACAGTGAGTTCAGCTCATTCATTTTCAGAGGTAATATTTCAGAGCACTTGGTCCATGATGTATAGCAGGCAAATTTACACTGATGCTGTAGGTGACTTTCTAATTTCATCTATGCTCAGAACATCTTGTTGCCTGGTGTAACAGAACGGGTTTTAGCTGAAGCTATTTAGTTTGAAGGATTAGATAATAAGGATATGTAACTTTCATAATCAGAAACGAGTTCTGTTCTTATTTTACACAGGATTATTATTAACGCAGCACAGAATCTCCGGACATTCAATTTGATAATTCCTCACGTTTGAAGGCAGCAGGAACAGCAGATTTAGAGACATTTAACTTTTGAGTAAGAAAGAATGATGTCAGGGAGCAGTCAGAACTAAAACCTATTGTTTCTTATATATATGAATTTCAAGAATTTTCAGCTTGAAAATTGCTGTCAGTGTTATAAACTGGATTTAAGTATAAGACTGACAAATTTTCCATAGCACAGATATAGTTCCTACAAATACAGTTCAAATAACAATCTTGATCTCCTCCTTTCCTAGATAACTGTTAAAATTTGAAATAATCTTTTTAAACCTTCCTAGAAATCTTCCTCTACTTCATTACTGAAAACAATCTGACTTGCTCTTTTTTCCCTTTGGTTATAGCAGTTCTTTCACTTATTTTCATGGGAGTCAATGCCCATATGTAGTCATAATGGTGATTCATATTAATGTTTGGCTTTTGCAGAGGATTGTGTATTATATTCCACATTGATTCACTAGATCAGCAAAATATTTACAGCAAATGTCATGCTCACCCATATTGCCTGCTGTCACTACAGTTAATGCCAAACATGACTTAGGACCCCTGCAGATGCATGCCAGAGCCCTCTCCAGCACAGGATATCCTTCCCAGAGGAATGACCAAGACCATTAACCAGCACGCCCAGTGCCCCTACTTCAAGGCTTTCAGGAAATCAAAGAAGGGACAAGACTGCACAGAGCTTCCGAAATACAAGAAACTGGGCAGAGGCTTCACAGCTGAACATCCGCCACAGACAGCCAAAAAGAACAACACATCGCCAACGAAGGCACCAAAAAGAAATTGGGAGACACAGTGCAGTGAAAAAAGAACTAGAAATGAGTAGAAGGGAGATTTATTGTGATAGAGGCAGAACATTGTGCAGCTTACGAGCAGATTTCAGACTCTGGCAGTCTGATCTAGTCAGAGGATTTAACCGAAGTGTAATAGCAAGTAACAAGCTTAATTCAAGTCCTTTAGCAATGTTGACACCAGCTCAACTGTGCCACTAACAGCTCTCTGCTTCTAAAGCTAAGACAGAAAGCCCTTCAGCTCCAGCAATGCTGTTCACATGCTTGAATCAAATTGTGGGCAAAATTCACATATCTACACATGTGTTGGTTGAGACTTCCTACAGTACTTGTATCTGCTTGGGGCTTGCGGGAGACAAGACTTGTAGGACAGAGCTGCAACATTTTCAAGACAGTAGCTGGAAGCCAGGACACCTGTCAGGGCTGCAAGTGACAACAGTCCTCTGTCTGCATCATCTTCACCCAGAGCTACTGTAATTTTAAAAAAGTAGTGTGCCAACAAAGTTTTCTACACATACTTTAAAAATTGCTTAGCTGGTGTTTCATGTTAATCTGCTCTAAAGCACTGGTGTTCACAATTAACTCTCTTGGCTTGGACATGCCTCTGGAGTGAAGTCCTTGCCATACCTTCTATCATCTCATTAATTAAGTCCCTTAATTGCCAAGGGAATAAGTACTAACTCTGTCTTTGTGAGGAGGGATGGAAGGAATATAGATCTGCAACTGCCAAGAGAGGTTGCTGAGATACTTTCTTTGGCAGGTGATTCAGGCACAAGTCATAAAAGTACTGCAAGGGGGGCAGTCTGCTGCACTCCTTACAATTGCAGGATGCAGCAACCTGGAAGCTACAAATCTGTGTTAAACTGTGCTCCAGAACAAGTAAATTTGTGATGCAGTAGCAGCTAGACTTTGTAGAATTATTTCATTATTTCATTTCATAGCTGAATTTTCAATAAGTTTCAATAAGTTTCAATAATTCCTGTCATTCATTAACATACCTGCTGGCTAAAAATGACAGGAAACTTCCAGCATGGCTAATATGCTCTCTGTTACAGAAGAGTCAATAATTACTATATTCACTTTCCAAATATTTTATCTCTCATGGTCAGTGCACAGCTGTCCATGTTCCTAACTCGCTGGTAATTAATGTCACAGAGAAGTAACATTTATCCCACATACTGACAGAAAGAAGGGAGCACGTCTCCTGGAATCTATGCCTTCCTTCATTAGCAGAGGGGCGTTTTGAGTTTGAATTGATTCAAAGAAACAGAAATAATGAGAGAACTTGGGAAGGTGATTCTCTCATCTCTGAACTGAGAAAAGAGAAAACATAGTCCAAAGCAGACCCAAAGCAAAGACATTAAATTTGACCACTTTCAGTGGAGGTAAGTATGGTGCTCTGGCACCTAAATATCCCTGTGAAGTGCCTATTGATTTTGAGATACGTTCCTCCCGAATAGGCTTGTCTGGAATAGGCTTGTCTTTACCAGGATAGGCTTGTCCCTGTCTAACTACAACACTGCCCTAAAGAGGGGCAGCATGTCTGTCCTCGCAGAGATGGCTGCAATGAACACCAGAAGTCTTCATCTTAAACCACAGGATGGGAGGAGTCCATTCAACAATAAAGGAACTGAAAGGTGAGAGTTATGCTTTGAGGAGAGGCAACAAGATGATCAAGGTAACAGATAGCTAGGGAAAGGCAATATCCTCAGCCAGAAAGATAGCAAATCTCCCTCAGAACCACTTAAACCTATATCTGGAGGCGTGTCAGAAAGAGACAGGTTTTACGGCTTTCTGTAACCCGGAGGGTTTTAAGTGCATTTGACAACATAGTAGTGATTAATAATTAGCTTTAGAAACACTAAACAGAATGATTTTACCCTAAAGCAGTTCCAGATCTCGATCTCCCAAAGACCCTTGGATTCCCACAAAGCATTATTCCTACAAAGTAATGGTTTTATCATGCACAGTAAGTCACATTACATTTTCAGCTTTCCCTGCAAAGGATTAGCTTGAAAATAATGACAGGCAAGCTCTATGCAATTCCAATTTGGAAAGCTTTAAATCCACACGAATGAGCATCACCAGTTCAGGTGTGGACTCTCTTGAAAAGCATGAGCTCAGCAGTTGTCAGACACACCAGCCCTCTTCAGGGCTGATGAATGCACCAAGCAGTTGCTGTACAGATTTATTGCAGGTTCCCTGCAATAAATGCAGTCATCTACTTTCTATCAGTAATGTTTACTCAGTAGATCTGCAATGAGGGAATTCATGAAATGATTTTCCCAGTCTAAACATAGTGATATTTCTTGAGACCTTCCAACATAATACTTATATAAGTAAATGGTCAAGCTTAGCCCATAGACAATGCTTTGCATCAACTGCACTCCCTTCTGCTTCACCCAGGGTTTTCTCATAGAGCAGTCAGTGAACCACTGACACTCAAGCTGGATTTGTATGCTTTGCCTGATGTGGACACATGAAGAATTTAATATGAACAATGAGACAGCTGTAGTATAAGTTTCCACCAGTGCCTATCATCCCCAGCTTCTCATCTCTTCAGACTCTACCTAAGAAATGAGCTTTTCCATTCCATTCTATTGATTTTTAAATTTCTTTAAAAAGAATGCATTTGAAAACCTTCCATGTTCAATTAAGATCACAAAGGAGGATGTACGCTGCCATACAGCTGTCTTTCAATTCTGAATTTCCACTCCAGAGATGCAGCAGTGTATTTTGTGTCTACAGTCAGAGAACATTAATATGTCCACCTAAAAAATAAAGCTAAGGAAAAGATCTGACCTCACCGCTTATAGGTAGTCGGAATGCAAATCACCATGAAAATCCAAGCAGCACATTATGAAGTGCACTGGCTGAGCGAATGCAGAACAACCAACAACAAATAAACTGTACCGAGGTTGTGGGATTTGTACATATAAAAGTTATAGCTGATACAGTTGGAGATGAGTTTTTAAAATGCCGTTCCCTACTGTCAACTCTCCTTTCCCTGTTATGAGAGGGAGTAAGAAATTCTGGAGGATCTAATCGTCGGAAATTAGCTTGGTCCCAGGAAAGTAGAGATGGGTGTTTAAAAACGAAACAGAGGGGCTGTTACTGGCCAGAGAGTTTGCCATATGATTACTTTGGATTCAATAAGCAGAAGAGCTTAAACTTCTACTCTGATCCAAGCAAGTTTGGCACACTGAGACTGCTATCCAAGGCAGTGCAATCAGCAGTGATATCACCTCTATTTGAACGCATTTGTATGTATACAGTGCTACGTAAGCGGGATAAACCTGTGAAGACTGAAACCTACATACGAATGGCCAAGACCGACAGTTTAGAGGAATCCTTGAGTTGTTCTCAGTGTAAGCAAAGAGCACCAGGACACTGAGGAGATGCAGAAAAAGGACTGCCTATATCCCAATTGGTGTCTTTTTCTTCTAGCCTTCAGGGATGATACCAAATATCTCCTTGAAAAGGATACAAAGAGAAATTGCTTCTTCATACAATGGACTGCTGTCATACTTTAAAAAAATCCTAACTTGATCAAAGACACAATCTTCTATAAGTTCAGTTCAGCTCTTAATGAAGTTTCTTTTTCTATTCAGAGGACTCATTGTAGTCTAAGAAATAAAATAATTTTTAAAGGAATTTTTCTCTCTACAGCGAATACTGGCAATCAGGCAAAGGACATAAGAGTACAAGTTTTCAGCATACCTTTTTCGGGATTCTGTTAAATTCGAAGTCTATCTTACCTCCCAACGCAAATACTTCACATTGAGTCATGTTTGTTCATAAAATGCACATGTAATTCTGAAAACTTAAAAATAATACAACATTTTATTCTTAATTAATTGTATTCTGGTATGAGAAAGTATATTTTAATAGGTATCAAATGGATTCAAGTGTTCATAAATCCCTTCCAAAAAACAGCTCTGAGAAATTGTTTGTTAGCTGTTGATATTAATATATAGTCTTACAACAGTCCTTCATGTACAAAAAGAAAAGAAAAAACTTGACCTTTCCTATATTTATTAAGTTTTTAACAAAGAAATGAAAAATTCATTCATTATCTATTACCTGACAGATTGTGAGAGAGCCAATACAATATTTTTCTTAAAACAGAAATACAGATCATGTTTGACGATGGTTTTACTATGAAGCAATCAAAACTATTTGAAACACATATAGCAATCTGTTTGTTGTATCTGAGCTTGGCCTGCAATCTGTTAGGTTGAAGACCAGCACATAGTAGGTTTTGAATAATCTCTTATGTCCCTTCTCTTCAAAAACCAAACCAAACAAACTACCTCATCAACACAATGAAATTTAGCTCACAGTTGCTTAAAAAACTAAGCCCACCAACTTCCTCTCGCCTAAATTTCTTCACCAAGAAAAGCAAATACAAATACGGAGACAGGGAAAAGAGTTCTGCTGGAAGTCTTCCTTTGCTGTCTCTGATCATCTCTCCATTTCTTTCTACATACCCTTCTTGTTTTGTGATAATGGGTTATGCGAAATCAGAGAGGAAATAAGTGCTGAGCAAACACCTTCGATGATTAAAATTCTCTGTTTTTTTTTTCCAGAGCCCTCATTATCTGGAAGACCAAAACCTCGGAATATCTCAGAGTTAAGAACTGAAGGCAAATAGATCCTTTTCTGTCTTTCTCAAAGGGCAATGTTTCCCAACTGTCTCACTTCATTCTATGCAGAGATCGAATAGGTCTTCCTTTTTTCAGAAACTCCCCAAAGCTAGATTAAATCAAAATGAGAGGGTTTTTTGATGATACAATATAGTTTAAGGAAAATTTCTTCTGTGAAGACCAGAATAGAGGTGAAACTGTCATAACATTAGGAAAAGGTATATATTTCCTGTGACTTTTGGCCATGTAAAAAAAAAAATAAACCAAAAAAAATGTAATGTCACGATAGAAAGTAAATATTCACAAGTCTATGTCTATGTGAGGAATTGCTGTTGCAAGATTTGGCACACAGCAAGGAATTTCATAAGGGCGAATAAAATCCGTTAGGAGCAAAAAAATAGACTCGCCACTCACAGGAACCATACAAGAAACAATTCAAAGACTGGAAAATATATTCTTTTTAGCTAACCTACATTAATTTTATGTCAATATTGGGACACTTTTTAGCCACTGGTCAAAATCTCCTACTAATCCTAATTGCAACTTCCCAAGATATGTTTTCCTTCACAATTATATCACTGTAGGTACTGAAGCTCGCTTCATTTGCATGTATTGGTATCTTCATCTCATTAATTAGATAATAGGTATCATGCATGATTGGATAGAAAACACTACCCTTCTGCTTTAGACTTTCCGCTTTATTTCCTTTTCCCTCTTAGCTAAAATATCTGACATCAGTTGCTTTGCCCAGTTAATAAAGTTTATTTCTCCCCTGAAATTTGGCAACCCAAATTAAGAGAAAGAAATTTATCTACTACATATATGTGATTCACCCAGGAATTGCTAGGACACTGCAATATCACTTCTGGAAAGGAATTCTTCAGGTCTCAAAAGTAGAAAAGCAGTGACCCCCAGTCTATGTCCACCATCCTCCACTCAGCATATACATTTATCTGACAAATGCTGCTTGGAGGAGCATGTCCTCCCCTTTCCCATAGCTCTACTTTTACTGATCATCATGAAAAGTGAGTAGTCTTTTCTGGAAGAGTTTAGGGTAGCTGCTGGGTAGCAGCACCATCTCAAGGGAACAGGATATAGATTGTTCTTATAAAATGTTCTTGTAATTATTGTCACTGATAGTCTGCAGTGAATACAAGAGCAACTCTCACTTTAAACTAATTAACCATGAAAAGATGTCAGGTTCTTATTATCAATCTCAATCATCCAGCAGCAGTAATACTTGCAGATAAGGTCAGAATTTGCTTCCATTGTCTCCAAAGACAAAAGCATTCTATGGCTTGAACCAGAGGAGACATCTCTGCAGAACTGATTCCCAGATTCAGCTTGCTTGGGTGCCATCGCTGATAGAACAGCAGCGGCAGCAGCATTTGCCCCTGGCTCTATGACAACTTTCATCTGCTGGCAAAGAACTGCAGCCTTCTGGGATAGGTGTGTAGATTTTCAAACAGCCTAAAGCTCCTGAGAAGTTTGGAAACTCCCTGTTTGAAAGAAAGCTAGGATACTCCTCCATGGAAGCCAGTATGTGATGAAGTCACATCCTTCCACTTTCTGGCAAGGACGAGAGAGTTCTGGCTTCTCTGAAGCACTCCCAGATTGGCCCCGGTCTTTCTCTGCTGCAAGCAAAGAGCCATGAATTAGCTTTAAGCAAATTCACGAGATGCCTGAGCACATTTCTGGACTGTGGCCGATCTGAATTCACAGCATCCCAGAACCAGAAATTACTTAGGACGCCATACATCCAAAATCCATGGAGCAAATGTCTGGGAAAAAGATAAAATTGAGGCTCGTGGGACACTGACACTAAAGAAAACATTCACCATGCCAAGAGGACTTTATGGCACATATAAAGGCAAGCCAGCACAGCAGTAGGTTGAAAAATTAGACGTTGTGTTCCCACACAGTGACACAACCCTGAGCACTGCCAGGTTCTCATAAGGAGCTTCTGTCTCTAGTTTTGCTGGACATGGACCTTCACTGCCAATGGACTTTCCAATAAGTTTTTTGAATGAAGTACAAGAAGTTTCCACACTGCTCAAAATTATCTTCACTGCAGTTCCCAAGCCCAACTTGCAGCTTGTTGGTTTCAACAGAGGTGCAAGAATTTTAATCCAGTTGTAACATTTACTCTGGTTTGTAAGTTAAATATCACACCCAGCAGGTATGTTTATAAAACTGGAAAAAAATTTCCTAACAGATCTATAATTTCTCTCTCAACTACATTTTTAAAAAAACTTCTCCAAGACATATTATCACACCTTTGGCTCTCTATATCCAAAAATAAATAAGAAATGAACACTTTATTTTGCACTATGAGGAATTATCAGAGAAAGTAGGTGAGGTTTACTGGCTCTTCATTGTGACTTTTGGTTATTAAAAACAAATGCTCTGTAAAGAACTGTCTTATGGAAAAGGTCAGGTAGATTGAACTTAGTTTTGTGAGACGTACTATATACCACATGCATGTCACAGCTTGGATCCCTTAGTAAAAACAGTTTTAAAGGAGCAAGTTATTTTATTAGGACTGTTGAGGTGGTAAAGTGACCTACAAATCACTATTTCAAGTGCTAATTTGCTATGCCATCCCCTCCTCTTCTTGCACGATGCTGGAATCTTGTTCTCAGGGTAGAATGGAAACTGGAATCTACCCAAAGGAAACACTATAGATCTTGTTTGGCAGTTTTTATAACAGAAGCTTTATACGGAGACAAGATGCTAGATGGTGATACAAGTGTTCTGCTGTACATGCAGTACACAAGACCTTCGGATCGTGCAAAGCACATACATAAATGAAAGTAATTTAACTAAAAGCTGATGCAATACTCTGATGAAAAATGCAATGGCTGTCCCTAAACCCGTGTGAAATATACAGTCCATACGGGCCCTCGTAAGAAATTGTCTACATTCAATCTCTTTGTTTCGCTTGTTTTTTTTGATTGAGAGCAGTCGCTCCAGATACCCTCAAACAAGGATCGTGATATTCACAGACTTCTGAAGATAATATCATTTTTTAGCCATGAGATGGTTACATACATAAAAACATCTTTCTGGATTGATTATAGTGCAATATACAGCACTCATTAGTTGTCTCATGCTGTAATAGTAAATGCTCTTTAACCAGCGCGCTTGCTTTATTATTTTTGGTAGGAGAGTAGCAAATGCTTTCTAAAATCTGACACTTTTCTTTTTAGTCTCTAAGACCTTGTGAACATCTGTTCACAAGTTTCTTTGTCATTAGTTCTCCAGGTTTGTTTTTCATCATGTTCCCAAACAAGTCCTAAAGGCGTGTCATGGCAGGTATGCAAAAGGAAAAAAATACCCCTTACACTACTGTCAGAAATTTTAAGTTGCAGCTGGCAAAATAACTGAAAAAGAAGAAAGAGCGTTACAGGCTGAGTAGAGGAAAAAGCAGAAATAGTCCGTGGCACCACAACCACCTCAGCTTCCTCATTCTAATTCTTAATTGATGGACAAGTACAGTTAACAGAGAGAAGAGCAGAATGAGCTTCAGATACATGGAAAGCAAGCGCTTTTTATCTAAACACATACAGTACGGAAAACAGGCACACAGCACTGTAAACTTATTGAAATTCACAAAAGGAATTGGACTGAAGATTAATCTACAATATACAAATTAGTTGAATTTAGGATGTGAGAATGAGACAATTGTTTTGTGAGTTTAAAAAATCAAAATCTTTGGGTTTTTTTCTGATTAATAGAGGCAACACTAAACTTGCAAACTCAAGAACTGAGGACTCCACCTGGAACAATTCCTGCCATTCTATGAAACTCTGAATATGATGATCTTCGTGTACTTCAGGAAAAGCAATTGTGCTCTCCAGGGAGCTTCCTTAAGCTCCAACTTTCACTATTAATCAGGGAAAAAATTTAGTGATCCCTAGAAAACCTCAAGCTGTTTAATGAACATGCTGGCTAGACCTGCTCTGGCTAAAAATACCATTAAAGTACATTATTGATAACTTGCTCTATTCAGCTACTGGTCATGTTGGAGCACTCAAATATGACCCCGCTTTGCAATACAGGCTTATTACCAAGAAAGCTGCAAGAGGAACACACCCTGTAGCAACACAGGGCTTGAGATCTGGGTGCTCCAGCACTTGGAAGTCAGCCCTCGGGGACAGCTGGGTGCCTGGGACTTTTCAGTGGTCTGGTATTTGTCACTGAAAACAGCGAAGGAAAGAGAAAAAACGCAACCAGCACCCGTGGTTGAAACATCCTTCACATCTGCTGGCACAGATTGCCATTCAGCAGAATGCTCAACCATGTCAGCAAAAAGTTTCTGCCAAGGGTTAGGCTTTGGGGAGTGCTTTGGCAGTATCCTCTTGCAGTCAGACCCATTCAGTCACTCAGTACTAGGGAAACACAACCACCACACATAAGGAGGCCAAATATTAACGTTTATAAAGCCTTGGCAGATGGCAGTTATTAGGCAGGTATTACCACATTATTACTCACAACATGATACTGAAGATGCAGGTGGCTGCCTTTGAATCCCCCAATACATATGTTGTTTCTGAAGAAGGTAACCTCTGCTAGCATATAAAGCAGATTAACCATGATGTCAGCAATGCCAGGCTAGGCCAGAAGGCAGAGGACAGTCTGCTAAAGCACAGGAGAAAGCTTTGGTACCTTGTGACATACAAATGGTTTCTCTCGTAATTCCCAGGGGCATCAACGGCTTAATACAGCAAACTAGAAAACCTGCTGCTGCTCACCATACTAATTGCTTAATGCATCTGAGGCAGCAGCAAGGGATAAGAGTCTATTCCCTCCTAACTCAAAGGGTATCTGGGACCACCAAGCAGCCAGAGAGCTCTGCCCCGTGCCCCCAACAGCCCCAGACTGTAGAGGAGCTTGGGTGCAGGAACACGCTCCAGCCCACAAACAGACCCCAGGCCAGGACGTGTACTCAATGGGTACGAGAATGGATTTTTAATCAGATAAGTGTTCGTCCTCCATTCTCAAGCAAGGAGGAGCTGCTCCCTGTATATCCTAAGTAATGCAAAGCAACGCAAGGACATACTGTAGGTCCTTGCAGAGTTTTGTCTTGAAAAGGCCAGAAGGAGGTATCTGCTATGAAACACACAGTAAGAGCACCACTCTATGAAAACAAAGCATGCAGATACACCGCCTAAGGAGAAATGCAAGTTTGAATAAGGTCAGGGAAAAAAAAATGAAACGTTGGACGTAGTTCGCTTTACTACACATTTTAAGAGAAGAAATTGTGCCCTGGTTTCAGATCATTTCCAGAATTCCTAGCTTTGTACCTGTGAGACACAGTTTTTGCACAAGCATCTTCTTTTTGTGCCAAAACTAAAACAATCAGCATACTGATCAGAAATGCAGTCACACGTTTTGGCAGAGTGTCTGGGGCAAACCAGCAAGCAGTGAGCACTCTGGGAGCATCTTGTTCCCCAGCCGTCACGATGCTGCATAGAGCAGACTGACAGTGAAAACAGCCACCAGTGGAATCAGGCCCAAGTGAAAGTCTGCTACAGAAAGCAAAACTCTGTTAAGACTGGCCGCCTGCTCTCTTCCCACCTGTTTTTTTCTCACTTATTTATTTTCAAACACATTGACTGCAGCACTTCTCAAACTGAAAAGTCTCGTCACAGAGACAGTTTAACAAGTCCAACACATAAGTGTGGAAAAGAAGCTGCTTATTTGCAAAAATGAGAAGCAGAGCTGTCTGTGAACATACTTTTCACTGGTAACATTTGTAAAACTATAGAAATACGAAAAAAAAGCAGTGGCTCTGTGCCCAGGTGCACAGTGCTTGCAATTCTAATAGATTTTTCTACATTAGTGTCCAGTAAACATGATGGCAGTACCTAACACAACCTGGAGCAGGAGAGTTTTTATCTAAGCTATTGTTTCTCTGCCACAAGAAAAAAGTACCTTATGCTATAAAAACTACATAAACTTTGTGAGCAACAGAAAGCTTTCATCTGAGTTAAATGGTACATTATTATGTTTATGCAAACAAAAGCCACAAAGACTAAGGCATTTTCTAAATCTTGTTGTTACAACTTAAATTTTAATTTAACGTGAATTTTCTTTACCACATTTTCATGTCTATCAACCATAAAAGTACACCCAGACCATCTTTTTTATACAGTCTTTCATATTGCCCAACATCTTATTCAAAGAACACATTTACTGCCATAGTTCACCCACAGAGATCTGAGACCTTCCTGTCCAAAACAGGTTTGCTTGTCCTAGCATCCAGGTCATCAGAGAGGTAATGGTTGCATGAGTTGCTGGCAGGGCATTCAGATGGAAACCAGTTCTGAAAATACCAAGCAAGCGCAGCTCTCCTGCCTGCTCTTTCAGAGTTCTCCTACATATAATAGGGTTCTTGACACCCACTGAGATAACCCTCCAAAATAACAGGTTAAAAACAAGCAGTGGATTTTGAGCCGCTACTACATCATCTGTATCTGTATAAGGACAAGCTCACGTGAAACATCCACTAATTTCCATGGGTGCCACCTGAGGATTTTGGTGTCTTTTGCAAACACGTTTATAGAGTCAAGCTGGCAATCAAAAAAGGGAATCTGTTCTAAAAAGAGTCTATAGAAAGGCCAAAAGGTTTGTAAGATGCACACGCTGACAGCTAAGGCGAGATTACTTTATGCTTATTCTTCAACCATGTGATGACAAGTGTATTATGAAAATTCACTAAAGAAAATGAAAAAGTAGTTACTGAGGTACTTACACAATTTCAGCTCAAAACCTCTAGGAGACTTTGGAGGGCAGGAGATTTGATATTTTTTTGTCCTGCAGTGCATGACAATTGTTAAATCAATACAGTGTCTGCAAACATGAAAGTATAAAGAATCAAAAAAAAAATCAGAGAATTTGCCTGCAATTGTTTTAATTCTGTAAAATACATTTTTCCATAGTAGCAGCAAGCTTTTTCTCACAATGAAGTTAAACATAGAATCATAGAATAATTTACCTTGCAAAAAACCTTCAAAATCGCTGAGTTCGAGCTTTAAACTGACACTGCCAAGTCCACCACTAAATCATGTCCCTAAGCACCAATCTACACGTCTTTTAAATATATGCAGGGATGATGACTAAACCACTGCCCAGCGCAGCCTGTTCCAATGCTTGACAACCTTACAATGAAGTAATGTTTCCCAATATCCAATCTAAACTTCATCTGGCAGAACTTGAGGCCATTTCCTCTCATCCTATCACTTATTACGGGGGAAAGAGATCAGCACCCACCTCGTTACAACCTCCTTTGAGGCAGTGGTAAAGAGCAACAAGTTCTCTTCGCAGCTTACTGTTCTCCAGGTTGCACAACGCCGGTTCCATCAGCTGCTCCTCACAGGACTTGCAGTGCAGACCCTTCAACAGCTTCATCGCCCTTGTCTGGAAACGCTCCAGCACCTCACTGTAGTGAGGAAACTTGACTCATGTTGAGTAGAGGGGGATGATCATGTCCCTACTCCGTCTGGCCACATTATTTCTGATACAGAATTAAATTCTACTATGTTTTAAGCAGAACAGGTGGGTTTATTTATATTAGAAAGCATCCGTCTAGTAAAATGCTTTCCTCATTGTGCAAAGGACATTTATCAGAAATCTATACTGTTCTATCTCAGAAAACATACATAGTAAAAATTATGAACAAAAATAAAAGCCAGCTGTCAGGCTGCCCAATAAAACAGATCTCAGTGTGTCTTCAGGGAAGGAGATCTCACAAAACATGTCCATAGTATTTCACAAAATGACAGAAACTGTATCAAGTACTGTTGTGGTACAAGATTGAAGAACAATGCTTCACAATATTAAACTTTCTAAAATTGAAGGGGTATTATTGAAGTTTTAGAAGGAGGCAACTTAGCATGCAGTTCTTAAGTGCTGAGTGCCAATCAACTGAAATATATCATTTTAGTACTGGAAAATATATGTATTGGAATCAGAACACTAGACTGGCAAAATGTCTGTTGGAACACACAACATTTTAAAAATCACAGAGACGAATGGGTTTGTAAGCAAAGTTACAGGCCTACAAAAAAAAAAGCAGGACACATATAAACTGGTGAAAATTCTGTTCTATTCTTGAGAGCGTAAAATTTAGGATAACAGTTTAAGGAATCATTTAATAGGATACAGAAAGATACAATTCACAGCATCTAAGCTAAAGGTGCTAATAGTCCATGATTAAAAAGAAACTGTAAAGTCTGTTCTTCTGCGAGTCACTGAGTTCTAGCAAGAGTGATTCCCAGAAAGACCGATATTCATTCAATTTCTATTATTTTGATACCTAATTACATCATGAACAATTAAGATCATATTTTATGTAATATATTTGAAAGATTTCATTCAAAGGGAACATTAATGCAATTTTGTAATGCTTAGAAAAAGAATTTCCTGACAACTACACATCATTTTTACAGACCTTCAAACAACTGCAGATTTTCTTGTTCTCAGCCTAGGTGAGCTATGAAATCTCATTGCTGATGGTTATTATTAATGAGCTTTCAGCCTAGGGGGAAAAAAGACAATTCCACTTATCTGAAAAATAGAGTAGAGCCTTCTGACTTCCATTGAAATAGGAACTATTTGTTACGCAGTCAAAAGCCTATACGAGCACCTTTTTATTTTGTCAGAAATATATATACATATTTGAGACTGTCAAAGGTCAGGACAAAGTCATCAGTCTTCTGACTGCAACTGGACTGAACTCGGACCGGAATGATTTATGTGGCAATTGCAGTTTTTCCCAAGAATACAAGTAATTCAGTGCTGAAGACAAGAGAATGGCTGCTGGAAACTTTCACTTGCCCTCTCAAATGATGAGGCCATCCCAAGAAGTCCCCTTTTGAACAAATGGGAACACAGACATCAGCTCTGCTCAGTGCAGCAGAAGCTTAATTCTTGCAGAAATACCTTAACACAGAGGTCAAGGTGTCCAAAGCTTTTTTTTTTTTCTGATGCCTCTCCTACCTAGTGACATCTGACAGAAACATCTTGTGTGATATACGACTTAGAAATATAGCTTATCATCGAGGTTCTTTTTTCCTAAATTATGCATTCTTCAGCTCTGAACAGACTGAATGCCCTACAGAAGCAAAAAAATAAGTGTAGTGGAGAAGATGGGATAAGAATAGATAAATCCGTTGCATTATAGCCCTAATTAAGCTTGCCATGCAAATTCCACAGTGTCACTGTGCATTAGAGAAATTAATAGTTACATGAAATACCATTTTCATGGATTACATATAAAGTTAAAATTCATGTTTAAGTTACGAGTTGCATCACTGGAAATTGCTGTGAATCTTGCATGTGTGGTGGTACAGGGTCATTAATGTGTTTTTCTGGTTTTATGCACTCCAGGAAAGTAGGCGTTTGGTGCACACAAGGGATAGGGACGGCTCAAGGGGATGTATATAAGTCTGTCCTATATTTCTGGATATCCAATATCTCAATTTAACTCTTGCCTTTCCCAAATGATCTTTGCGAAAAGATGACAGTGAGAAAATAACAAAGCAGTTAAGAAAAAACTCCTTTTCAATGTCATATTGAAAAACTAAAGCTAATTAAATATGACTCTAAAAGGGCAAAAATGATTGTTTTCTTCTGTAAATTTTTTATGCAGTGAATGCAATCCTCAAAAAATTACATCAATATAAACTCAATGATTTTTGGGAGTTTCTATTTATGTAATGGCATTAAGTGCTCTAGAATTTAAATACTCTGGAATTTAAATTGTATTCCTTTTGACAGCGGTGACTTTCTCAGATACACGTGTTTCAAGGGTATATGAAATATGCCTTTAAAATGAAGTATCTTTAACACTTGAATGCATATTCTCTAAATCAGTGCAGCGCATCCAGAAATTGCATCTATATTTCAGAATATATTTTTCTGTAAACGTGTCCAAGTATAAGATTGAGTGTATGTAATAGGTATGTAGCAATAGCGTCCCCAAGACCTAAACACATTTGAGTATTTGGAATTGCAAACAGGTCACATGAGTAATAAAAATCATGAGAAAATAATGGAAATATGCTCCTCCTTCACAACAGTTGTGGCAGGAAATACATTTCTCTAGCTAGACAATAAAAGAAAAAAGAAAATACTTTCGTGTTCTATTCAAATACACAACACGTCTGTGGTTTTTCTTTCACATAAAATTTAACAGCACATATGGTGAATAAAGGGCAGAACCATGAGCTTCAGCACTTCTATCAGGCAAAGGAGAAAAATGACTACGTAAAATAACAGCTGCATCATTTTGGTATCCTGCTGTAAGTAAAAGGAATTTTCCTCTGAATAATGGGTTTGCATTAAAGTACCATATGCTTGTTTTATGCTAGTCACAATAATAACACACATTTCCATATGGTAACTTCTCTTACAGACAGGACTGCAGCCAGTTTCTCATTGACACTGAGTTTTTTTTTAATGATATAGAGAATTCAGTGTTTAAGTTCAATCACCAGCCATCAGCAGTCACAGTGAGGGTGACAAGCCAAGCCAGGTAAAGGAAAAAAATACCTGTAAAGGAAAAAAATACTTGTACATAGACCCGACCAGACCACCAGCAGCAGTTTATATGATTACAGAACGCTGGGGGTTCGAAGGGACCTCTTGAGATCATCCAGTCCTTCTAATGCAGGTTCACCTAAGCAGGTTGCACAGGAACGCATCCAGGTGGGTTTTGAATATCTCCAGAGGAGGCGATTCCACTACCCCCCTCGGAAGCCTGCTATGTAGATATTTATAAGCCTTGATAAGATCCTCTCTCAGTCTTTTTTTTCTCCAAGGCTAAACAGACCCAGGTGTCTCAGCCTTTCCTCACAGGAGAGATGCTACTGTCCCCTCCATTATCTTCGTGGCCCTCCACTGTGGACTCTCTGCAGTCATTCCTTTTCTGTCTTGAGCTGAGAAGCCCAGAACGTGGCACAGTACTCAGAGTTCAACCTCACTCGTGCAGACTAGAGGGGGAAGAACCTCCCTCAACCTGCTGACCCGACTCTTCCTCATACACACCTTCTTAGCCACGAGGGCACATTGCTGGCTCATAGTTAACTTGTTGTCCACCAGGACTCCCATGTCCATTCTCCACAGAGCTGCTTTCCAGCAGGTCAGCCCCTAACCTGTACTGGTTGTTCCTCCCTAGGTGCCAGACCCTGTGCTTGCCTTCATTGAACTTCATCAGATTCCTTTCTGCCCAACTCTCCAGCCTGTCCTTGTCTCACTGAAGAATAGCAACAGCTTTCTGGCTTATCAGCCACATCTCCCAATTTTGTGCCATCAGTAAACTTGCCGAGGGTAAGCACTGTCACTTTAGGTCACTGAAAAACCTCTGAGCTCTCCCATTCGTCCAGTTCTCAGACCCCTTCCCAATCCGCCTCACCAGGGAAGGAACAGCACAGGGTATTTTCCTGCTTTATTTAGGACATTTCGCTGCAGTACGAGACATGCCCATGGAAGAAAATCTCTGCAGTTAAGCTAAATATCACCTAGCACTGGGGACTGGGTACATCCAGAAATCAAAGCCTCCAACTCTAATTCTGCCACAGCAAGAGTCATGTTCCTCAGTATTTGTGTCACCAGTAATCACTACCACCCTGTGAGCCTGTGCAAGTTGAAGATGCCTGGGATTTGTTTTAAAATATTTACAAGGTCCCCTAAATGCAAAACTATGTGATTATTGCCAGCAGTCAGAGTTCTGTATGGAAAATACTAATGTCTCTCTCTCTCTCCGCCGCAAGTGAGAAGTTCAGAAAGTTTTCATTCAACCATAGAACAAATACTAAAAAAAAACCAAAAAACCAAACCAAAAAAAATCCCAAAAAACCCTCAGAAAATGGGCCTGAACAGAGAGTTTAAGAGAGGGCACACGGGGCACAGCAAAGAGCATCTGTTGACGAGTAGGTGAGTATGGCCTTTTTTTTATCAAAGTGGTTTAGAGAAACTCTTAGGCCCTCTCAGCTCTTATTAAAAGGCTGTAACAAGAGCTACTTAAGCACACTTTTGGCAGTAAAACATGCAGTTTCTTAGACATCAGAAGTGTTTGGTTGTATTCAGCTGTCCCTGAAAATGCAGGTATCTACTGGTGATACAACAGGGCTCTAGTGACCTTGTCAGGCTTCAATCAGTCCTAATATCACACTTGCCTTGAGCATTACCAGTTATTAAAGAGATTTACAGGATTCTAGAAATATGTTTGTTCTCTTCAGAAGTAATATGGTCTAGATTCAAGGATTTTCCATAGATATTTGTATTATCCTTCTGATAAAGGCTATTCAAGATAAACAGAAGTATTCTAGGCAAACACTGTAAAGTACCATATACAAACCAGGAAAAATAAATAAGTAAATGAAAGAGCTGAGATTTGCTTTCTACCTTTTGAGTTCCTTCTTCTCCATATTTTTAAAATTCAGAGTCAGTTCCCCAAATATCAAACTCTCTATGAAATCTCTGGACAACTAAAAAATTTATCACAACTCAGAGTCTGAGATCCTCTATTTTCCCTCTCTAAGTCCACAGTCATTGATGCCTTTAGAGTTCTGCAACAATGGAAACTCAGGATCAGCAGCCAAAGACTCCTTCAAAACCCCATGTGAATTTATTCATTCCTGAGCCCCTCTACAAAACACGAGACCACAAAATACAAGCTGTATCAAATGCACATGCACAAGGGGGAGGCATTTACTAAATTTTAAGTGCTTGAATTAGGAAACTTAATACTTCTCCTGTGATGTAGCTTTGACTGCAACATACTGGGAGTTTCACACACCATAGGAAATGTGCCAAGTCATCTCCAACTCTCATTTACCCCCAGAAATCTGATGCTCAGATTAGCTAAATGGATTAAAACAGCGGAATTTGCTGTGGCATATTCATGGCAGCACAGGTAAGCAACCCAAGTTAAATGATCCCTCCCATCCAGTGTCTGGTGTTGCCACACACGTCACCTCACAGGGTACAATTCCAACAGATACGACCATCAGCTCTTGGCCTCAGCTTCTGCAACAAATTATGAGCATCGGACCTCCTGACAACATTATTTCATAAAAATCCTTTTGGAAATACAATGTTAAGTGAGAATCCATTATCACTCCAAATATTTAATAGTTACTAACCAGTTACTACTATACTGACTTCCTTTGACAGATTTTGGAAACTATGAAAAAAAAGGAAAAAATGTAGCAGAGTGATAAAGATTGCATTTTTTACTACGTAGTAGTGGCAGCTGTTGTCACTGATGAAACCAAAAAACCTGCTTTGATATTCATTCAAAGCAAGAATTCATTACCTCCCTATAGAGCTTATAAACTAAGTGAATGAGAAATAAGCAGAGGAAGAATTATCACCCTGTAATTACAGACAGCAGATTAAGGAATAGAAGAAAAGTCTCATCAGAGCCTGCAACTGAGCTGAAAATGTTCAGTAGAGTACCTGAACAACAAAACCAAAGAACACACGTATTGTGCACCTTCTCTGTATAGAACCAAACAACCCAAAAGCATCATTTCTTTTTCACTATACACAATTCCTGAAGGGCAAAAGGTATGCAAACATCCAACAACAGACGCTCTAGAGCTATTGATGCTTTCAGCTCAGGGTTTCCTCGCTCACGACAGATTTGCAATACACCAGGTCTGTTATTCTAAGTCTTTGAAAACCATTTCTAATGTAGGTCTTGCTTTAAGAACTGGAGAAGACTCAATGTTCCCCATTCACTTGAGGCTGAACTACAGAAGTAAAAAGCCAATAACACTGAAGGTTTTTGCATCAGGATGTTTAAAGGACAGGCAAGGATTTTGCAGAGGTAAAGAAACAGTGTTAAGTGATTAAGGATTTGATTTTAGTTTTAATATCTAGGGAACAAACTTTAAAAAATGAATTCACTTTGGCAGTTTTCCATTTTTGCTGTGCTACAGCAATGGTGATATAAGTCTGGCACTGAGGGCACCAGTCTCTGAAAGTGACATTAATAGTCTATTTTTGAGATTAAGTTGAGTGAAAAGACATACAAATTGCTGCAGCAGAAGGATGCTGTAGGTCAGCAGATGGTGCAAGACCAAAAGCTATTTACTTCCATCTCTGTAAAGTAGGATATTAACACTTCGCATAAAATTTGAGACAAAAACATGTTGGTTTTCAGTCTATGGCCTTTCTCCCAGAGGTCACACAACAAAGGAAGAAAACAGAACATTGCACTAATATATGAACATGCAGATAATGTTCTGTTCCAAGTGCAGCCCTACCTAAACCAACAAAAAAATAAAACGAGGCGACACACATGATGTGGGTATTGTTCTTTCAGTATCACACATAAATAACTGTGAAAAATCTTAGCCAGAGAAGAGATTGCAAAAGATGCAGTGGATATTATGTAGAAGTACTAAAGGTAGGTAAAACACAAGAAGTCCAAGAGACGGGCACAGAAGCATAGCAAGGAAGCAGCAGCAAGAGAGAAGAGCCAGAGGAGTCAAACTTTACCATCTGAATGATGGAAGACTTCTCCATTTAAAAATTGTTCTGTTTTTCTTACGGTATAAGTGAAATTTTGTGGAACAAAAATATGCTGATATTATGATATAAAGATTTTTCTAAGAAGTTATACACAATACTTTGGAGGTTTTTTTAAGAAATATTGATTTATTTATGTGTTGGAGGGGTTGTTTATGGGAGCTTCTTTTTGAAGCTATTAGCTTTCCATGGCAAAATTATTTTTTAAATTATTTTAATAACAATTTCTATGGAAAAAAGGCCCACTAAGAACAACAGTACTGGAATTGATAAAGTTCATCTCACAGATCTCACAGGAAAATAGGTTAGGAGTAAAACACACAATGATACTAATACCATGGGAAATTCTTTATCAGCCTTTCTCCGTTTGTTGACATTATGGGTTGTGTTTTAAAATAGCCACCCTGACAAGAGGACTGTCAGCATCAAAAAAATTTACAGATACTCTGAGCAAGTGTGTTCATTTCCAACTACGAAAATAACTATCCCATTCTTCTGTACCGTGGCAGAAGAGGAGAAAAAAAAAAATCTAAAAAAAAAAAATCTCACAAACAGTAAGAAATCTACAAAGGAATCAAGCTCAAGGATGCCAATAGGTTATTGACATTGAAAAAGCATGAAAGATTCAAAATCAGTTTCAAAACCCACATGGTTTCAGCCATTCAGTTTTAAGTCCCTAATTCTGTATCAGTCTAAAATGGCCTTAATCATACTTTTCCAACCATGTTGAACATCTGAGCCCTGGAATGAAAGCCTAAGATGTTCATGTCATAAAAGCTTTGTCAAAAAAATAGAGTTCAACCGTAACAAATACTGGAAAAAATAAGGGAAGCAATATTTCTCAATCTTCTATGTGATCTATGTTCTACTGCTGCTTATACTTAGTTTGCCTTCTTTTCATTAATTAACAAGCCCTTGGGTCCCAAAGAGATTTAATGACTAAGCATAATGCTACAAATCTTCATTTTATTTCAGTGGCAATCTTTGTCTTATTCCGTTACAGATTCTAAAACTGAGGAAGTTATGGATTCTGATATAATTTTCTGTCTACAGTCATGGAAACATAAATAAGACTAGAAAAATTTGGATCCCTGTTCCATGGAGCATCTTCAATGCTTACCCTTTTTTAAGTAGTTCATTTTTCAAACTAGCACAACAGCAAGCTGTGCAGCACGGTGTCCCTGGAAGTACACTTAAATACCCTTTCTGAGCTCTGCTCTTCTCCCTGTCAAGTGAAAAATTTTCAGTTATATCAAGAAACTTGTTCCTTAAACCTGTACATGCTTTTACAACCCTCATGATGCTGGCGGAACAGTAGTCACTAAGACAGACATACAGACACAGCACCTAATTAGAGGAATTAATTTATCTTTGATATCTCCTAATCGGGGCCCAGGTGAAAGCAGCTTGATTGATAAAAGAGCAGTCACAGAAATATACTGAGAAGTGGTTCAAACATCAGTACTGAAATCATGTGCTGCAAAACAATGCAAAAATCTTTCCTTTCTTTCCTGCTAGCTACTGGTTGCCAATCATAATGTGTTTCTGTGACTGTATAAGAAAAAAACACCTTGAAATTTAACAGAGTCTTCAGAGACCTTTAAATTGCTGTAGCCTTGCTGCAAGTTTCATGCATTCAGGGAAAGTACAGATGCTGGACAATGCTTGTCTAGGGCAGCAGGGGGCGTGCAATGAAAACAGACTTTTTCATTAGAGAAAAAGAAAAAAGGAGAGATGTAACAATAGGGTACGAATTATAATGACTAATTATGCTTTGAAAAGAATAATTGTTATAATCCATAGCACAATTAATTTTGAAAGGGGTCTAGCTAGTTCAATCCCTTGGGCAAAGCTGAATTCACCTCCAGGCCAATTCCAAGCCCAGGACAATAGGTCTCTGTCCCTTTTCACTCACACTAAAAGTCCATCCCAAACTGAAGAAGACAATTCACAACATTAGTTCTTTCACTTCTTTACACAAGCTTAGTTTTACTACAGTAACACAAAAAGAGTGGCATAAAAGAAACAGCTGGCATGGAAATACATATCATAAATCAACTGCCTAACTAGTTTTGTTTGTTTTAATTAAAATAGTTAATGCTGCAGGACTAACACAGTCAGTAGGTTTGTGCTTTGTGTTTGGACTCCCTGATGTGAACACATTGCTGACAGCAGTGAAAGCTTTGTTATACTAGGGATATTTTTATTTCTCTTATATAAATTCACTGAAGAACTCAAGGGCTAAACACACAATGAAACATTTCCCTTCTGGATACTAATTGGGTTGCTTTCCTTTAATTAGTCATCTGTTTTCATAAAATCCGATGGAATTCCATGTTAGATATCTATGCTTCTGTCAGATTTTACCAAAATCTGATAAGGGGTTAAAAAGTTCTCAGGTGAACACAGAAGGACAGAGTGACAGTGTGTTCAAATAAGATTTAATTGCCTCTAGAGAAGAGGCTAAAATAGATGTGTGATTTGTTATCACTTTTGAAGACAAGGCCCACTCACAGGGTATAATGCAGAGCTCAGGGCTTAATTTGATTTAAAAAACACACAAAACACCCACACAACCAAAAAACCAAAACCACCACAAAAAAAAAACAAGATCAGGGGACAGATTCAAATATTGCTGAATTTTGAGGTTGAAGGCAGAGCAAACACCACTCTCCCTCAGATGAGAAGAGCTACTGCTGGGTGGACAGGACATGATTTGGACAGGACATGATTTGGAATAAGTGCTGATAGGTCAGTTTTATTAATCGTTAAAAGGTTAAGCGGAAGTTTGGTTAAGTGTTCAAGTAAAATGCATCCTAAACTCATCCCGACCTCATTTAGCAGAGTTAATTTTCTTTGCTAACCCCTGACAAGCACCAGACAGTCTTTACGATCTGACAACAATCTTGCAGAGCACTGGAAAGTGGTAAGATACTATTTTTACCTATAGCAACCCACACTGATCAAAAAATGCTCAAAAAAACCTACAGTTCAGAATAGTTCAGACTATGGCATCATTGACACAGAGTTTTCTTTTTTTCCCCCAGCAAAATTAGAACAATGATAGACAAGAAGACACCTCTTGCGTTCAGATGAAGAGGCTGGGGGAGAAACACAGCTCTTCTGCCAGCTGGCAGGTCAAGCAAGTGTTCTGTAAGCACCCAAATTTATCTACCTGCAAAAGTGTGCCTGTATTTCAAACCCTTTCATGTAGCTGCACTGAAGATGCCTACTTTCATGATTTTATCTAATTTATAAAGATCACTCAGTTTGGTGAGCTGTGTGTGTCAGGAGAAATACGATACTTAGGACACCCAGGTAAGTCAGAATGAGAGCCTGCCTCTTGGGCACTGCTCCTTCTCTGCAAGGTGAGGTACCAGAAAGCTTGATTAGAAACAGATTCTGACTCAAGCTGCAAGAAAAGACTCAACGAACAGGTGAAATAAATCCTGGTTAAAATACAAAATGAGTGAGACACCCTCAAGAATCACAATTTCTATTGATTTTTTTTTAAAGCTAGAAAATATTTCAGGGATGTTCTGCTTCTTCATTCTGTGTAAGGTTTATACAAATAAAAAAAATCCAGAATACATATCTGTATAAAATTTAGAATTATATTTTTAGTTTCAAAGATTTGCAAGGATATTTTGGGAGCAACTACATACGGAGCCATGGCCAAGCCAATCAGTAAATCAACACAGAGACTGGCTAAGGCTTATTATTGTTTAATGAGACTCTCTGCAGCAGCTCACCCATATACCTAAGCAATCCTCTTTGCATGGCAAGACCCCACACCCGTGTCCCAGAGGAAGTGAAGCACAAAGAAAAATTTACTAAAACCAAGAAGAAATTTACAGAAGGCTATTCTTTCCATTATTCCTGGTGTCCTAAACACCAGTCACTCCACAAAATCTGTCAATGGGTTTTGCTCATCGTCTCTTCTCAGGAAGATCATGTGCAAAGCTGGGCTTTACTCTCCACCTCTGGCCCAAGCATCTATGTGCCTCAAATCAGAGTTATTTATCCTTTCAGCAGATATTTACTCATTTAGTCTTCACAAGCCTAAATCATCACAGGATCCTTAACTTCCCCAGCACCTGACCAGGTAACACGGCAGTTTACGCCCCAGACCATGTAACACTTAGTCCAGGTCATACAAAATAGATGCTGTTAAATATCTCGTTTAACACAGTCTGTCATATAGGAAAAAGAGACGCCTCAAAGTAACAAAACAGCATAGTTTCAGATAGCTTTAGGTACTGCTGTGTGCATTGATGTTCCCTGAGACACACACACTAGACTGTAGCCAACAGTAGCACGGCAATCGAAACATTCATTTGCTTTAAATCTCTCCTTTTACTTTCATATAGTCGAGAAAACCCATAAAACCATTGCAACTTCATCATTTAATGAAAGCAGAAAAGACAAAATATAAATACCAGTTGACAGAAGTAGCACCTTTGTAGCCATGGATGGAATCGGAGAGAACATGGTCAAACCCTGCCAGAATCCCTCAGGGCTTTTCCAGCTGTGCTCTTGCTGAACCGGCCTCTCCCCCCGCTGATGGGTACCGTTGGCCTCACTGTGAAAAGAATAATTATCCTGCAAAGGAAAAAATCACACATCAAAAAAACCCTCCATTCCACAGTTTCTCTGCAAGCTCTGGTTGCTGAGCAGTTTGATGCCAGTACCTGCTTGACACTTGCAGCACAAATAAGTTACACAAGGCAGCAGTCCCAGTGCAGCCAACTTCAGTCCCAGAAAAGCAGTGGAATTGCAGAGCATTCTATCACCCCAGGACTTCTCTGCTTCACACCTGGGTTTCTACCAGCTTAATCCATGCAGCAACGCAGCACTACACTTCTTGCTGAGACAGTTTCATTGTCGAAAAGCCCCCATTATGCCTGACTAACCTGTACTAATAGATTCCTCCCGTAATAATCTGGTATAGAGCTGATGATTAAATCCTCATTTGTAAGGCAGAAAACATCTCTTGCATAAAGAGATCGCTGCTAGACAGCTATACCACATACCCAGTTAATTATGATTTTTATAATTTGGGCTCCTAATGGTTTCTTAGTCAGAAAGCAGTTATGGATAAGCTTTAGTACATAAATACTGCATAAATTATTATAACTTAAGACAAAAAAATTGGTTGGCATTCTACGCTGACAAACTGCATGACATTCAATGGGAGACGACATGGTAAGGGTGTTGTACATTTTAACACACATAATGAGCAATTACGTTGAATGTATTAAAAAATAGAACTTTCCGTGGGTTGGGAAAAATCCACAATTAATAATCATTTTCCTTATACTTTGGATGAATTACATGAATTTTTTTGTGTGTTAATGCTAAATATTTTTCACAATAAACAGCGAACCGAAGATGAAAATCCCCCCAAAATTAAAATTAAATAATATAATGAAATACTGTGATTCTACAATAATTCACAGAAGCACTACAAAAGTGTCCTTTATGACAGTGCATTGTTATATTTTTACACTCATCACAAAAATGCTATTTTTTTTCGGGAACAAATATAAGGACCTACACATTTCCACTTATTAGATAGCAAAATCAGAAAGCTGCTGTGGTAGGAAGATTCAGATGACCTAAAGGAAAGAGGAGGTACTCAGATGCAGGAAGGAACAGACAGCCTGATGCAGCGATTATCTGAGCTTTCTGATTTCCTGTTACATACTGCAGGACCACTGACCCATTCCCAACGACCACAGTGATGCACAACAAAAACACCCTCCTTTAGAGGGATTATTTGAGATGTTTATAAATTCTAAAATTGTTCTCCAAGACTCCAGGCCATCTGTTTGATTTAGCTGAGCAGAAGAATGAGGAAGGGTGTGATTTTGTTGATGGAAATGAAAAAACTGCTAAGATCATTCTTTAGTGTCAATCATTCTACCTCTGTAAGTCTTACCTACTTCGTGTCTCAAGGACAGAGGACTGTATGGGAAGTTTGTAATTAATTCAAACCAATGTCACATGGAGTCGAAGTGACCTTATTCCAATTAGCAAGAAAGGCAATATAAAACCGCTTGCATTTGCACTCACTTATAGAAGGTACTTGCGCTATAAATCAGACAATAATGATTTATATCAAACAGATCTTATTTTAGTTTTGCTACTTGCAGCTTGAGCTTGTACACTCAGGTGCATGTAGACAACTTCAAGTAGTTTTCTCTACTGAACCTGCTGTTGCACACTACCCTCCCTTCTGCCTTAGGCTCTTTAGGTCTGGGTACACCTACAATTGCTGCATGGGGTTTGTTTTTGGCCTTCCTGCTTTTTGATCGTTGTAGTTGGTAGCATGTTGGTATTTTTTTTTAAACATATTAAAGCAGTTTTGTTGCTTCTGTTTCTACAAGTCAGTGATTTTTATGAGCAATCATTTTAAACACTAATACTTTGACAAAATTTTTGTTTAATTTTGTTCTTGACTGCAAAATTGAGTGAAGTGACTAGCAAGGTCCTTACAGGGCCTATCACCTATAGTAAAACCTGAGGTGATGCCAGAACAGCTTATTTCCGTGGCATGGTAGCTGTAAACCATCCTAGAAAGCTCAGCCAAGCCTGGATCCTAATGCTACTTCTCTGTGCTGAGGAGCTGGACATTCACACAGACACCAGATTTTTGTTTGTCAGAAGAATGTTTCGCAAACAAGATTTACCGCATGAGTCACTATTTATGTTCTAGAAAAATCAATTATCATCTCAGACTGCGTTTTCTCTGTTACTCGAAATCCAGAAAGAGAGCATCTTGGATTATTCCAGAAGAGGAAAGAGAGAAAACTACAGCAGCGTTATTGCCCTCTTTGATTGTCTTCCTCTCTATCACTAGTACCAAAGTGCAAATAATACTAATAGACAGGGTACTCCATTTATTAGTGCAGACGAGGTAAAAATACATGAGTTATGTTTGACTTCTATGAAAATGGCTGCTTTTGCCTGGGAAGCAAGAATGAGTGAGGCATCTCTAAATAAGCCCTATGAGCAGGAAACAACTCAGCACCAGAAAGGAGATTAGGGTTAGTCAGCAGAGCCCAGAAATTTTTTATTCCGAGTATATTCTTTAATTCATTCAAAAACATGAGAAAACAACGACGTTCTTGCACAATCAGCCTTTCATCTCCCCTCCCCAGCAGAGATGCATGTGGAAGTTATATATAGAAATGTTTTTCCAAATTAGCCACCAGTGACATCATTCAGAATTCTTCAGCAAAATTCCTCATAGCTACAGTTATATTTGCAAAGGTAAAATGTGTTTTCCTATGTTTAAACCAAGTAATCTAGCATGGGCAAATTGAATGACTCATTTCACAAGTGCTTCACATTTATTTCTCAGCAAAATTAATCCTGAAGAAGGAAAGCTGCTTCTATAGTAGATATTAATATATTTAGCATCATCCTTGTTCCTCCTTGCTTTTTAATTTTTCTATATGCCAAGAAAAACAAACGACACACTGCAATAAAAAGCTGGTATCTATTTAAGCCTCAGATTGAAGTACTGAGTTTTCAACAAAACTCTGAGTGCTTTAAAGATTTCCTTCACATCCCTGTGTCCTTAAATCACCACTCATGTCCCAGAATACTTTTCTCCTTGCAACTTCAAAGCCCCATGGATTTTTCACGGATTGAAAAGAGACACTAATACTCTTATGATTGTAAGGCTACTCAGAGGGCTCTTCACTCAACCCATCCACAATGGGACAGAAGATTGTCAGTTAATCTTCATGATTACACAGAAGAGAAATACAATTACAGACCTTAAACCTGATTTATCTGCTGAGTGTTTCAGTGTAGGGAAGTTGGAAATTCAGTAAATACAAAATTCTGTCTTTGATTTGATAAGGGATAGTAAAACATCACATTAAATAACCCACTTAGTATCATTTTGAGAACATGACATTTGGGCTGCAGACTGGGAAAGGGGTTATGCTGCAGGTTATTACATATGCGCATTTTGAAGTGCGTATACCTGGGAACTGCATTCAGGATTAGTTAAAAGCAGAGTCAGCCCCCCCCCCCCCCGCAGCAGGCACTGCTTGTCCAGTGTCCTGCTCCCACACTCCTTAAGGCTGAGGCCACGGCACAGCTCAGGCAACTGCAGCTCCCTCTCCATCTGCAATAAAAATCACGTAACACAGTTCTCAGGAGACCCTCAGCATGCAGGGACAGAGAAGCAGCTGCCTCATTCATCTTTAACAAGATTCTGCTGTTGAAGACTTTTTTTTATTCATAGCTCAGTCTTTACAAACTTTATTTCTCCTAAAAAAAAGATCTTGTATGGAAGACTTTCGAAAGCGTGAGATTAACAGTGCAGTGATTCAGCCAGGGTCACTCTGTCCTCTAGAAATCCTTGGTCAGATGTTAAAATTGACGTCATCTTTGGAACAGAAGGTCATGATTTCTGTTGTGCTATGGTGCTGTCAGTTCTCTGCTACTATATAACCATGACATGTAATATCTGTGCGATTACATAGCAGCACGTTCAAGTTTTACCTGGATTTAGAGAGAAACATGTTCCTATCTCGCCTTTGAAAAGGTCTTTAGTATGTTTTATAAGTCTCTATTTTGGGAATAGTTATGAGTTGACTGTAAATATGGATCACTACATCAAGAAGATGGGAAAGTTTCTTTTAAAATATAGACAGCTTTTTGAAAAAGGAAATTTGTTTAAATAACATAGACATACAGTAATTTTAATGCAAATTCACTCATCCACAGTCAAATACAGTTTCTCATTGGTCAACGCACTCACCTTACCCTTCATGATATCAAAAATCGCACTTTCATGTGCATGTCTGCATGTTAGCAAAAAGATAAATTTTGGCATTAAATTCAACATTCTTTCCATGCGCTTGGGAAACAGGAAAATAAAAGATGTATTTAAATGCATAAATCCCTAGAACCAAAGAAGATTTTTTGAGTAACCCATTCAATTAAACCAAAACAGAACCACTGCTGGCCATCAATTATCTTCCTTTTGGAGTTAGTAAGCCCCTACTCTGTCGCTGCTCTGCAAGAACTACTGACACTGAAACATGGCAGCAGAGGGACTCAAACCCTTTAGTTAATGGGCACAGCTTGCTGCTCTTTGGAGTCCTGTCTTTGTGATAGGTTTAACCCTGCTTGTGATAGGTTTAACCCCTGTGTTCAGGGCCACTGACTCCAGCATGAGCTTTGCTGCCACAGAAAATGTGCATTACCCAGACTGGTTCAACCCACACATACGAGCTTTAAAACAGGAGAGAAAACACTACCAAGTAATTTCAAATGCTAAAATGAGTTTTTAATTGGATTTCATCATTAATAATACAACTTGGAAACAGTTACCCAGGAAAAAATGCATTAATAGAAGGAACTGCAATTTTTTTGCATATATTTTCTTTTTAAAAAGAAAATCGGAGAGGTTTCAGGACAGAACCTCTCTTATGATCTTGTAATCTTCCTCTAGAATTGTACATGAGATTAAACCAACCGATTCTCTCACAAACTTTAATCTAAACATCTTACCTCTACAAAAACCAAAGAGTATGAGGATAGTTTTTATGGCATCATAAACAAGGTTAGAGCCCTAAGACAAGGAGCAAGCCAAACTAAGCAAAATGTTGACTAGAATGTACTGGAAAGTTATCATTTTAAGGTAAAATTTTGTAGAATAATAAGATTAATAAGATTAAAAGTCAAGTAATACATCCAGCCCAAAGGTATTCCAAATGCAGAGAGATAAAGCATACAGATAAATATCACTGGCTTCGAGAATAAGCTGGTAACTTTTTTCTGAAAGTAATTCTCATATTTCCAGAAATTTCTGGATCAGACTTAAAAATGTCTTATTTCCTCCAGGAGCAAAAGTCTCTTCTGGAAACTGTGAGAGTTTAGTGCTGTGTTGCTGCATGGATTAAGTTGCCAGAAAATTAAACAGTTTGCTTCTCCCAGGAACAAAGTGCATCTTTCCTCTCTCAGTTCAGCTGTCTCCAAAGCTCTGAAAATATTTGTCTGGTCAGGGTATGGACCACAGTGGTGTAATCTGTGACACTACACAAGCTCAAGTACACCTGCTAGTTTCATGGGAAGGTTTGTGTAATTTTTCTGCAAAAGACTTGAAGATATGGACAGACCTTAAACAAAAATATTTTTTTTTAAAAAAAAAAAGCTTTACAGCATTTTGCTGACGAATTCCAGATCTGTGCTTTCACATCTGCTGACTTGAATGTTTTCTGGATTTTTCTAAAATATTGCAGAACTGAAAATTCTCTAAAGAAATAAGATATACTTAGATAAGATATACTTATCCCAGCTCTATCGAATACAACCACTGAAATCCATTTACTAGAGTCCTGGTGAGGAATGTCAGTGCTGCATTTTTGACCAAAATCTAAGGATTCTCCATTTTCATCCATCAGTTTACATTAAAGAAGATTAATTGATCAATCCCTTTTCTAACAGAATCTAACATTAAATGCTTTTCTATTGTTAATGTTTCATTTCCGCTTCTGGAGAGGTAAATTGAGGAAAGGTTTTTCATACGTTTTTCCATCCTGCATTAACAAGTAGGGAACTCCATTCTGGAAATGGAAATACTTTCAGATGTTTGCCCAATTAGCAACCAAAAAGTGGTAACCAGTGGTGCAACATGAAAAATGAAACATGCTTCTTTCTGTCTCTACACCTCAGATGTAATTTAATATCCATGCAGATTAAAGTCTCGCTGCAGACCTGCATCAGTTATCAAGTCAAGTAAAATCTTGCCTTGTGATATCAGTGCAAATCGGACTTTCTGAAATAAAAATTTATTTTGATTTGATAATCATGACTTCTCGTAGAACTACAGACATCGTGAAAAACACTTAAAAAAGTGCTGCTACTTTCAGAGGCAATGAAATTACCTGAATTTTGACATACAGGTCTAGGTAAAATATAGCCCAGGAACTTCCTCAAGCTTTTTGGGAAACAGAGGACGGAGTTTTCTCTTGTGAAAATTAGAAAAAAAGAATAGTCCTTCAGTTTCAAACTAAATAGCATCTGGGAAACAGCTTTTAGCTAATCTAGGCTTAGAATACGGTGAAGCTGAAGGCTATTATTTAATAAGAAAAGGTTTCATCTCCTGAAGAAATCACTACTAAACGGATTGAGGATTTATAGTTCTTAAAGAGGAGATAAGAGACAGGGGGGCGGGGTCAGGAAGTGCATCATTACTACAGCTTTGGTGTGATATTTTTTAGTAACTTTCAAAATTCATGTACAGAAAAAGTGTTCCCACAAAGGTTACCAGGTAACTGAGCCGCTGGCAAACAGTAGCTGAACCACAAGCACTGCTGACCATATTCCCCTATTTGGCTCTTTGTCTCATCAGAGATGCCCCCTCATTCCTCTAGGCCAGAGCTCCTGGCACCCTCCCAGCGTAGGGCATCCTCCTTCACTGGACTCTTACCAGTTCGTTTGATTACTTGTGCTGCGTAGACGAAGGCAGAGGAAACAGGTGGAAACATTTCTCGTCTGACAGGTTTCTTTTCTGAGCAACATCTGCACGTTTTACAGAGGTGCTCCTGCTAACTGCTGAGATGGATGAAGATTTAAATGACTGCTGCTATCGGAGGGAAGGAGCAGACCGACTGCTTTTCTGTGGCTTTGAAACGGGTGCACGAAGAATACTTTTGACAGCAACACTTTTCAGCGCTAGCAGTTTGATTACTTGTGCATTCCTTGGACACTGAATTTCCCAGCCACCTGATTTTTCTCTTCTTAAGTGGAACTAAAGGTCTTGGAACTACCTGCCTTCAAAAAGGTCATGATGTAGAGCTTTTTGCAGAATGTCACTCAGATGGTTCTCTCTTAATTCTGCAGAAACACCTTTTTTAAGACGGGGCAGAAAACACGGTTTTAATCATCTTTCTTAATCATCATCAGGAAGGTGTCTTTTTCAATCCAAGCTTTTTCTGCAGTTCATCCGTGATTCTGGGTCACCTAGCATGCATTCCTGGATTGTCTCATTTTACACTACTCAAATGCCAGTTGATAACTTGTTCTAGCCAAATTCTGCTTCTATTCTACTGGTTTTCAGTCTGCCAGCATTCCAGCAAGGTATAAAATGACTTCTGAATTGATCTGTTTTGGGGATTTTTTTCTCTTTTTTTTTTTTTGTCAGTTTATTCTTTGCTCTGCCTGTTAAAAAGCTGTAATTCAGGAGCTTTGATCCTATACTGCTTGCCTTTCCATGCCCAGATTTCCTGAAGGGGCTGCTTGAGGCTGGATAACTTGTGCTCCTGCCAGTGTCACAACTAGGGGATGCAGAGATGCCTCAGCCATTTATTACCTCTGAGCCTTGCACTCTGCACTGGGCAGGAGCACAGCACTGGAAAGCAGCCCCTGCTTCTGGGATGCTAAACTTCTGCACACTGCTCTTAATTAATGTGTGCCAGAGCTGCCAGGTGACTTGCAGCACCTCTCCAAACTAAAACCTGGCTCACAGAAGATATGCTTACCTGGTAATACACGAATGATGAAGCTGCTGATGTACAGGATATTTTTTCCTGGTTACTTCCAATTTCTTTTACTGAAGCACCAGCTGACTGCAAATGAATGAGGGTTTTTGTCAGGAGCAATTCTTTCACCAGCTGTCCACAGCATTTTTATTTGGAGCTCAGCCCCACTCAGTCTTAGCTGAGTGCCATTTTGGAAACACATCTTTTTATTTGCTACTGTTTTGTGTAAATCCATGGCAACTGGTAGACTTAAGAGGATAAACAAGGGTCAGATATTGGGCCTATTGCCTTGTTACACTTTAATTTTTTATTTTACTTTGTTGGGGTTTTCCACAGGACTGCAAAGCATGACTTTTGCTTTCAGACTGTTAGTCAGAGTTTTTTCATTTATGCTAATTGACTTTAAAGATTTCTAAGATAGTAGAATAATGTATAAGTAATTTATTCATTTATCAAATTAACTCTTACAGGGAATTAATGAGCAAAGTCCTCAGCACAGCTGTGAATCTGTTTATCTTTTGTAAGATATTAGGAAGAGCAGTCAATGTCTTTTCCATGCATGAGCAGTTTTGATTAACAGCTTTCAGATATGGATTATCTGCCCTTGACAATAATGGTTTCTGTCTTAGGACAAATTTTTGATGATGTTCATTGGGGCCTACTTCTTTCACCCAAAGCAAATGGAAATATTCAAACGAAAATGTTATGTCAGAGATCAAATCCCCGAGGAAAAAAATGTCATTTTAGCAAGAAGAAAATATTTGTGGGAAAAATTGATGGTAAAACAATATTGTAGATAAAGTTGTGCCAATATGTGAAATAACAGTATATGGTAAAACTTAGAGCAACTGGTATTCTGTGCTTAATCACAAACATAAAATATTTCCCATCTTTCTTTACAATGAAAATACATTTGACTAGACTGCACATGTTGTTTATCCCACTTACCATTTCTGGCAGCCAAAGATATCAGTTACATTAAACTGACATGGGGAAAATCAACAAGAAATATACCACCTTCTACAATGCATCTAGAATAAAACAGAATACTCTGAAATCTGAGTTGTTGATTCACTTTATTTCCCCAGACTTTTAATGTAATCCATGGTAAGTTATAGGTGTGAAATTACAGAACACTGTAGAAGAGCAGGCTTACTTTAATTTCCTGACTTGTTACACAGACAGCTCAGAGCTATGCATCTGGATGTACAGCCATTCTTGGGACTGAGAACAGAAATGTTTGAATTAAAAGCTAAAGGCAATTGAAAATATTAGTCAAGAAAAATTCATGTCAAAGAAAGACAGGCATGCAGTAATAAAAGTATCATCAACAGGTAAAGTGCTGAAATCAGAATGATTAAGAAGATACACTGACAAATAATTCAGTTTTCAGTTTTCCAAATTTTTCATGTAACTTCTTTCTTATATCATCAGCTATGGAGAAAAGTTCAGTAGCTATGATGGAATTTTCTTCTGTAGAAAAAAGGTGTTAGGTAGATGTAGGAATTTAACAGCCTCAGAACACTGTGCACTGTAAAGGTGACACCACTTTGGTGTACTTTGATTTGATAATGTGTGTGAGAAATTTTGCAAGGTGTTTTGGTAGCTTGCTTAGACACTGGGACTAAAAAGTTTGAGGGTTTTTTTCAATAGGTGCACAAAAGAAGCTCATCTCTCCAAGGTCTGCTTATGGCAAAAGAATGTTTTCCAATGAAGAAGCTTAATTTTCATAGACGATGGCCTTTCCTGGTTAAGGGGAATAATCTGCTGCGAGGCCTGTAGCTTGGTTTGTGTTTGTATCATCCAGACAGTTATTTTCTGTCCTTTCTTCTGGGGCAATGCAAAACACCTAGCACAGGCTTAGGCTTAAGAGCTGTCCGTCTTTCAGCAAAAACTGTGATAAAATAGGAATAGATTCACTCCCTCTCATTTTTTTAATATTTTGTCATTTAACAGGTGACTGAAAAATACCAGACGTGTCTAGAATAGATCTGAGGATGGGCAATTGCATAGGGATGCTGATGCTGTGGGTCCTGAGGGGCTGATCACTTAAAATGCCTTTCTTTACACCCCCTCACCTCTCCAATTCTGTCTGTACCCTGCCAGGTGTCTTGGTCAGCATCTAATCTCCAGGAAACACCTTGCAAGTTCTACAACCTGGTGAGAAGTGCTGCTTTTGTGCTGTTGACAGCACTATGAATCCTGGGTTTGATCCACTCCTTCCCCCAGCTGCTGGGGGACTGAGCCAGGAGCTGGCATGAAAGGTACCCTGTGGAGAGCTTATCTGCCCTTTGGGAAGGGGAGGCAGGAGGAGAATGGATGCTGCTTGGAGAACCATGGTTCAGATAATTTCCACTTGCCAGCTTCCTTTTAAAGGGGATTTTTTAAATTTATTCAATTTTCTAGGTTTATACAGTTGCCAGCCAGAAGACCAACTCATTTCCATCCTTATATCTGTAGTAGAAACTGGGGCCAAGTTTTGTATCCGATGTGTGACTTCAGTTAGATTTCTGAGGTTGAGGCTTACACAGAGTTTGAGAAAGGATTAAGTCTTCTGGTCACATCCAAGCAAGTCTGGAAATGAGGGGAGAGTGTTGCAGCACGGTAAGGCTTTACCACACCTGGCAGCATCTGCATTATACGCTGTCTCTGCAAGCCCAGCCTCTCACCCTGCATTTGTGGCTCCTGTGTATCTCTCTGTCCATTGCTCCCAATACAGGGAGGTACTGGTGCCAGACAAACACCTGCGCTGCCTTCTACAAGCGGCCCTTTGCCCTCAGGCACGGTGAAGACAGGGGCATGAATTTGACTTTCACATTGTGAAGGAAATCTCAACCCCCCATTCTGGTCATGGCCCACAATTGAAAGGACACTTTCTTATGGAAATTAAATGTTTCGGACTCTTTGTAGATCCTTACTGCTAGTTTGGTTTGCTAATATGGTGCAAAGCAAGTGGGAAACGTGGTATGTGCTGCAAATGACTTAGTCTCAAATTTAGTACGGTGTACAGTGACACGAATTCATCTCTTAATATGTTTTGCTGTGCTGAAATGTTTCAGTTGCCCGAATATGGCATTGCAGTAAGTTCTGCTGACAAAACCACATTGTTATTCTCATATTTAATCCAATGCTTCTTCCGTGACAAAAAGTTGCTTTTCCAAGCTGTGAATCCTGCTTTTGTGGGAGATACAAAAATAATATTTTTACTGGAATGAGGTCTCAAAGACCTGCCAATAAATCAATCATAAATTGCGATTGGATTTTTGTTCTAATACATTTGATCAATGAAGTGGAAAAATTCAATAAGTTTCTGTTTAGAATAAGTCATCTTTTCAAAAGCCTGATCTTTCCAATGAGAAGATATTTTGCGCTGTCAGAACTTTCTGTGTAGGTGCAGTCCAAGTGTTCTCAATCAATTGCAGTAGTTTTCTAATTTAATAGACTATTGCTGGGTCAATGTCACATTTATAACCATTGTCTGAAGATGTTTCTTCCTCTTGCCATTAGAGGAAGAAGTTAACTTCATAATGCTTACATGATTTAAACTTTTAGGTTTTGTGTCATAGCAACCCTGGCGTTTTTTCTCCAGAAAAATATGGGAACTTTATTTTGACTTCCAAGTATGGAGTACAGGATTCAAATTGATGGTTTGTAGGTTTTGTGCTAATTGATACAATCTGCCTTGAGGTTTACATTTGTTCTAGCAGTCTCTTGGTTTAAACAAATTGGATTAGAGTTTCTAGAGCATAACTGTAAGAGTAGCTTCATCTGCAATGTATCTTGAATTGCCATTGCCCCAGCTGCCCTGTGTATGCCAAACAACTCCCTAACAAGCACCTTCTGGTTTTGTTGTCCTGATTATGGGTTTGCTGAAATTCTAGCAACTTTGAATAGCCGTGGGGAAATTTCTAGCACTGCCTCATACAGATCACTGGAGGCCTCCTAATGCCAATATATTAATCTTTGGAAAGAGAAATTTAGTACTTATCTTTAATGAATACTTGTTTACTTTTCCTAATCACGTTTTTATAACAAAAAAATGGGTTTAACAGACCTTCCTAGTGTTTTGTGCTATTAGTTATTGGAAAAGCTATGTTTTATTGTAAAATCTCTGGAATATTTAATTGTATTCTGTATTTTTGCCACTCTGTACCCCGTTCCTTGTAGCACAATATTAAGCAGCAGCTGAAATACCGTGGCTGTCACCAATCACGCTAGCTCGGATTAGCATGGCAAAACATCTTCCAGCTTGGAGCAGACTCCTGTACTGCTGTTTCAGACAACGAATGTGGCCCCAAATACTTCCAGTCTATGTTGATTATCAAGAGCTTTGAGTAAGCAGAAAAACATGTAAAGATGGGCAAGATATAGGCAGATGGTGTGTGAGATACTTCTACCCCAAGACAGGTAAAGCTGTATTTTAGAACACTTCTGAGTGTAGAAAGGAAATCATGGCTGCTCGTTGCCAGAAAAGCAGACACAATTTGAAATTTAAACCAATTATTCCCTTCTATTCACGAGCCACACAAGTGTCACTGTCAGACCAATAAGCCTCAGAGGGACAAATAAAACCAAAGGAAGATCAACAAACATTTATGTAGTTGGAAGACGTCGAACACAGATGTTTCTAAGAAGAATTTTTGTCATGGGCTTAGTATATAAGCTGGAGGAACCCAGTACCCAAATATTTTCTGCTACTTGGTTTTATGAAATCAAACAATAACAACCAAATACAAACTCCAATTTAACTTCTTCCAGGCAGAAAAGCCTTCAGAGTAGTCTCCGTGCTGCACTGCAATTGTCGATTGCAGTGCAGTAGCACCACACAGCCCACCCAGGGAAACCTGCAGCTGCCAGAACACAGCCATGGTAGAATTCCACTGGGCTCGCAGAGCTGGATTCATTTATGGATACAGCGAGCGTTGCCAATGGTGAATGCCCAGCACCCTGCTGCAGTTAAAGGTGAGAGCCTAGAAAAGGTAACTGAGGTAGCCATTTCACAGAGGAGAAGCTACTCTGCAGTGGAATAAGCAGCCAGCATGAAGGAGGAAAAACAGAAATTTGAACTGGGCTAGAGAGGAAGAACATACATTTCATAATTATTCAAAGTATCCTGTATTGAGCCACAGGCTGTGGGATGACTGAGAAGAGAATAATGTACAAAAGGTGTCAGTACTCAGTCATAACTTGGTGCAATCACTAACTGGCTTTTCAGCAATAATGGCTCTAAGTTATTGTATTTAGTGAGATTTGCTAACAAAAAACACTATCAAGGCAAAATCCTATGACATAATTTAGTCTCTTCTATGAAGTTTATCCTTGCTGATTGCAACAAATTGCTTATTGAACAGTCACAAACTAAATCTGTTTTGGCACAACCAAGCATCAGGAAATGGTGATAGGATTACAGCACACAGACACAGTAACTGGCCCAGACTGATCTCAGCCTGGAGCACCCTTCATAAAAGGAAAAATAACCATTAAAACCCAGGTAATGACAGCAATTATGAGAACAGCACTAGTAAAATGTTGCTAGAAAACCACATCCATTCAAAAAAATGAGTTGCACAGAACAGAGGAACACAGAAATGAGTTAAGAGATTTTTTAAAAAATCATTATTATACAATAATGTCACAAGGAAATATAATAGTGAGGAATTTTTCCTTTTGATGCAAATAACAAAATCCAATGCCTGCAAGTGTAACCTTGCAAAATTCAGCCTTGAAGCTAAGATTTAATTTGCTAACATGGAAGGCAGGTAGTTCATTTGAATTCATCTTCTCAGCCATACATAAATGAAGAAAACTGGCGTTTGACTTGGGAAATCCTGAAAACAGATTGTGAATGTAGGGGAAGACACCAAATGTCAGGAGACAGAGAAAGGAGAGTAGAATAGTTTGTCATACAGTTTTATAAACTCCTGCTTGTTTTAAACAATCTTGCACCTACTGATATTTTCAATAGGAATATTAGGACTCAGACACGTAACAAATTTTTATGCAAAGCATAGCCACAGCTGACAAATAAGTACATAACATCCGATCCCTCCAAAAATCTTTGAGGGATTAACTTTTTCATACACGTGGATCGCTGCAGAAATGCCGCCACCCAGCTGTAGAAAAGTATAGGAAGAGCCTTACCTCCCAGTACCAACGCAGCTAAGTGGAAAGCACCATTCCTTGCTTGCTGGAGCATTTTAACTCCCCCATTTTAGTTTCCAGATTTGGGCTACTCTGTTGTGTTTTCCATCTTATCTCCTAATGCATCAGTGGATACTGGAAGAAGCCTAATTTGGAGGCAAAGATAACACAGCTGTACACAGATTGCCAAGACTCGTAACATTTGACAACCAAAGAGTGACCAAAACCAGGTTTTCCTGCTGTGTTGTATCATCTGACAGTACCAGGTTACACCCCTAGTTAGCAGAAAGATCTCCACACCGTGTTAACTCTGGTCCTACTGAGGGCTGTTCTCCAAGGCAGTGAGGAGGGAAAGTATTTATAGCATTAAGGTGACATGATATATGTTTCTTCACCAAGCTCATTTCCTAATTTTCATCCAGGGTTACAATAAAACACTCAGTTATACACCAAATTCTGCCTAAGGAATCTAGGTTTCAGATTTGCCACCAGTTAAAATAATCAATTGCACACCTTTTTTGTAAGTTTTAAAAGCAAGATCAAAATATTTTTATGTTATTAATTAGATAATCTTACCATTAATACTTTCAATAGTTTTCTCTCAGATCACCATTAACTTGAATTTTTTAAGTTGGATTGCAGCTTATTTCTTTTTGAGGCTTTTAGCAGACTTCACTAACTAAATTCACTGACATTTCAATTATTTGAACCTTTGCTAAGAATAGCACTAAGATTTCATAAAAAGTTGAATAAAAAACAATTCTGCAAAAAGACGTAAGCATTATGTATTTAGTAATATTAACAAATTATGCAAACTTAGAGATTGAGAACTTCTGAATTTCTGTATTTCTAGATTGTTTATTTTATGCATTAAAATACCCTTGTCCTCCAGGCACTCAAAAAAAATTTTTAAAGCCAGTGTAATTTGCATGGTGGCAACGTACCTCATTTGAGAAGAGAATGTTCTTATTAGTGGGGAAAAAAATTAAAGTTCAGATCCAATCTTCAAACTGTAATGATATTTAGCACACAGCAAAAACAACTTCATTAGCGTTACTTAAAACCTCTGTTGACAAGGCAATTTCCTAGCAAAATATATCAGAGATGGCTGTGAATACCTTGAGTAGCAATTGAAGAGTCAGCGTTTTACTTCCATATATTTCTAGATAATTTAGGGAACAACAGAGATTCCACCTAGCACATTTAAATACTAAATCTGGATTGTTGTATTCAAACCTGGCATATAAAACCAGAAAGACTTTATTTTAAATGAGCCTAGAGTAAAAAAAGTCAGAAGTCCACAAATTAAGAGTGAACACAGAATTCTAAGTTACTTCACACTGCTGAGTAAATCCATAAGGTCAAAGTATCAGATCTTCCACAAATCCAGTGCTGAACGACTGCAGTGAAAAACCATAGGCCCAGCTTTATAATATGCGTGGTCACACATGAATACACACAACCCCTTAAGTTGTATCCTGCCCTGTTTTCAGCAGATAAGAAAAGGTTACAGACAAATGCTAAAGAGAGAGCAACTGCACCCATCAGTGCTTGAAATTCTACAAGGCTCAGCACTGGGACTAGATCATCTCTGCACCACAACTGCAGGGGAAACTACAGAAGCATTAGAATCTCACGTTAACAGATATAAACCGTGCAGTCACTTGCATTCACTTGGAAGAAATTAAGATGATGGAAGAGGGATTAAAGGAAGCTTTTGTACAGATCTCCCACAGGGCCTCTTCTGGAACACTGTATACCAATCTCTTCAGTCTAGTAAAACTTGTTATGTAAACCCAATACTCTTCCCTCTAAATTTATCAGGATATAAGCACAAAAAAAGAAAACATAATGGTTGAAGAGTGTTCTGCTAATGAGAAGAACAGAGGACACCTGTGCAATCACAAACTAACCAGATTTAGCCTAAAAGTTGCAGAGCCCTACAGACTCCTGCAGCAAAGGTACCAGAGGACCAAAAATCTTTACAATAGCAATACACACATTCTACAAAGCAGTCTGGCAGCACAGATGCTAACTACTGCAGAAGCTTTATCCTAAAAGAAAGCAAGAAGTATAAATCAAATCCTAGGCTTCATTAACATAGTAATTATTTCAGCTACAGGTCCCTCAATGTCATGCCTCTTTCAGGAAATTCTTATTTCACATGCTCACTAGAATTGTATATTGTATGTAATAAAGTTATGCTCCCTTCTGCTAGAAGTGTTCTAATTGCAATACTCATTGACTGGTAACCAATTAAATAAGTTTCATAGCTTCCTACCACATGGAAATTATTAGCAACAGGATAATAGATTAATGTCATTCAGGAACATAAAGAGCTACAAATCTAAATGGAGATGTTTACTTACTGTAACACAGGATTATTAGAGATGTTAGTGCACCTACTTGACTGCTACCTTTCACAGGAGAATATTGTTACATGGCTGTATCCACAAAGACAGGATCAAAGAAGCCCAGAATGGCTGAGGCACCTCCGGACCCTCCACACAGAGCAGGGTCAAATGGAATACATGGTGCATGACTTTGTCCAGACAGGTTTTGAACACCTCCAAAGACGGAGACTCCCAAGTCTTTTTGCCCAGCCAGTTACAGTGCTCGGTTACCCCCAAGGAAAAAGTCTAAATATAATTTCCTGTATTTCAATTTGTTTATTGCCTCTTGTTCTTTCTCTGGGACTAATGAGGAGAGTCTGTCTCTATACCTTTATACCCAGAGAAGGCATTCTTTATGGACATGGAGAAGATCCCTCTGAGCCTTCTCTTTTCAAGGCCTAATAGCCACAACTCTCTAAATCTCTCCCTTTATACCAGATGCTTCAATCCCTTCATCATTTTCAGGGCGCTTCGGCGGACTCCCTCCATGTCTCTCTTGTACTGGGGAGACCAGTCCGGGACATATTGCTCCACATGTGGCCTCACCAGGGCTGAGTAAATGAGTCATCTCCATTGGTCTGTTGGCAACACTTTTCACAACACAGTGCAAGAGGCTATTGGCTTTCTTTCCCACAAAAGCACATTGCTTGCTTACAGCCATCTTTGTGTCCACCAGGACCCCTGGGTCTTTTACCTGCAAAGCTGTTTGCCAGTTGGTACTAAAACATGGGATTATTCCTACCAAAGTACAGGACTTTGCATTTCCCTTTGTTGATGTTCATGAGATTCCTGTCAGGCCATTTCTCCAGCCTGTCCCAGTCCCTCTGAGTTGCAGTGCGACCATTTGGTGTACCAGTCACTTCTCTCAATTTTGTATTTTTTGCAAACTTGCCGAGGGTACATTCTGTCATGCTCTCCAGGTTTTTCATGAAGATACTAAACTCTGCAGACACTGTTATTGACCCCTGGGGTACATCACTAGTAACTGGGTTCCAGCTGGAATTTCTGCCGCTCATCACGCCTATTTCAGACCAGCAGTTTAGGCTGTCGTAAACCACTTTTACTTTTTGAAAGGTACTAAATTTTCAGCAAGACAAATGACAAATGAGTTTCACCTCCTTGCACACCAGCCTCACAAATGCAGACTCTAAGCACCACTACAAACGACATTTCAATTGCTTCCCAGCAGTTACGAAGCAACCCATAAGCATCAAACACATCTTTAAGCTGTCCTTGCATAAGAACCTGCACTATTTCACCAAAACACCAGGTATTTATGATTGAGGACAGCTTCTGTCCCATGAACAGAATTATCCAAACAGTTCAGTACAGAATCAGCAAGTTGTTAATGACAGGTAATGGCACCCTTGCATAGCATATGAGAGATGTATTCAGCCTCCCAGAATCTGAGCAAGTCCTTTGCATTCAACGGTGATCCAAGAAACCGTGAGAGATCCCACAGAAGCTTCATAGAAAGAGACAGGAAGAAGCACATCCAGAGGTGATGCAGTCTTGTGGATGTGTCTGAGGAATTTGTTTCCTCTTGTACAGTACTTTCTCTGACTGATAACCACAAAGACTTCACTTCTGGGGAAGACTTTTTCTCCTATGAGGCAAAACTGATTAGGATTTATCTGCCTAATTAGGAGTTCAAAATTATGCAGTCCCTTTTGGGAAACTTAAGTTGTGTTAATACAGCATCAGGTTTTCTTATGACAAGCATTGCTTTGATAACAAAGTGGAATGAAGCAGGGTTAAAAAACATATACAAAAATGGGCATTTTTGTTAAAGAAATGCGACACCAAAAGGCAGAAAAGTTTGCCTATTTATCTACTATCCTTGAAATGCAGGATAACTCCACCACATTTCACACTCATTTCTTTGGATGCTCAGCAACTTACGTACTCAAGTAAGGAACTGTTGAGAGCACAACTGAATGATCCCCACACAGAAGCACAAAAACCAGAACACTCACTAGGGCACACCCCATGCACAATGTCACACGGTTCATTATCCATAGGCAAAATTACCTGGGACACAGTAGGAATTTTGCATGTTTTTCAGTTTCCATAAAATGTGAGTTTTCCTCCAGTTCCAGGACTATTTTTAAACCATAAAATGCCATAACAGAATTATATGCAATATATCTAAATACTAAATAAATGGATTCTAATCATGGGGTGCTGCTCAACCACTTTGCCTACAGAATACACGTTACTTAACAGAGTAACCCAATACACAACTATAATCTCAAATTTCCATGTATCTGAAGCAGAAAGATGTAGCCATAGAAGAGAAGGTCCTGAAAAAAAGCACAAATACAATTACAAGAACGTTTCAGAGAACAAACAAAAGCTTGTTGATTTTTCTAACCAAAGCTGTGTTGCAATCCAATCCATATTTTGAACTTGTATTCATTATAACTGAACCTATTTAGTTGAAGGAAATAAAGGTCAAATGACATATGGTCCCACATGGCACAATCCCAATGAGCTAGAAGGCAAGATCTCTTTCACAGTTCTATTTACAAAAAACATTTTTACTTCATTTGTTGATCTTATTTCCTTTGACACATGCAATGGTTTCAACTACTATCACCTATGTTGAAAGTTTCAGCTTGTGTCCCCCATTAAGTCTGAGGACCAAAGAGATCCACAATATATGCAAACTTAGAACTGAGAGAAATGCTGTTTCTATGAACCTTCTAGTACAGTATCTTAAGCAATTTAAAGTAATAACACCCCTCCAGTACACTGATGAAAAAGCACCATATGATGCTGCTACTGAAGTTGTTTTACTAAATCGAAAGATATCCAATAAAAGTTGGGAAAACCATTTGCTGTCCAAAGGGTTTATCATTACCAGCAGCTGTGACAGAACCATATCACAGCGGGATATTTTACAGCAAATACTTGGTAGCTCAAAGCATCGTGACCTATTAAAACCAATGGATCCAACCCTTTGTACAATGTCTTCAAGCTTCTAAAACAGCCTACCTCATCCAAACCCCATGAAAGTGTTCTTTCCACTTACATTTGAGCAGCCAACTCCCCTGTTACTTTTACCATTTCACAGCTTTCAGACTAATAACCACAATTCTTTTGCTGACAGGTGTATCAGATTGTCATTTACATGAGTGGCAACAAACCATCAAAGAATCCAATTTCTACCTACTATTCTGTTCACAAATTCTGCAACCGTGTGCATGATTTTTATTTCTTGTTATTTCACTAATTGTTTCTACCAGATAAGTATGAAGTTATTTTGCACAACAGCTGGAGAATTATAATATTAGACTCCCACTGCTGATTACTAATTATTTTCTGCTATTCTCTGTGAGAAAACTAGAGTTGTTAGAATGCACAAAAATGCACCGTAGCTTTGAAACTATGATTTCTTTAGCACAAAACTCAATATGAACAGACTTCCTATCAGAAAAACCTTTGTCACATATGAAAATAAAAATCAGGTGAAGAAAAATAATGCAAGACATTGTACAACAAACCCTGGTAATGCATTTTGAAGTGTTCTTAACACAAGTGGCGTACCTGCCAAGAGAGTATGTAATCCCAAATAGTTTCAGGATTGAAACAACACTCCCTGTTAAATGAAGCGTCTTTACTAATGCTGCCATAGTAAGAGAAGCAAAAGCCACAAACAGCAAATATATTTCTCTTTCTTTAATGGAATAGAAAAGGCTTAACTATTGGGCAGCTTGCTAGATCCTTGGAGCCCTTTGGAAGCACCTGGAAAAAACCTGCTGTGAGAAAAAACAATAATCCATCATGGAGAAGCACACAGTGTATGGGATAAGCACAAATATTAAATATGAAGAAATTTTGTGTGGATGAACTTGAAATTTTAAATTAGCAAAACTTTATGCTCTTAACCTCTGTGTGTTTTTTTGAAGTTTTATGATGGTGATCTGACTGTGAAATGGGGAGATGAATGAATATATATGTAAAAAATCAGAAACTAATATAATTAGCAGCATCTTCTAGTCTTGAAGACAGAACTGATAATTGTAGTCAGAGAACCTGCATGTTTGCAGACAGGAAAAACACTTTACTAGTGAAGTAGGATCTGCAGTCTTTAAATACTTAAATGCAGTTTAAATATAATTAATGGTTAAGATACAATTGAGCTATATAACCCAGAAATTTCATGTCATACATTCCCTTGAAGGACAAGTCCAACTTCACATAATCACTAATCGTGTAGAATTAAGTCCCTGAATCAAAATTAAGCCTGTAAGTAGATTTGAAATAGAACAATAACAAATAAATAATTCAGGTCATGAAACGATCAGAGACAAAAATATCTGAAATATTCTCCTCTAAGACTACGCAGCACTTCCAGCTCAACCATGTCCTTGGTATCCACTCTGCGCAGAAATCACTGCTTGACCCATAGAAATGCTTTTCAACTTTTTATACTCATTATAATTTTTCCACTGTAAAACAGCCACTTTTAATTAGGAACCTAAGCTAATCAATGTCTTTGCGTTTGTCTTTCTGTCATAGAGCAACTAGGAAGTGCATTAAGCACTGGCACGTCCTTGCCAATTTCTGCTGAAGTGCAACATGACCAAGTGCACACCACAGCAATCTTCCAATAGTCCTGCCTTCCCATCAGTGATGCAGGTGTCAGCACAGCTACAGACTTTGAACTGAACACAAGCCCAGCAAGACTCTTCAGGATGAAGCTGATTCTCTACTTCACACAAGATCGGGTCAAATGGGTTTTGTAATTAGCAAGAACATTCCTATATGAGGTTTGCTAGTTTGTAGATCAATACTTTGTCTTTCATAGTACTCCCTGCTTGACTTTTGTTAAGGAAATTCAGAGATCTGGGCTATGAATGAGAATCTCTGTCTTCTGAAGAAGTCAATTAGACAATGAAAAATGGCCCAAAGTTAATGGCTGTGGAGCCAATCCACAACAAAGGACACTCCTCCTCAGTGCTTTTTTGTCTAAAAGCCACACAAAAACGGGTAGATAGGGAACACAAACCCACTTGTAAAGTAGCGTAGTTTCTTCATCCTGCCTGACAAAAGCTAAAATTATCAACATTTCAGGTCTCCATGCAGGAAGCCTTGGAGAGCACAACTGTGTGGTCAGAAGTTACTGGAGTTTTCACCCTTAACACATTGCTCTGAGAAAACATTACCAGCCTTAGCCAATCCAGAATTATTCATTTCCAATCCAGAGTTGTTGGTAGGTGGGCCATTCTACTTAACTTCTGTGCACAACGAATCAGTTTCCAACCAGCATACATGAAGCCTGTGAGTACTTCCTCCCTTGGCCTGAGGACCTCCCTTTGTTGCATGCATTAGAGCCAATGCTTTTCTTGGAATCATTTCAACATCCAGCCATAAAATTTTGGGGGCAATCTCTCAATCATCAAAGCCCTGAACAATGAATGATAGTACACTTGTGCCAAGGCTGCAGTACTTAGCCAAGTCACCACATTGCCCTTTGTCCTCCCATAGCCCATACAGTGCTGGTGTCAGTTGCTCAGAGAACAGGTGAGCATATCAGAACCTTTATCTTTGACAAAACTTTGGAAAGGGGCATCACATAACAAGCCTTATTGGCTCCAAGGCAACTCTTCAGCTGGTTCCTGTTGCACTTGAGAGGAATAATGCAACTACAAGTAGTGTTATTCTGTGTTTGTATTTCAAAGAATATTAGGAATGAGAAGGATATTCACATTTCCCACAGTTGCTGTGGACGGATGTGGATGCTTTTATTGCCTCTTTTACTTTAAATAGTAACTGAAGCATTTGCAAGGCACTTAACTCCACGTTTTTTTCCAGCTCCCAGCTGAAGATTTTAGTTCAGCTCTGATCCAAAGATCAAGAAATGAGAGAATATTTTGATTAAAAGATCCCCAGCAGATACTGGTTGTCACAGTAAAGAGCTGCAGAACTTCTCAAACTCTGAGAACCAGCCCTCACTATTGCAGACACAAGATCATACCCTATTTTCATGAACAATCCAAATACCATCTCAAAAGCAGTTAAAATTTGTGTTCCTGTTGCCTTTAGAAGTCTTTTCCAGACCTTCTTGGGGATGATCTATTTTAGGCCAGTTATTAGTGGAAGGAGATTTAATCGCATCTTAATACAAATGCTGTCTTCGACACTTTTTCTCTAGTACATGACTTCTTGATGTACCAGAGAAAACAACTATATTGCTCCCCTCTTTCAGTAAGTTTTAAAAGCCAAGCTTTTCCAGTCCATTATGAAATAGGCAATCCGTTCCCTTGATAATCTTTCTCTGTATCTGTTACAGTTTAGATTTCATCGTCCTTGTGCACAGTGTAGTGGAAATAACTCACCTGACGGATGGCAGATGCTTACTTGCATAGTCATTTCATGCAGAAAGAAACCTTATTCTGGATAAATGTACCCAGACTTCACTATGATGTTCAGCACATTTATTGGGGACATTTGCACTGCATCTCTGCTTTTGTATAGGCACATATCACACTAAATAAAAATGGAGTTATGCATATGGCTAATGCAAAGCACGTGTTCAAGTGATTTGAGAAATAAGAGCTTTACTTAAAATGTCCATAATTTTCAATAGGTTTCAAGTAAGCATGAGGTCACCATGCTCACCATGAGGTCACAGCCAAAGTAATTGCTGCTATTAACTTAATCACTGAGTAAGCATGTTCACAACCATGGATTAATTATAAATGAAAATTGACACCAGCTCTGCCCTTGACTATAGGCAAATACGTCTGGTGAATGTTGAACTAGCAAGTTTACCAGCTGCAGTGTTGCTCCACCATATTTGCTACTACAGGGAGTCACAGAACTTTATACTCATCCCTTACTACGTGAAATCCTGGGGGAATCCATTTTTCAGCATAAACAAGAATATAAGTGTACCAAGTGATTTCTGCATCTCAGCCAAACTGTTCAGCTACTGAATATTTCTCTCACAAAAAAGTCTTGTAGTCATGCAGTCTAAAGGCAGACTGTGGCAAGGTTTTAAGAGAGGTATACAAGTAGCCAGGCAGAGCACAAGTTGCACTTGGCTGTTCTGTGAGTTTCTTCACAGACATCAGTAAGGGCAATATTTTTACTTTTACAGTGAACTTGCCCACATGCCTGGACAACAAAAAATATTCATGTGAACTGTAGGAAGATATATAACCAAGAATAAACTATGTGAATAAAAATTCTTATGCTTCAAAATGAGAGGGAAGTAGCAACATTGATTCAATGGGCAAAGATAAGAAACGTCTTAAATCTTCTCATCTAATATCAGGTGGCTTCTCTAAAGTTTTGGCCTGCAAAGCACTCCAATCAAACTGTTCTCTATACTCTTAGTATGAAATTCTAGGCCCAAAATAGTAAAGTCATCCCTTGTAGGGGCAAAATATGTACCCAAGCCTTTGTTCAATCACATATGTAGGCTACCTAATGAACTGAACACCCTATAAATCACTTAAGTGTAATTGAAGGTAAAAATCACTCCTGTGAACCCCAGCCAACAGAACATCTGTTGCTTGGAATTATAAGTAGTGGGGTTATTGAAAACCCCACATTGTTATTAACCACAATGAGTCTGAACATCCATACAGACTACCTCCAAATTTCGTAAAGACACATTGTACAGATTGTAGCGTTTGCATTTTGTATTCAGTGATAAATTAGATTTTCATTTGATGATGTAGGAGGCTTTGTTTGTGACACGTAGCCATGTTACCCAGTTCACTATACATTGTGATTTCATATTTTCAAAAATGCAAGTTTAAAGATATAGTTTGAAAAGTGTTATGAAGCTTTTCTACGTAGAAGATGTTATGACCAAACCAAAGCAGAGCCGCAGATTCATTATACATTTCAGGATCAGAATGAGCCACCTGGAATAACCAACACTGCTAAGAGAAGTAATGGTTATCTTCACCTGAACAATAGAGCTGAAAGAGGCACAAAAAGCCAAGTGAGAGGAATTAATGAGACAGGCAGAGGAATAAAATTTAGAATTAACCTGAAAAACAGGTGGAGGGGACACACTTTAAAAAGAGAGTGGAAAAAGATTAAAAGGAGGTGTAACTGGGCCTAGCAAAAGTACTGCAACAAAGAAGAAACTACAAAGTGACACTGAGAAATTTCCTAACTGCAGATCCAGCTCTCTTCCACCATTCTCAAATGAGTACATACGTTGGTTACTGGCAACATAACATCCTTCAAGCTGCAAGCACAGTGTACACAAACTGAGCTGACACATCCACTAGCAGCTGACCCACTACATCAGCGCACTTTCCCTAGAGATTTAGGCAGGTCATTTTGTATTTTTTTTTAACTTCTTGATTAGGTCCATATTTTATCTCGCTTGTGAGAGTTACAAGCTTGGCATTAAAACCAAAAGTATACAAAAAGTTCCGTAGACAGAACTGGGTCCCCAAAGCGAAAAGTGTTCCAAGCTGTAGTTGGCAAAACTGCTGATTATACAGGATACAGTATCTTTTGTGAGATACATCTTCCGTCGAAGCACATTAGCCTTAGCTACAGAAAGAGAATGCTTATCTCCACTGAGTCTACCTGGAACAACGCCCAAACTAAGCTTTCCCTTAACTTCTCACTGAAGACATCGATGACTTAACTGCTTTCCTCCCCGGCCTTAGACTGTTTTCTCAGACCACCATTAATCTGGTTTAGAAACCACACACTTTTGAACACAGACTAATCAATCCTGATAGTCCATCACTAGGTTCTCAAGCTAGCTACTCCAAGTTATATATACCCCTAGGACTACAATAGAAAAGCCTATGCAATCTTCCAAAATTCCCTGACAAAAAAAATGTTAATTTTACATGCTAGTCACCTCGGGAAGATGCAGTCTGAAATAAAAATAACAGCTGGACTGATGCTCAAAGCTGTCATATATCTCAGTACCACAGGGGGCCACACAGTCAATGATAAAATGTTTCATTACAGCAACTAGAGCTGAGAAATGTAACAGCAGTTCTGTAAATTTAATCACCTGTTGTTGGAAGAGCTGAAGAAAACCTCTCCATTCATTATCATATGCTTCAAGAGAGAAAAGCCTGGCTTGTAAATCTCAGTGTTACGAACTCCATGTAACTAGTTCCGCAAATTCAGCACCTTTCATCAAATTTCCATTATCATTTCATCATTTGAATGCACTCAAAACCTCAGGTGGGAGCAGTCTAGTACCTAATGCAGTGACTCTTCTAGCAAAAGTAGTACATTATTTTTTTACTTACTTTGGGATTGGAGTTAGCATAGTATAGTGCAGTACACACATACAATAAAGTACGAAGAAGGACAAAGTAAATGTTCCCAAATCCGATGTTAATCCTAATAAAAATATCAAAGTAGCACAGTTATGCTTTTTTCTTCACTAGTCCAGCAGCACAGTGGAAGAGTGTAATTTATTCAACTATTTACCCAAGAGACTCCTGCAACAATTTATTCAAGAACTCCTGAGGCACTCTCACTAGTGGTGTTTGAAGATTGTCTATGTATGATATTTTACAGTGGCTTAACAGAACAGAAGTTAAGATCCCTGGCTGTGTCTCCTCTGCCTTGCAAACAGGAAAAAAGCATACCCATACAGTCCTAAATTTGGCTCCCCATTGGAAGATAGAGAGCAGCTTGCATCACTGAAAGAAAAGTTACAAAACAACACAGGGATTTTTTTTCTCAACAACTTCACAATTCAAAACATTTAGCAGAAAGAGGTAAATTGAATGCAGTTTAGCAACAGTGCATAATAGCAGATGTAATGTGTAAGGTTAAGAGGCAAATCAACTAAAAGCCAAATAAAGGAAAATTAAACAGTGGGGAATCTGATGGACCTGATGTCTCAGGCAAAACAGTATGTACCAACCCTGGTGGTTCATCACAACCCTGACAGCAAATCCAAGGAGAGGAACAAGTAGAGCCTGCTTCTTTTCCTGTTTATCACCTTTCCTCTGCTTCCTATTTATGAGCTTTAGTACATTGCAGATACTTTCAGCCTTTACTGTCAGCACATTAATACACAGTGTATTTCACCACTATATTCTGATCCCTGTGTAATACAGCAAAACTGTTTTACTGGGTTCAGGCCTCAGCTAGCCCCAAAGTAGTTTGTCATTAATAACCCACTTATTCTCCTAATGACAGGTAGACCGCTTGCTCCAGAAATGGGGCCCATGTTGCAGGAAAACTTATGTATAGGTTGTTTGCCTACTATGTATATTCAAAGAATATGGATATAACAGGGAACTTAAGGTGATGAGAGGTATTGTCACCCTCAACACTGTTGTATCTCTTCAGAAAGCAACACTACTTGGTGCATGGGATATGCACATATCAGAAAGCTAGCCTTTTAGTATAAAAACATCTACATAATGCTGGCAACTATCTCCACTCTAATGGGTTATATGGATGAGCTTAATAACCTTTGCTCACACAAAAGGAGGAAATCCAGCTACAGAGCCCTATTCATAGGGATGTTCTTCTAAAACCATGCTACCTAAAAGAACCAGGAAAATGGAGGAGACAACTAAGGAGAGAAGTGGAGCAAAATAGGAAAATCCAATCACTCCCCACACAGCACACCCTCCAACCACCGTTTCTGGTGCTGTGTATTCACATTTCCCAGAAACAGTGTGAAAAAGCTTCAATCTTTTGCTATTTCAGGGTGAGTTTCCACTGGAGGGGCCAGCTCCTCCATAGTGTGGATGGAAATAATCAGAGAAGAAACTTTTCCCCACATATAGAAGAGTTCTGACAAAAGAGTCCAGCCAAGCATGACCATTCTATGGCTTTGTCTGTCACAGGAAACGCAGAAGAGGAGGATGCACATTTTGAGGTGCACTATCACTTTCAGACATGCCGTGAGGCTAGATAGATAGATTGCAATATGCAGCTGGCACACTCATTCTGGCTTTCCATGCTCACACCATTCTGGTGAGAGAAAAACAACAGCATCTGACAAGAACAATACCAAGAAGCACAGAAGGAATTTGTCGCATTGGTTTCAGTGACTGAGAAAATTGTTCTTAAGGGATTTTTTTTTTTAATCCCATTAGAGAGATTTGATCTCTAGGTATTTAAACAGATTTAAGATCAGATGCTCGGTCATTTGCTGGTACATAAATCCCAGATAATGTGTGCATGCCTAATAGTTACCTTGAGCTGCAAAATGAATCACCACCATCTGCCCACTGCAGCAGGACACTTGGCAGCACCTGCTATTGGTATCCTTCCCAAAAGTCACCCCCAACACTTGCAGTTCCCATATGGACATACTACCAACAGTAGCTTGTACTTCCAAGGTCTCAGCAGTCCAGGACCCTCAAGATCACCTACATGCTTATTTAATTACATGATGCTGAGGCTTATCTCACCTGAAGTCTCTGTGCATAGATACTTGCTTATCTGAGAAAAAGGGCAGCTATCTGCCTTCAGTAAAGATCACACAATAAACTGGTGTTGACACCTGGCTCTTGAACAGAAAAATTGCCTATTGAGGTCTCCAACAGACCAGCTTCCTATCACAAAAATCTATTTCTAGCTTGCAGGTCCTTCCATTAAAATTATTTAAATTTAAGGGTCTTAAGGTGTATTTACTGTCTTGAATATTTTCAGGAAGTATGAGATCCCAAATGTGATGATGATGATGCTTCATCAATCGGGAGATTTCAAAATTGCTAGGAAGTGCTCAGCATACACAGGACTATCAAGACCATATAGAGGCTGGCTGAAGAGTCCATCCGAGACTACTGCAAGTGCTCTCCTTTATTCTGGTCTCAGAGCACTTACTCCTGCCTCCCTCACCCTGGGTGTAACCTAAAGCATCTAATTCTTACGCTTTTCCCCAGGATCTTGCTCTTCCCTGCATGAAGGCCACTCCAACTTTTTGGAGAACATTTTCAATCGCTCTCTCTAATTCTGCTTCTCTAGCAGCATCAGCTGAGACATGTACCTCTGTACAGTTTTGCTTTCCATCAGGCGTGACTGGCCAACTCCAATGGTGCAACACAACCATATGCAGGGATGAGGCTAGAAGGTGTAAGATTTGTGTGAGGAGACTACCAAACTCCTCTGCAATTACTCACACTTTACTTTCAGAAAAGCCACACGTATACACAGTTGAAGTCATCAGGCTATCATACACAGTGTGATAAAAAGCATTAATTTGATATAGGATTGATTTATTTGAATATAAAATTAATCTGTGAAGGAATAGAGTATAATTGAGCCAGCAACTATCCTCCTTAGAATGTATAATTTTGTATGGTTTCATTCTGTTGATTTCCAGGCAAGTGCAATCAAATTATAATGTAAGTAATAATGCATGCTGTGCCTTGAAGTACAGAATATTTGAATAGAAAAATATCATTTCATCTTTAAAAGCAAATGTTTTCTCAAAGTCAGAAGAATCAAGATAATCTGCCTTTTGATGCTATACAAACATCTAGGGAATAAGCATCTCATCAGTCTTAGTTCTTTAATTTCTTTAATTAAAGGCCCTGGCATCTTTCCAAACTTAGAACTCTTTCTAGTTATGTACACCTGAAATTTTCTATCTAAACTTGTTTAAATAGAGTAGACTGGAGTTACACCTTCCTTCAAATGAGGGCCTGAGTTATTATTCTTGTCGCTTAAAGATGAACTGAAAAATTACATAACCAAAGGCAAAAGTTTTGTCAAGACTTGACATGCTGGCATCTCCCTCTGGCACTGATATACTGGAATCTATTTGTTTATTAATATTCGATTACTGTAAAAGAATGCATTATCAGTATTTCTGCTTGTTGTTGACTTTCACTGCAAGAAGTGTCATTTATTTTGCTACCATCTATGCGAGTTTGTCTCATGCCATCTGACAATCTCATTTGCATGTATTAGATTGTATACAGAAGCATCACTAAGTATCTGTTTAAGTCTCCTCAACATGGTGCTTTATTTTTATTATCATATACAGTTTTCATTCCAATCACCAGCAGTAAATCCATGTATTTCCCAGCTAAACATTATATCACATTCCATTTAATCTCAGATGAGTTTCTTCCAATGTGCTCAAACAGACTGAAATTTATGTCGTTTTTTAGGGCCTTGGCATTCAAGCACACATAAGTTTGTACAGAGGTGAAAACCAACTGCCTAATAGATTTAAGGTGCCCAGTGCACAACAGGATCCATACCACGCACTTCAAGAGGTAGCAAGGGAAGATTAATGCATTCACTGCCAACACAGGTTGGCAAAGAGCCCTCTCTTTACTGGGAACACCACCAGGAATGGCCTATGCTCTTGTACAAAAAACGCACCTCTGTTCTCAACACCATTTGCACTCCTCAGAGAATTTCCTCCAAGGTCTGTAAAATATTTTAGCCAATCAGCAATATAAATCAACATTACCAATCTTTCACTGGCAGCAGTACTATAACAGATTAAAGAAAACTCAATGTGTATTTTTAAATAACTCTGGTTATACACTGTTTCTTCATGTTATATATATCTCCCATCTGCGTGTCTCAAAAGCGTAGGTACAACAGTACTGAAACATTCCTATTAACTACACCGATCTGCAATTTTTTTTACAGAAATAAACTGCAGCACAATTATCTAGGCTTCGCATAAAGGGCAAAACCTTCAGAAACAAGTCATTAGAATATTTCACGAAATTTAATGTCACATTAGTTAGAATTAGTTCAAGTGACTAACATCCTCAGAGGCTTGTTCAGAATTTAACATAATACATAACACCTACATAATGCACACAAAGTAGATAAACATACATTATTACTTAAGTAAATCCCCCTAAACACCTAAAAATATATGCATTAGCCAAGAGTCTTGATCTGAGAAGTTAAAGAGTTCTTTGGCAAACACCCCCAACAATAAAACACAACTTTTTGCTGGATTCAGACTCCTTTGTATATTTGCAACTACTTAATAATAGTTTATTTAATAGAAATACTATTTAATAAAAAAATATTCTACTTGCTTATTTACACTATTCTAATACTATTCTTAACACTGAAGTCCTTGTTCCATGGTAGTCATCTCTTTGCCAGTTACGCTAACATCAACTTCAGATCAGGGATTAGAACAAAGAAGGAAAAGAAAAGAATAAATCACATCAGTGCACAGAGCCTGAATGGCCCAACTGGTATTACTGTTGTGTTTGACTTAATGGATGACTCCCTTCCCCAGCCATGGGACACCAACTTACCTCTTCATACTGATATGGCTACATTTATCTGTGCCACTGGATTCAGGCTGTTCAACACACTGGTCAGTTCTGAAGAATTTTTAATACACTGAAAAATCAGGAAAGTCCAGTAAAGTTGAGGCTAACCTAATAACCTTCTGCATATTTGCCTAAACTAGCCATATCATTTAATCATTCTCCCACAACACTTGCTACTAGGAAAGAGAAGGGAAATAAGGGACAGAATCCTATATAGCATATGGGGTTAGAGGATTATATAGCACTGCATTTTATTTACCTCTAAAGGAGAATGATTTATCCAACTGCACAACCATCCCTCATTTCTAGGTACAAAGATTTCACAAAAAGCACTTGCGTCACATGAAGAAATCAATTTTCCCACAGAGATCATTGAGAAACTAAAATAGACATCCTCTGCCAGAAAGCAGAGCTGAGCAAGGAAGAGAACCCAAGAATGTTGGCTTGCAGTCCTCTATTTTGTACTTCAGGAGTGGAAGCAAAGCCTAGCAGTACTACCTCTGTGCATAAGCAGCACTGTAGTATGAGAAAATGCTTGGGTTATTTGAAGTCTGTGCACATTCGGTTTCACTACTGTCTCTTGCATTAGTTAATAACCTAAAAGTAGAGTACCAACAGCTTTTGGACACTCTACAGGCGTTCTCAACTGGGAACTATTTAGTCCAAGTCCATTTCATACTCAACATACTCTCCCAAAGCACAAGAGAGATACAAGGACACCTGAATAGAACAGGGAGTTGCCTCCAATATGCTCAAGATTAAGGCATCATGCCAGAAGGGATAAGACAGTCATTTTTTTACTTGATTCAAACATATGCACCAAATAATCTTAAAACAAAGAATGTGATGTGCAAAAAAAGTCACATCACTGCATAGTCCATTGTTCCAGGCAGATCTTCAAGGTAAACTCTCTCCCTGGTAAATCAAATATTTACTGTAGAAAAGGCTTTGTTTCAAACAGTTTCTTCCTCCCCTATATAGGACTGTGTGTAAGCATAGATAGGATGAGAGATCTGGCATTCTTGATGGAATCTTTTTTTCAATTACCACTTAAACTTACCAGAGAAACAAGATGCAACTAGGACTGTTATCTTTCTGCATTAAAGCTTAGTACAGCCTAGCAGTTGTTAGAGCACTTACAGTTATTTAATATTAGCAATAGAACTTGTCTGCTTTTCTGAAATCTTCACGTATACCTTTGGCAATTTCAATGACGGCAAAGTTAAGGGAGGTGAGTGACACAGATGAGCATGAAAAAAATGATTCATTGTCCTAGAGCATCTTCCCTTTCAAACACTACAAATCTGAAAAGACAATTTAGAGAAAAACCTTTATAATTTTCCAAGTACACAACAGCCCTGCTATGCTGTTGAGTTTTGGTAACGTCTATTGGAATTCAACGTGGATGTAATTTCTCACCTGCTATTGTTGCTGCAAAGTCTGTGTTTCTCAATATTTAGAGTAGAACTGATACAATAACAGGCTTGTAGTTAGAAAAAAAAATTCATTAACAGCACTTAGCAGTCCAGCTGTTGATATCATTAGAACAGTTAATGAATAACTCAAGGAAATACATTTTTAGTAGAAATGAGCTCAAGGAATATTCTTATTAGATTAAAGCATTTCTAGTCAGGGTACTTGCAATATTTAATTAGGCATCTGAAAGTAGTTTATATATTGCAGAAGTGACTGTCAAAACAGCGTAAATTAGTACAAGTATTTGCACTATAGCAGAGCAGAACAGGAGTCAGAGCCTGCAGTTAGCAGTTTTAAGCAATCCTTAGCTTAAGCTAACAATCCAGGTTTTATTCAGCAGTCCAGTTTAAGCATAGCAATTGATGATCACAAATGTCAATGAAGATAAGGAGAATCTTAAAAGCACCCCATGGCACCACAAAGCATGGGAGGGACAGTTTGAACTACACTGTAGTGGAAACCACCCCATAGCCTCTACTATCCACAGACTAAAACACAGCTGCATCTAATGCTGGGTTTCCAGAAGATCTCAGGAGGACTGTAAAGTACCCCAAAAGCTTTCTGCAGGATTTCCACTATTTTTCCAAACCACAAAATTACCAACAGTGTTCAGGAGCAGAATGCCAGCGCCACACACAGTTCAGTTTGGACACAAGGTGACAGTTATATCCACCTACGTTTTGCAGATTTATTCCTAACTTTTTTTCCCACAACTATAGGACTCAGCTTAAGCTTCAGTCAGCACTGCATTTTGGGCTTGTTCCATTCATATTTACGCTGAATACATTCTTCTATATTTTCACCACCTCTTTTGTTTTGCAAACAGCACTGTTTTTTCCCCCATGCTAGCCTTCACATCAAGTACATGCGTACTTCTGTGTAATTCTGCAGAACCTAAAAACAAAGCTCGGCAGTGACAAAACAGCTAGACTGCCAAACCAAATGCCCTTCATGCTGAACTGTGTATATTCTCATTTCCTCAATTAGGCAAAGGATCACCTGATAAACAGACAGTTATCCAATGCAGAGCAAAAATAGATACTTTGGAAAGCTCAAAGAACACCTTAAAGAGATATGCAAGTGCTAAATTAATTGCTTATAATACTCCAAAACGTTCAAGCAGCTAAGCAAAACCAAATTAAGCATAAAGTTCATTATAGGTAGGCATTAGTGTGATATTCCTGTCCATCTGAATCCATGAAGATATACACAGGATGTTTTAAGTACCACTGAATCCGATGATTTCACTGACTCAAAAGCAGCATAACTTAGAAATGTTATTTTTTTATTATAGCATTATTTCCAATCATCAGTTAAAATATAGCAGGAACATGCTGGTGGGCTTTCAAGTAAACTAGGAGTTAGTAGGCTTAAAAGAATGGATCATATACAAATTCCCAAGCAGCTAAATATGTATTTCTAACAGAGGTAGCTCATACATGCACAGATTTGAGATACTACCGTACAAGTCATTTAAGCGGGTAATACATTCCCATATAATGTTCTCTTTGATCACTGGAAATGGTGTTTAGCTATTCTAAAGGTTCAGACAGGCACAGCCACTTCAAGCCAATAGTAGAGAAACACTGATTCTGGAGAGTATTTACTTGCACAAGACACAAGAGCCAATCCCTGCTTTGCCAGGACCATCATTTGCAGCAGGTCCCTCAGGTGGAAGCCAAAGCACTCTTGTGGAAGTGGTTTTAGCAGCCTTAATGTTGAGCCCCTTCATCACTACAGGAAATTCATTTTCCATTGTCAGAAAACTAGCAACAAAAAGGCAAATTGCTTTCTGCTATACTTTGTAGTAGCAACTCTTCATTAGACCAGCTCAGCCACCATATCGAGCCTCTCTGTACTGCCAACCACGCCATCTGAAAAAGCAGCAAGTTTCTCTGGCAACCTAGGTTCCAGGGAAGATGATCTCACAGGAGAGAAGACAAAAAGAGGCTGTAATTGCACTTTTTTGATTTCAGTGCAAAAATAACCTTTTTCCCCATGCAGTATCAAGAAAACATTATCTTCACAACAGCACGAACACCTTCTGCAGTCTTGAGAGGCAGAGACTTTTTCCTTGCAAATATCATAATTTTGTCCATAAACATCAAACATGAGAAACCAGGTACCTAGACATCAAGCCCCAGAGATACTGATTACATAACAGCTCTGAGAAAATAAAGAGAAAGAGATAAAAAAAAGATCACTAGGTAGAAACTCTCCACAACCTTTTAGACTAGTTAAAGACTCAGTAGATAATTCACATAAAACACAACACATATTTGCAATGATCAAGTAAGAAAACCCAGTAGGCAGCTAAAGCCATTCAGCAGAGCCTTTACCCAACGATACTTATGACTGAAATGGCCTTAAATAGGTCCAAGAAAATATGTCATAAATGAACATAGCCAGGAAAACATACAGACAGGGAATTAAAAAAAAGTAGTTATTTTAGTCCTAAAGTGTTATTTTTTTAATAAAAGCTACCCCTCTGTTAATCTTACATCCTGGCTTCACTACAACACAACTACACCCCAGCCACATAAGGACAAACATACAGCAGTCCCTACCAAATTACCCACCACTCCTTGCAAGGGCCCTTTATATAAACCTGCCCTCAACACAGTGTTCTGGACGTTGGTCCTATAAATTTGGCAATGGCAAGCAGCTGCTACTTGTCTACACTAGAGAGTTTGATGCAAGAAGTTGCTTCTGCCTGGTAAGTGTGCCAGTTTTACACTTTTTCTTGAGTTTGGGGGATGGGTGGAGGGCATTTAAATTGATAGTTTATAGTAATTGTAAAATATAGGATACAGAAAAGTTACATGTGTGGGAAAAATGCTTTTATAGAAGCATCCAATATAAATGATTTGTTTCCTTTAAGACAATATAAAAGGCTTCAATACTTCTGTGAAGTTTTCTGATAACAACTTAGCAAAAATTAGAGACGCATCAGGAGTAAACACTCCATAAAAAAATGCTTATCCCAGAGCAAAAATAGAATTATGTCTTAAAAGTTATTAAAAAACTCCTAAAACTGCTAATCACAAAAATTTCTGTAGTAGACAATGGAAGTAAGTGGCGAATAAAATGTTTTATGCTATTAACAAAGGATTTATCATAATTTTTGAAAAACTCAAATATTGGTCAGTAAATAACATAAACCACTAATACTGCTCAAATATGTTTTTCAGTGCAGAGCAAGTGGAACTAGGTCTGCAGAGTATCAGTGTTGCTCCATTCAATAAGTAAAGCTAACTTCCAGTAAAACTAATCATTCCCTATAAAGGAAATAAACCACTAGAAAAGCAGTTCTTTTTTATAATTAGTCAACTTCCTTTATAGATGATACAAAACCCAAAAATATGTAGCTCAAGAGGAAAAATTGTGTGCAAGTATACCCTGTGACCATCCCTTTTATCGTATCTTAAATGTAATAGTTAATGATTTGGCTTCAGTTTGTTACTGTATGGCTTCAGTTAAGTATGCAATAAGGCAATTAGGAGATTGCAAATTATAAACATCTTCAAATTCTAAACTAGCTCAAGTTCCAAAAAGAATAAACTACATCTGGACAAAAAAAAACACCCAACTATTTCAGTCCTTGAAGTCATTAATGAATGGAAATCTTACAGGACAGATCTCTGACAGAGCTAACTAATTTCTGTTTTAAAGGAAAGCAAGTCTTTTTTTTTCAAGGAGCCAAAGAAAAGACTTGTTTGCCTTATTATCAATTTTAAATATGCCATGACACTATGCCTTAAAAAAAAATCATTTTCTAACCATACATGTACAGTGTAATGCTTACTGAATAGATTAGCTTCTGCTTCTCAACTGTGCTCCTGTAAAAGCCTGTGCTCTCTGTACATTAATAAATGCATCTGCACAAACTCTTGAGGGGTGTTAGTTTCCTACAAAAACATTATGGTCAAACACTGCACTGTACTGTACAGAGATCTGCTGTTATCGTGCCGCTTGAGTTCTTAAAACTCATTAGCTTTTGATCCATAGAGCTCCTATAATCCATCTCAATTACAATAATGAATTATTAGCACTCCTGGAAATCAGCCCCATGCTGTTTTCAAGTACTTAGGAAATGAAAACTATAAGGACCACCCGTGATTTGATATGACTTGCATCATATCATACAAACTCAGTGGTAAGAGCTGAAATAAATACAGTTCTCTGCAGAGGTTTTTCTAGTGCTGAACAATACTTGCACAATCTGCATTTCTGATCTCCTCAACTAGCTTGCTTCTAGGGGGAAAAACTGTGATCCAAAGTTTGCTCACTACAGCTTCATTGAAAGCTTCTGGCCTTTAGGAAAAAGTAAACCACCACTGAGAGGAGTGCCATGATCCATATGCCCTCCCTTAAGCAGACATGTTAACTTCTAACAATTTAATTTCTTCATGTGCCTATGCAAGACAACTTCAAAATGCAGTAAATTCTGTATTACTGCATATTATCAGCAAGTCAGGATTTTTAGATTTGTGATGTAGAGATCTTTGTCTTGGCCTTTCAGTTTATGTAGGTCAGCTTCTAGCTGGAGCAGAAGGAGTCTGTGCCACTGGCTTTTAAAGTGTTGACAGCAGAACAATGTGATACACTGTATTTTTGTTGTCCATTATAAGCTGAGAGAATGTGAAATAATACTTACAGCAACCTGTGTTGCCTTGCCTTGTATCCCAGGTCTCCAGTACTATGGGAGATTACATGAAAGGAAAACATTCCCTGAAACAAATATAAAAGTCATATTTCTTGCAGATTATACAGAGTACAGAGAAAAACAGAAGTAACCGAAACAGTGGCTTCCATCTTTTTCTGAAAAGACTGGCTTGTGAATGGTTTGGTTGGCAAACAAGAACCTAACATAAAGCCAATAATTCACTTCCAGTTGTTGACGATACCTTCTCTGCTCTCCAAGTTGAAAGTCTAGGGAGATAACTTCAGCTGAACTGCGACATAGCAACATAAGTTTCCCTGCTCACTGAGACTATTCCTCTGTGCATTTTTTTTTAGTAACTTTACTGGAATTTAAAAGAACACTTGCAGACTGTTTACAAGTGAAGGCAGGGCATGAACCCTACTTACAGCAATGCAACACTGCATGTTGTGCATAAGCTGATTCAACTGTACTAACAGGGACATTCATTTTTTTTACACTGAGGGTGGTGAAACACTGGCACAGGTTGCCCAGAGAGGTGGTATAGATGCTCCATCACTGGAAATATCCAAAGCCAGGTTGGATGGGGCTCTTGGCAACTTGATCCAGTTGAAGATGTCCCTGCTCTCTGTAGGGAGGTTGGACTAAACAACCTTCATGGTGCCTTCCAACCCAAACCAGTCTATGATTTTTTTTTCTGTCTTCCCAGCTAATTCTGCCACTCCTGAGTTCATGGTGAGACAGCTGGAGAACTAAGCTAGCTTGACCATGCATTCTGGTTGTTAGCTTTAAGTGCTCAACTGTTACTTGGCTGCTGGAGATCAGACAAGCACCTGAGCTGGTAGAGCAGCACATGCCTGGGATGCTTCTGTTCGTGGCAGCCTTACGGACTCGTCCAAGAATCGTCCCTAAGATTCATTTCATCCTTTCGGTGGAACCCTGACCCTGCAGCCGCAGGCTCAGGCAGGGAAACACTGGGAACGGGGGCTGCACCTGCCGGTCTCCCTTCTCACAAAACAGCAGCAGCTCAGCTCGGTGAGCTCAGCTCGGTAAGCTGCTGGCCCCTACTGTCCGAAGACAAAATGCGGACAGAAGCAAATGAGATGTCACTGTCACCCCCATTGGCCTTGTAGAGCATCAAAAGCCCATCCCCATCCCTGGAAACATTCAAGGCCAAACTGGGTGGGTCTCTGAGCAACCTGATCCAGTTGAAGATGTTCCTGCTCACTGCAGGGGGATTGGACTGGACGACCTTCATGGTCTCTTCCAACCCATTCTATGAAAACCACCTGAGTTGGAGTTGTCAAAGCTGATGAAGGGTCTGGAGGGGAAGTCGTATGAGGAGTGGCTAAAACCATTTGGTCTGTTCGGCCTGGAGAATAGGAGGCTGGGGGAGGGCTCACGGCAGCTCACTGCTTTCTCGAAAGGGGAGGAGAAGCAGGAGCTGAGCTCTGACTCTGGTGAGCAGTGGTTGGACCTGAGGGAATGGCAGGGAAGATGTGCCAGGGGCGGGCTAGGTTGGATATTAGGAAAAGTTCCCTCACCCAGAGGGGGGTGGAGCCCTGAAACAACGAGCCAGGGCCGCAGTCGTGGTGCCAAGCCTGACAATATTCCAGAAGCATTTGGCCAGTGCCCTCAGACACACGGTGTGAATGTTGCGGTTATCCTGTGCAGGGACCGGAGCTGGACTCGATGATCCATTGTGGGTCCCTTCCAACTTGGGTCATTCTGTGACTCTGCCTCGAGCGGCTCCCGGCCAGGGCTGTGCGCATTCCTGGCTGAGCCCTCCTCAGTGGATGGGACCGCAGCCTCCCGGGTGAGCAGCGGGCGACACCGCGATGCCCGTGCCTTGCGGAGCTCTGCCCTGAGAGACCTCCCGCAGCTCCGAGGCGGCGGCAGCGCGGTCCGAGCGCGCCCCCTGGCGGCTGAGCGGCTGCACCACCGGGCAGCGCCGCGCGCGCCAGTACTCAAAATGGGCTCCCCCTCTCTTAACAGGCACCAACAGGGCGCCGATGCCCTCGCTCAAGATGGCCTCTTCCCGCGGTCAAGCGACGGGGATGGAACATGGCTGCTGCTTCCATATGGGAAGAGCGGTCCTGCAGCTCCTTGCGTTATCTATGGTTGCCCGTGTCCCGGCGCGTCCCAGCAGGACCGCGCAGCCCGGCGAGAGGGGCTGCGGGGCCGCGCCCTCTGGTGGGCGACGGTGGGATCTGCCCGCCCGGCTGCCGCGGAGTTTGTCCTTCAAGAGGGAAGGAGCTCCGGACCGGCGCGATCAGAGGGCGGCCAGTACCGGGGTGGGATCCGTGGGGGAGCCGCTGGTCCTGCTGCTCCATCTGCCTGTGGTTGAAGGTGCAGCTTTGCCTTGCACCCCTAAAATCCACAACGTTTGAGTCCCCAGGAGCTCTGCTCCAAACCTCCCCTCTCCCAGTATGATCTCAGTCTTTTCTTCATGCCCAGTTTTCCCCTCCTTGGCTTAAGTGATCCTTCATTCCTCCCAAGTGCTCACTTCATCTCCTTACAATCTGCAACCCTATATCCCAACACTGTCTTTAATCCAATATAATGCTCTCCCGGGGCACAGTCCCACCAGGAAGACCCCACAGGTTTGTTTTGCCCTGTGACACCATGGTTCGTCTGTGCAAGAGCCAGCAAACCCCACACGTGTGGGAGGTGAACCTCATCACTATCTGCCCACAGCTGATAAAATATGGGGTGTGGGGCTTCTTGCTTGTCCCAGGGGTGTTCCTGGCCATTGCAATCCTTTCAGCTTACTCCTTCATTACACAAACCATCCTGCAGTGCTCTAGACCCTCCACTGATCATAGAATCATAGAATGGTTTGGATTGGAAGGGACCTTAAAGATCATCTAGTTCCAACATCTCTGCCATGGGCAGGGACACCTCCTATCACACCAGGCTGCTCAAGGACCCATCCAACACCTCCAGTGAAGGGGCATCCACAGCATCCCTGGGCAACCTGTGCCAGTGCCTCACCACCCTCATTGTGAAGAATGATCCTTGCAGATGTACTTGATCAGCACTTTTCATGGTGCTGTTCAACGATTTGTGCAAAAGCTGTCAATGATATGGAACAGGATCAGCTGCGAGGGTGAGCACTGAGGCTTCTGTCTAGCCTGGCAGTTGCTGTGTCACTGCTGGATGCCTTTAAATCAGCTTTCTCAGCTCCTTTGAAAGTGGCAGGAGATCACAGAAGTCCCCTGTAATCCCAAGCAAGGATAGAGCAAGTCACTGATATGGAAAGGTCTGAGCACCTGTCTTGCATCCTGGCTCACCAGGGGCCATGCCTTTGCTTAGACCTGGAGCAGAGGATGGGGGGAACGCAGCTACACTGTACTGCAGGGAGATGGAGGGCATCATCCTGTCCATCTGCAGGTGGCATCAGGCTCCTGTGTCAGAGCATTGATCAGCTGCTGCTTCAGCGAAGTTCATATAGATTAGCTCTAAAGCATTTCTCTTGGCATTTACCTCTGTTGCTTCTGTCTACAAAGCATGCCCCAGTGAGTGCCAGCTGTGGTGGCCCAGGGGGTGTCTGTCCCAGTCTTCCTCTGCAAGGAAGAAAAAAATTCTCCCTTTGGCGGAGAGGGTCCCACAGCCCCTTGCTCAAAGGCCCAACAATACATGAAGCTCTGCCTCCGCCTGCCTTCCCCGCTCCTGTAATCCGTTTGGAGCGTGGGCTGCCTACAAACTCCTCTGTGCTACGGCGCGTGACGCCCCCCTGGGCCCCTTCTCTGCTTTCTCAGTGGCCACGAAGCGAAGGCTGTGCCGAGGTCAGCAGGGCACAAAGCCGCTGTGGCGGGGGCCCTCCCTGACCCCCAGCCCTGTCTGTTGTGCCCGTTGCAGGCAGCCCGCCTCTACCAGCCTGTGCAGACCTGCAGGCGGCATCGCCAGCCCCGCAGGGCCGCAAACACACCCAGGAGGGTGTGAGCAAAGAGCAGAGGAGCAGAGCGGCGCATTGCTGTGCAGGGACGCCCAGCCCTGGTGCTCACCTGGCCTGCCAGCATCCCAGCTGTGCGAACCCGACGTCTGCAGGACACAGGTATTTTGCCTGCTTGGCTCGCTGCCCCAGAGTGGCAGCCCATGCCATTCGGATGATGGGAGAGCTGGCAGAGTAGCAATGGGGTGTTTGTCCTGACCCTGTGTGCAGCTAAGAGGGGGGAAGAAAAGGACTGCCCGTGCTGATCCCATGCTTCGGAGAGAGGGGATGGGGAGCCCTGTCTGAGTGCTTGAGGGAAATGTGGAGTATGAGGCTGCAAGAGTGGGGTTTGGGCCAGGCTGTACTGCTCTTACTGGTTTGGGGTCACCCTGCTCCCCATGCTGACCCAGGAGTTCTACCCTCCCTCTTGTGAGGTCAAGGAACAGTGAGGCTGGCTGTCAGCTCCTGCTGCCCTGCCTGGTGGCATACAGCCTGGGCTGGCTGGGCTCCATCAGGGCAAGGGGGTCTTGCCCTGCCCTTGACCACCTGGTTGTACTGTGTGAGCACCCCTGGTGCACAAAGGTCCCTGCAGAGCTGTGAGCCCTTGCTGCTGTGTCAGTGACTGTAGCAACAGGTTTATCATCCCTTCAAGCCCCCTGTGCCCACCACCATAGGGCCAGGGGTGTGCTGGGGGTGGAGGGGGAAGTTTTGGTGGGAGCTAAAGGAGGGCTCCCAGTGGACTTCCAGCTCCCACTGTGCAGCTTTCCCCTTGTAGCCAGGGCAGAATCTGGTGAGGGTCTGGTGCATGTCCAGCCCAGCTCTATCTGGGACCTGTGCCCATAGGGATGTTGCACAGTAACTACTGCTGCTGCTGCTGCAGTCACACTGCCCCCCCTCATGAAATGGGGAACAAGGTGGTTATTTCTCTCCAAACCGTCCACCCAGCACTAGTGTAGGTTTGTGGCTAGTCCTGTGCCACTGATCTGCCAAGCTCCAGTCCTGGCAGTGACAGCCTCTCGGAGCAGCTGAAATTCAACTGGTGCCCACAGCCATTCCTACTGTACTTTGTACCATGTATGAGAGTCAACTGGGGGGGGGTTGGCAGAGTTTCCCTTAGCAGCTGCTGGCACTGCTGCTCTCACTGCTGCTCTGCCTGTGTGAGCAGCGATGGGGACACAGGTTGAGTTCCAGGGGATGCTGCTCTGGTGGTGCCTCTTTTTCTGGCAATAGCAAGGGTGAGCCTGCAGCCAGAGTCCCTGGGCATAAGGAGGGAAATTGGTTCCACAGCTTCCTTGCACTTGTGTTGGGTGCAATCACTAAACTAATCTCAGCTGCTAAGCTGATCCCTAGAAGACAGAAGGGGCAGCAAGTGTGGGCATTGCTGTGCTGCTCAGCACCTCCTGTGCCTTGGCTGGCTGGACCTGCTGATGACAGCACCCAGACCTCCCCTATCCTGCAGAAGCCAGCTGGGCAGGTATGGAGTCCTGCCCTTGGGTTGGTACCTAGCTGTGTGTGCCTCAGCAGCCACAGCTCTATGTAGATGCTGGGGGAGACTCTGCACCCTAAGCAGGAGTGACTTGACCACAGCTGAGGCACAGTAGAGCCGCTGTGGTGTGGCTGACTGGGGCTGGAATGGCCTGGGCTAGCTCTGCTCCCCATCTCCAGGACGGGATGGGACATGGCCCTGCTAGGCACACCCTTACCCCCAGCATTGTAGAGGATGTGGTTGGGAGGATGTGGTTAGCTGGCTTCCATGCCTGGCTCAGTGGTCACAGTGAATTGAGAGTCTGACCTAATCTTCAGGGTGATGGTGTCACATGGAGTGCCTGGCCTGTTGGGGAGGTTGGGATGAGGAGGGGGAGCAGCCCCACAGCAGGACAAGCGGTAATAAACATGGAGTTTCTCGGGGTGAATAAAGGGAGACCTTGTCTGAGACTCCCCGCTTCCTCCAGCGGAGCACTAGGAATGTGAGGACCACAGCAAAGTGTCCTAGCCCTTTCCCCTGTCCACGGGTAACGCATTGGTAGAACTGCACCCAGCCTTGGTGGCCGTAACTGTAGCAATGGGTTTCCCCTCCACCTATATAGCACTTGGAACAACAACCATCCAGCACCTGCTCAGCTGCAGCTCCTGCAGTTCTGGGGATGCCTTAGCTGTGCAAGCTGAGGTGGAGATATGCTAGGATGGTGCTGCCTCATGGGGGACCTGGACTTAAGGAGGAGGACAGGGACTTCCCAGGCTGTCTATGTACCGTGAGTTGCACAGCTGGAGCCTTGAGCTGTGCAGTCCTTACAGCTGGACTACTCCTGGGTAGCCTGGGTGGAATGTTGCATCAAGCTGGCCAGTGAGCCTTCACAGTGCCCCTGGCTCTCAGGCAAAGCACTGAACCCTGGGTAGGGAGCAGCCCCTACTCCCTGCCAGCTCTGGGCTTGCTCTGGCTTGTTGAGCAACGGGTCGAAGAGCAGCCTGCTGAACAGGTTGGGCTGTGCTCCTGCTTTCCTTAACTTCATGCCTTGCCTGGAGACATGGCCAGCAGCCCCGCTATGTCCCCAGGGCTCTGGGTCAGACGCTTGCCAGAGTATCTGCACCCAGGATGCTGCAGGGCAGGGGGGCAGTGTGTGTTGAGAGGTCTGTGCCAATGCTCCTGTGTGCATCCCCACAGGACACCTGACCTTTGGCCTGGGACAGCCAGGAGCTATGGCAGACCCCGCTGGCTGCTGCCGCCCCTGTGCCACCTGCCTGCTCTGCCTCTACAGCTGCCAGTGGATCACTGCCAAGAAGGAGAAGAGGAAGGGCCTGAGAACTACCAAGGTGATACAACGGGTGATGTTGAGCTGGAGCTGGCCAACCCTTGTATGGGAGACTGGGGTAGGGAAGGGCTCTGGCTAGGGGGCTCATCTCAGACACTGGGCTACTGGTCCCTTGCCACTGATCCTTCTCCCCAGGGTTGAGTCCCAAGAGAGCTGGGGTGGCACCTAGTAACTCTCTGCCCTAGCCTGCAGCAGTGAAAGGGTGAGTTGTCTGTTCCCACTGGGTAGCAAAAAGGGTAGAGCAGCACACTGGCAGCAGCGAGGCTGAACCATGGCTGCCCCCCTGCCTGGCCAAGCATGCATCTGAGGCAGAGCTCGCACGTGCGTGGAGCAGAATATTGCACTCCCTAAGGGCTGAGTGTGGCAGGCAGGTCCCGGGGCACTGAATGTCTGGCAAGGCACACGGGAGGCATGATTCCGGTTCCTGGGCTGGGTGCGGCCCCTGCAATGAGATGCTGGAAGGGGGTGTCCCCAGCAATTTGTCACCTGGGAGGGGTGGGGGCCTGGGATTCTCTGCGGTCTCCAACTCCCATGGGAGCGGCTGTGCCACTGCTTGTCCTGTCTTGCCTGGAATGTGTGAGCTAGTGTGGGCTGCCAAGTGTCCCGCTCAGCACCTGTGGCACTTCTCACCTTCCTGTGTATGCAGGGTTGGAGACCCTGAAGCTGGGCAAGCAGGAGCAGTCTGCAGGCCCACCACTGCAATGGCAGCTCTGAGGCACAGCGCTGCTCTCCACCCAGCCCAGAGATTACTCAGCTAGAAGGGAACAGGACCTAGCTCCCTGCCCCTTCACCCGTCCAAAGTCCCAGCCTTTTCCCGGGGGCTGCTGCATGGGAAGGGAGGCAATCCTGCCAGGGGGCTGTCCTCTCCAGCCTGGCATAGGCAGCTTTTTAGCTTGTTGTAGGAGGTGCTGCTCCATCTTCCTGTAGCATGTGTCCAGCCAAAAGAGCTTTCCTGGGGAGCTGTGTTCCCTCTCCATAGGGCAATTCAGTGCCTGGACTGATGAGGACAGTGCCTGCTGTAACCCCCAATGCACCCTGCTGCAGGGTGGGTGCTCCCCAGTGGTTTCAGCAACCTGGCCAGGGGCTAGATGCCCTGCAGGTGTGTGCATAGCCGTGATCTCTGTCTTTCAGTGTGACTACAGCTGGTTCCTTTTCCTCTTCTTTGTGTTCCTCTTCACACTGGTGTGGCTGTACTTCGCCATCATCATCCTCAATGATTTCCACAACTTCAATGAGTGAGTAGGATCCCACGTCCAGCCTTGCTCCCTATGTCCCTCCAGCCCTTCTGACCATCCCCTTTGCTGACAGGTTCATCTTCAAGCAGAGGAAGCTATGGCTAGACTGGTCCCTGCTCCTGCTGATAGCTACAGCTGTGCTGATCACCTACTCAGCTGTGCTGCTGGTGAGCCCTGCTGATCCCACCTGGGCTAGTAGGTGTATGCGGCTGTGCTGTTGTGCCCTGTGCAACATCTGGCCTCCTGGAATTGTGTCAGCCTGAGCATGGGCAAAAACCCTATCTGTGTCAGGGTGGCAGAGCTCATGTGGCCGAGTCCTGTGCCCTTAGAGGGCTGAGGTGTGGGGAAGAGCCCAGCTCTGACACCTCCTTTTCTTCTCACAGGTCCTTGCTTTGTGCTTGCAGCTCTGTGGCCAGCCCTTGAAGCTACACTGGCTGTACAAGGTAAGAGCCTGAGGGTGAAGGGAGATGGGTGCAAGGCTCAGCTGTCCTTGCACCTTGCAAAGCTGCAACAAGCCTGCTGGAGCCACATATGGCTGCTCTGATTCCACTGAGTGGCTTTGTGTCCCTGCTGAGCTGGGCTGCAGCTGTTAGTCCCCCAGCCACGTCTCTGAGATGGGAATATTCCCCTTGCTTAAAAGATGCGGTACAGAGCTCAGCTGCAAACCCAAGTAGGGGAAGTGGGGTATTGGGACTTGCAAGAGCTCAGAAGGAAAGGATGAGAATGACTCTGTGTGCCCTGACAGGGCAGAGCCCAGCTGGCCTGCAGGATGTTGTGTGCTCCCCTAACTGCACTGTGTCCTACCCTACAGACTCTGCTTATCTTAACTGCCCTGGTGGTGGCTGCAGCCTTCACAGGGCTGGGAATAAAGTGGGCGGAAGAATGGAGAAGCGCACGCATCTCCCTTCAGGTGAGTCACCTCGATACCAGAGACTTCCCCGCAACACCCGGTACCTGGCCTTTGGGGATGAGCTAAACGGTGGTGACTGCAAAGCTCCAGCATGGCTGAGTGCCATGGGTCCCTTCCCTTGACTTCTGCCTGGCTAGGCAAGGTGCTCCTTCTGCTCTTGCAGTCCTGCCTGAAGCAGCTGTAGGCAGGGTGATGAACAGTGGCTGGACCAGAGCGGGGAGTCTGATCAGTCCCCTGGAGCCTGTCCTTCCCTCTCTGGCACTGTGGCTTTTCCCACAGCACTGGCTACAGTGGCAAATCCCTGGCATTGAAGCAGGTTGGATTTTGGGGACAGGGATTAGGCTGGTGCTGGCTGACACCCTGCTTTTGCGTCCCTAGGCAACAGGTCCCTTCCTGCACTTTGGAATCGTAGGGGGAATGACACTCCTTGCCTGGCCCCTGGCCAGCTTCATCTACCGCGCCCGCAACACAGGTAATCACCCTCCAAGGTTTCCACATCCCCCCTTGACTGGTGACCTTCTTCCTACCACCCAACCAAGTGGCACTGGTGGCAGAGTGCACAGAAAGCGTTGGTGGAGTGGGAATAGGTCCCCAGGACTTAGACTGGTAGTAAAAGCTGCTTTGAGTTGCTGCTTCTCATACCCAGCCTTTGATGCAGCTTCAGCCCACTCCAAAGGAGGGCTATGGATGGCAAACCAAGTCCTGCAGAAGTGCTGGATTAGGATGCAAGGAAATGTAGTGGGCCAAGAATAAATCTGCAGTGTTCCTGAGGCTGGGGATTAAATACCTGACCTAGGACAACCATAAGTTAGTGCCAGGTGAAGCAGCCTTTTCTTATTCCTGCAAAATACCACCTCTTCACTTCACCCCTCTATCTTCTCTGTCTCTGCCTGCAGGTCTCAAGGTGTTTCTGCTGCTTATGTACTGTGCGGTGATGATCGCGCTGTACCTGGCTCCCCTGGGAATCACCTCCCCTTGCATCATGGAGGAGAACCAGCTTCCCCCAAAGCCAGCCCTGGTTGGTCACCGAGGAGCCCCCATGGTGAGTTAGCCCCGGCAGCATCCTGATGGAGTGGTCAGGGTGGATAGGGCAGGCTGCTCTGTCAACAAACATTGAGCTGTGCCTGGCTTTGGGCCACTGGCATCAAACCCTTGCTGCTGCAGGGTTGGATGAGCTCTGGGCAGCCCAGTAGAGAGAGGTCCCCACACTAGACAGGGCAGCACAAGACTGGAGGATGGGTGAGCACAAGGTGAGGAGGGTGGGCACAGCAGCTGCAGGTCAGAGCTGCTTGCTGAGCACTGCTGGACCAGGAGCGGGTGACTCCCAGCAGAAAACCTGTCTGTTGTGTGGGCTGGGAAGCAGGGACTAGGCAGGCTCTAGCAGTCTGCACCCACTGCTTGTCCAGCTCCAACCCTACCATGTTCACCCCCATCTCAGTGCCAATTGCCCTTTAGCCCAGCCAAGCTGCTGGGTGCAGCCAGGCAGCGCCATCTGCACTAACACTGTTCCTTTTCCAGCTGGCCCCTGAAAACACCCTCATGTCACTGCAGAAGGCAGTGGATTGTGATGTGCAAGTCTTTGAGACAGACGTCATGGTGAGGTAAAGGGGCAGCATGGACTCAGAGGGAGGAAGGGGCCTGTGCATCCTGCAATGTCAGCTCCCACATGGGGCATTCTGGAACAGCTGGAGAACTGATAAAGCCTGCATTTAGAGGCAGCCTTGTCCAAAGGGCTCTGCCATTCCCACCTTTCCTGTATGGGACTGGCTCCAACTTGGTGTCCCAATGATCTGGGAGAGGTCCTGGGTTTCTGCACTCCCCATGCAGGTTGCCATCCAGGGCATTAGGAGGGAGGCACTATCAGAGGAGGGATAGTGCTTGGAAAACAGACCCTGGCTTTAGTTCATCTCATGCAATCTTGCTATGGCAACAGATGTTGCAGTGAGCAAGGAACTACTTGGTTCCTGGCCTGGTTTTCAGGTGCGGTGTTCCTCCTGGGCGCTCACCTTCTTGTGTAGAGGACCACAAGTAGGCACAAGGGTGGGGGTTACCTAACAGGGTGGTTGGGAGGGGGAAGAAATGGCAGTGCTGGGATAGGAGACACGCAGTTTGCAACACAGAGCTTCCCTGTCTGCTTCTTTGCCAGTGCTGATGGGGTCCCATTCCTCATGCATGACGAGGAACTCACTAGGACCACCAACGTGCAGGCTGTGTTCCCTGAGAGGGCTACCTTGAACAGCACCGCCTTCAACTGGACAGACCTCCAGCAGCTGGATGCTGGTAGCTGGTTCCTGGAGGTCAGGATGCCCCTGAGGATGGCTGGTCAGGGATGGGTGCATCTGTGGGTGAAGATTCCCTCTGCAGCGCTGGTCCTGGCAGACACCTGGACAGGGTGCAGAAGCAATTCCACACCTGCATGAATCCCTTGGGTGTGGTTACACTCCAAGTTGGGGTTTGTTCTGACTCCTCAGCTGAGTCATGGAGGAGGCAGGTTTGAGGGGAGATGTAGCATGTCCTCTGAGCTGCACAGCCTGCCTGGGCTTGGAGGCATCTGTGGCAAGGCCCTTCCCAAATTGTGAATAACCAACTGCTGAGCTGCTCTGAATGCCCACATGTGTTGGTGTTGCTTGAACTTTACTGTTAGTGGGGAGAAGGGTAGAGGTGCCCTGTGGAAGTGCCGGGGAAAGATTCCTGGGCCTGTCTGCGCTGGAGAGTATGTGGAGAAGCCAGTGTAGGAAACCAAGAGCCAGAGACAGAAACAGTTTGGGAGGTGGAAGCTTACATCGGTCTGCCCATCATATGACTAATTCTTTCTCCCCCGTGTAGCGGAGACCATTTCCCACTGTGCAGAGTCTTTCTGCTGGAGATTACTACCAGGCAACTAAACAGAGGATCCCATCCCTGGAACAGGCACTCAAGGCAGCCAAGCAGAGCAATATCTCAATAATGTTTGACCTCCGGCCTGAGAATCACAGTGACTACCAGAGCTTTGTCAATGCTACCCTTCAAGTGATCTTACAATCAGGCATCCCACTACAGCAGGTGAGCTGGCCACTGCCCCACCACTGCTGGGCCCTGCTGTCACACTGCCACTATGGTAGGAGGTGCCCCACCCAAGCCCCCTGACATCCCTGCCACCCCATATACCACATCCCCATATGTGATCCCTGCTGAGGAACTCTGTCCAGGTCTGGTGTCCTCTAGCAGGGAGAAGCTGCCAGTAATTAGGGGTTAATGCCTACAGCTTCGAACCCCTCCAAATACTGTGGTTCCCCAACACTGGCCACCCCGGTGTGTAAACAGTGACTCAGTTTAGGGAGGGGACCAACAGTGCTAACAAGAACAGGTTGCGACACACCTCTCCCTGTAGCTCTTGAATTCTTTCTGCAACCTCCTGTGTTGTCTTTGCACTTCATCCAACCGCTGCAGCACAGGACATGTGCTGCCCTGAGGGGATGAATTACCACCCAAATCACTTTCCCTTCTTGGCTTTTTGGGAATCCAGAGCAGGAGGGGACACAGGAAAGACTTGTAGTGCTGATCCAAGGTGCATTCTTGCTGCAGAGTTGGGGCCAAAAGGATGCACTACTCAATCCATTCAAGGACCCACAAAGGACATAATTGCTATAGCTTTCTTAGGCTAGAACTACTTTCTTCCCTCAGTGGGGTCTGTTGTGCTTCTTGGCTGGGGCAAGCTCTTAGGAGACTGTCCTGATCCATATAGAGAAACTAAGCGTGGAGAGGAGACAAGAAGCTGCTGTCTGAGAGGGCAATGTGTGCCTGGACCTGCAAGCGCTCTGGAGCCTCGACCAGACAGCAAGTATTCTGGAGCACCTCTCCTCTGCATATGCTTTCTGGTTTTTGCTTAGGTCCTCTGGCTGCCGGATGGTTTCAGGGAACAGGTCAAACAGCAAGCCCCAGGCCTTCAGCAAGTTTATGGCCGGAAAAGACTCCAGAATGAGAAGGAGCCTCTGCTGCATGTCAATCTGCCCTACCAGGACATGAGCTCTGAAGAGATCAGGTGAGAGCCCTGTGCCCAGGAGCCTGGGAGCTGTGGGGCCTGGGCAGTGTTCCAGCTTTGTTCCAGGAGCCAGTAGAGGTAAGGGCCAGTTGAGGCTGAGTGCTGGTGCACTGCTGGGAAGGACAGGGTGTGTGCTACAGCCTTGCAGACAAGCATGCCTTGCCAGGCAGGGCTGGTGCAGGGGATGGAGCTGGCTGCAGTCCTGTGCCTGGCCAGCAAATCTGCCCTGGGTCTGGCTCTCCAGACAGTTGCTCCGTGTGGCTGCAAATGCTGGATCACATCCCAGATATACGCTCCTCTCTGGCTGTATACTGAGTGTGCCAGCACCCTGCCGCCTGCTGCTCTGACCATGGCTGTCCCTGTGCAGGCTGTACCGCCAGGACAACATCTCTGTCAATTTGTACGTGGTGAATCAGCCCTGGCTCTTCTCTGTGCTGTGGTGCTCTGGGGTGAGCTCTGTCACCACCAATGCCTGCCAGGTGCTGAAGGAGATGAAACACCCCATCTGGCTGCTTGTAAGTGACTCCTCCATCCATCACCCTGTCCCATAACCCTGTGCCCCAGGCACTTGTGGGCCCTTTTCTGCAGTAGCCCTGGGCAGTCAGCTGCCTGGAGGGTGTTTTTTGCTGAGTGCTGTGCTGGCACGGGCACATTACCCTGCAGAAGGGTCTTGGCTTGGCCGTGCCATCAGCACACCACCCCTGGCTGGTGTTCATGGCTCGTCTTGCCTTGCAGCCCAGCAGCACGTACCTCATGATGTGGATTGTTGCAGACTGCGCTTCCATCCTTGTCATCCTCTGGGCCTTCCTCTTGCTGAAGTACGTTTGATCCCTTTTCCCCTCCCAGGGCAGGTCTGTTGGGGGAGGCTGTAGTGGCTGGCACATACCCAAACCCAGTCGTATCTACTGCCACCCCTCTTCAGATCAGATTCTGGGAGTCCTCTCCTGTCTGGCCAAGTGAGAAAGCAGTGTATGGAGGCAGCTTTTATGACCAGGCTGCAGCTAGAAATCTGACCTGATCCTTCCTCAAGCTACTGGATGTCTTAGTTCAAGTTTACTAGCTTGCTCTGCGCCCCAGGGCTTGGTGGGCTGAGGCTGGGGGACCTTGGGCCCTGCTTCTTTACCAGTGCTAAAGGCACTAAAAGCAGATCTCTATGGGACTGTGTTTCCTGTGGGGCCCCACAGTCTTCAGCTGGGAGCTCGGGGAGGCAAAAGGGGGAAGCTAAACAGACATACTAACATCGATCCTATTCCATCTCCTAGGAAATGCTCCCAGAGAAGACGGCCAGCGGGTGAGTGCGCATGGACATGAGCTCCCCTCCCTTGCAGCCAGGCTGCGCCTGCAGGACTCTCTCTGGCAGGCAGGCAGCTTTCTCCAGTTGAACATGACAGAGCATTTTGGGATGGCCAGGAGAGGGAAGGGAATCCCAGCCCAGGGAGTTCCTGCCCTGCCCTTATCAAACAGCCCTATGGGACAGTGCTGGGGAATCCCACATTCCCTAAGTCTTTTCAAACCTGTTTTTCAGGCTGCTCACTCTGTCCCTCTGTCACTACGGGATGGTGGCTACCTGTGATGACTTTTTTTTCTGTCTCTTCAGAGTCTGAGACGGATGTGCTGCTCACAAAGATCAACAGCTTGATGCAAGAGTGACCCCTTCAGCCTTCATCAGCCATGGGGAGGGGCAGTCAGAGCCTTGCATGGCTCAAGAGGGAAGCACTCCTCAGGCCAGCTTTGAGGCTGCTTTTCTTCATAGATTCCTTCCTGAGCTTCCTGTTTCCCGTAGCCTTCCTGGCTCCTTGTGTGGTGCACAGCTGCCTTCAACTGAAAAGACCTTGAACTAGATTCCCAGTACCCACTGGCAGTGAGGAACTGGAGCTTTTGCAGGGGTTTCCGGGGGCTGGCTTGTGCCTGGGTGCTGAATACTTACCCAGCAGTGCTGGCGCTAAGGCCTCTGCCCTGGGGTTTGGAGACTACGGGGATCTGAGTCCCTGTTCGGTGCAGGTGAAGATCAGCCTCTGCAGCCAGCGATGGGAAGCCTTGTTTGAAGTGCTGCTGACCTGCCCCATGGCTTGAGGAATAGGAAGTGGGGTGCAGGAGAGGTGGCTTTTCACAAGATGGAGAGGGGGACCTGAGCTCTTCCCACCTCCGTGCTGGACAACACACGTCCTGCCCCTGTTGCTACTGGCTTCACGCTTGCAGGCCAGGGTGCTGGCACCCCACGCAGCAGCCACTGCCTGTGGCGCTGGGGGAAAGGGAGCGGGGGCCGGGGCTGGAGGGGATTTGGGGCTGATGGGACCACGGTCACACTCCTGCAAGGCTGCAAAGTGTACAAGGGAGGGGAGTGGTGGGACTTTGCATCTGTTCCTTTGCAGCAGGGCCTTGAACTTGCAAAAGGGGTCAGTTTTACTTGTTCCTACCTATTTATGTCAATAAATGAGCATGGAGCAATAGATGGATCCCGAAGGGCTGAGTTGGGTGTAACTGCTTCCCCCCCGCTCCCCCGCACCTGCCCACCTTCACCCGCAAGTCCCGGCTGCCCCCGCTACCGGTACCAGCCCGGGGCGGGGATGCGCGGCGCAGCTGGTAACGATAACGGCCCCGGGGGTGCGTGGCGCGGCCGTGCCCTCTAGTGCCAGCGCGGGGAACTGGAGCCAGCGGCTCCTCCGGGCCGGGGCTCCGCAGCGGGCCGGGCGGGGAGGCCGGGGCTCCCGGGGCGGGGTGCGCAGGCTGAGCCGCCCCGAGCAGCCGCGCCCCGGGGTAGCGCGGTGGGGTCGCTCCCAGAGGCGGTGCCGGCGGGGGGCGGGCGGGGGCGGCTCCCGGGCCGGTTACCGCGGGGCGGGGCGGGCGGTGGCGCGGCCGCTCGCGGGTGGCACCGAGCGGAGCGGAGCGATGATCCGCAGGGAAGGTAAGGAGCGCCCTGCCCTGCCCGCAGCGTTCAACAAGTGTCTGCCATGCCGATACCGGATCGCGTCCGGTGCCCCTGCGGGGCAGCTCCCGCACTCCTTCCCTCCCTTCCTTCTTCCCCTCCTTCCTTCCTCCCTCCCCGCCACGGGCCGGTGCACCCCTTGCCCCGTGCATCCCAGCCCGGTGCACCCGCAATCCGGTGCATCCTGCCCGGTGCACCCCCAATCCGGTGCACCCCCGGAGTTGAGAGCCCAGGACTGACTGTCCGGTGTCAGGCCGTCCCCAGGCTGTGGGGCATATCCCGTGCAACAGTGGCTCAGAGCGGGTGGCTGGGGGATGCTGTACTTGCACCCTTGGTTGCTGTCGGGAGGGCAGGTATGGGGTGTTGGCCCAGCGAGGGAGGGTCTCCCATAAGTGGGACTTGCACCTTTAGGCATGGTGTGATGGGCCCCAGACACCATGTGCTTGGGTGCTGCAGGAAGGTTGCTCTGTTCTTTCCCCTGTGCTGGGAGCACAGCACTTCCCAGGATTTGGTGGTCCAGAGCCAGCACCTTCCAGTGCTGGTGGTCAGCAGCGCAGGGGTCATGGCAGGGTGCATGCCACTCTCTCTGTGCACCCTGAACTGGGGTGGGATGTCTTTGTGTCCTGGTGCAGTGGCCCCGTTTTTCCACCTGCTGCTTTAGCTTCTGCTGATAAGGACAGGAATGACCAGGAGAAGATGACTCAACCCGGCTCACAGGATGCTGGGCAGTGTCTGAAGCCGCTGTCTGATCTTGCAGAAAAGGAAGCTCTTGATAATAACGCAGGTTTGGGATACCCGTAAAGCCCAATAAATCTGAAACTTGGAGAAGTCCTTGCTTTTCCTGGAGCCAGTATGGACTTATTCACGCTTTCCCAGCTCCTTTCTCTTTTCTACTCCCACAATGAGTCAGTGTGGGTCAGTGAAGCAGGCAGGACCCCCTTCCCCTTTTGGCTGAGGAGGAGCTGGGAGGCGAGGCAGCTGGGTGAGCTGGGACAGCAGGTGGCACGCACCCTAGCAGACACAGGCCTCCTTGTTTGATGACCTGAATTCCCTGCAGAGAGCTCTGGGATGAGCTGGGTCATCCTTTCTGCATGAATTCCTGGGTTAAATGATGAGTCCCAAACAGTGGCAGGACGACTTCCCCTGCCTCCTCACACAGACACTCTTTGTCTGCAGGCTGCCTGGGTGACAAAGAGAAATATTCACTGATAGGACTGGGATGGACTCAGGGTCCATGGGAGCTCCCCACCCGCCTGAGGGATGGGTCACATCTGGGACTGGAGCTGAGCTGGCAGCTCCAAGCTTCTGCCCAGGGTAGCATGAGGTGTCCTGGCATAGAGATCACAGCTCCACTATTTTAGGTCCGAGGCTGTCTCACAGCTATGGCAAACCCAGTCTTTAACCAAAGCATTGCTTCATGTCAGCCTCCCTCCTTCCCTGACCCCCAAAACATCACGTTCCTTTCCTACTGTGACCCCTGCTGACCTGAGGCTGCTTGTTGCATGGAGCAGTTCTTACACTTCACCCACGGGGAACCATAGTTTTGCCACTTGTGTAGCCAAGCTGTTTGCAATATCTTGCACTAAATGAGTGGGGATATACACAGCTTTGCTGCAGCCATCTGGTTCCACATATGAGACTTCAGCTCCTGTGGCAGTACTCGTAGCCCTATGCAACTGGGATATATCCAGCTTGTGAACAGCTTCACTGCCTGGGAGGTGGAGAGGTGCTCAGACTGCCCAGCACTATCCAAGGTTTGGAGGTGAGCGAGCAACCAGAATCAGCTCCCCTTCAGCTCCTGCCTGGCTCTCAGCCATGTCCATTTTGCACCTCACAGAAGGGTTAGTTCTTCCAAGTATGTGTAAGCAGGCTGCTTTTGTGACTGTCTGACTCAAATATCCACAGCTGGAAGGCAACTTGAGGCATTACCCAGATGAGCCCTTTGCGCCATTCAAAGGCTGCACTGGAGCCTTCCGTGACGATGTGAGTCCATCTTCAAGTGTTAATACCTTGTTACTCCTGTGTTATCTCTGCAGACACTGAACGGGCAGTGGAAATTCTGAACAGATACCAACGCACCCTGCAGTCTCCGGAGGAGCAGGAGCTTAAAGCCTCCATTGGAAAAGTCTCGCATGTCTTTCAAAGTGAACTCTTCCAGGCTTTGCTGGGTAAGCCCCTACCTTGTGGTCCCTGGGGCTTTATGGCCAGTGGGCCTGATCCTGCACAGGTGCATGGTGCTGACAGGCTGGGTGCATTCTGTGCAAAGATATGGGTGTCTATTGCTGGGACTGTCTTTCCGCTCCAGAGCTTGGACAAGAGATAATGGGGGTTGGGGCTGCAGGCACTGGGTGTTTGCAATACAAACGGGATTCCTCGGTTGGGTGATTGTGGACAAGGGGTAAAGCCTTCCTCATCAGGCCATGCCAGATCTATGCAGCACCCACTCAAGGATGCTACAATGCCATGAGCACCCTTGGCGCAGTGCAGGTGTGGTGTGTCTGCAGCCACCACCGAGCTTCCAGCTCTGCTGCCATACCAAGGACACCCCGCCACAGGGCCTCGCTCCTCCCTGCGCCCCTCATTCTCATCACAATCTGATACTTTTCATTCCTGCTGCCAACCCAAAGGGAAACTATTTTTCTGTCTTTGAGAGAGAATCCACGTGTACTCAAGCTCCCTTTGGGGTATCCTAGCCTTTCTTGTGCTTAGACCCACAACCACTTGCAAGTAACACCCACTGTGCAAGCGGTTCCATTTCACAGAAGAAACAGACTTAATAGCAAAGCTCATCTTGGGGGCTGGGCACCAGAGAATGCCATTTTGAGCGCAGCGTAAAGTTTTCCATGTGGATTTGGATGAACACCACTGGAATCTCACCAGGCTACACAGCTTCTCTGTGCAAGACGCACAGCAGCCTCTCTGAACAAGGTCATTTGAAAATGCACTTTCTTTGCAAAGTATTTTTTTTTTAGAAAAACAGAATTCGATGGGTTTGGACTCCAAAGTTGCTTGGCTCCATTCTCTGCTGGAGTATACCAGATCCTGGCTGTGTGGGTTCGCTTAGGGCACTGGTGTGCTGAGAGGGGCAGGAGCTCCTGCTGAGCTCCTTTCCTTAAATTCTGCTCTCTGTGGGCCTCAGAGAAGTGTGTACAGCCCTGGCGGTTTCTGTTGCCCAGTCTCTCAGGGGAGAAGCAGAGGTTCCCTGCTGGGAAGGAAGGGAAAGCACCCTAGAAGCTCTGCACTCCAGAGGACCCAGGCCCTGGGGTACAGAGCTCCGTGCATGGTGTGTGCCTCATTCTTGGTGTGTTTTGACCCAAAGCTGTCTCAACCCTAGCATTCATCCTCACCATTGCTCTCCTCTCTTGGCAACTCTCACCTTTTCTTTGCACCTCTGTAGCCAGAGACCCATTTCCGTGCCTACAGAACCCTGAGGTGCCAGCAGCTCCTCTGTGCTTCAGGTTATCCATTGAAAATGAAATACATGGGATGGGTGGTGTGTCCTGAGCTATTTTATTCTCTCCTTTCCTTGTGCTTACTGTTGAAATATCACTTGGAGGCTTTCAGCCCCAGTGTGTCCTTGTGCAGGGCTTGCTCTGAGATGTCTGTTGCCATCAGCAGCAGAGACACGCAGCACGGGAGGGCTCCCTGGGCTGCCGTGCCAAAGGGACCAGTGTGCATCTCCTTTCTTACCTCTTCATTTATACTGCCTACTTTCAATATGGTCCCCAGCCCACAATTAGCCCCGCACTGGAGGTAGTGGTCCCCAGCAGGGTTGTGATCACCTTGGCAAACCTGACACAAGCCCAACACCCCTGTCCATTTTTTGTGCTCCCCCAGCCTTCCCTGCAGCTGTGTAAAGGCGGTGAAGCAGCTTTCCCAAAGCCCAGGGCTGTTCATATTAGTGCAAAAGAGTTTTGAAGAGAGTGTAGCTGGAGAGAGGACGTCCACACACACACAGAGCTGGCTGTGGTTTGCACACTGGCACAGGAAAGCTGCACAGACTTCCCAGCTCCCTGCTCTAAGCCGTCTGTCTTCGTGTCCTGTCAATGTTGGCACCAGGGAGTGTCACTTGATTGCTGGTGACCTTTTCAACTGGTTTAACAGGATATTAGTTCCCTGTGCCAGCTCCAACTTTCTCTAGATGTTTACCTAACAAGGAATTTGGATTAATTACTTCCGCACCCCCCGGAGCGTGGGTTTCTAAATTCCTTCGTCCTTGCGTGGACACGTGTGATGCTGCGTCTGGCTGCATGCTTGCTGGGCACACAGCTGGCAGGCACTGGGATTGCTTGGTGTCCACAGTCTGGACCCACCAGAGCAGGGTGACAACTCTGGGAGGGTAGTGGAGCATTTCTATTTTATTTGCTTGTCACTCCTCATTCTTTTTCCCAGTGAGCTGCTGTGTCTCTGTCTGAAGTTTGCACAGAGTCGTGGCGCTAGTTCAGAGTTTATCCAAGGGAGGAGAATTTGCAGGAGAGCTGTGGGTATGCCTGCCAGCACAGAGGCTCCCTTCTTGCTGTGCCACACCATGCCAGATGCTTCTGGCTCTAGAGAGGTCTCAGCCTGAAGAGGTCCCTCCTCTTGCAGCTTTTCAGCAACACGGGCCTGCTTTTTTTCAACCCCTATGGAATATAAACGCATGAGCATGATACATCTCTGTCCTCAGATCACATGTTCCTACAGGTCTCTCCTGAGACGTGCATCAGCCAGCTTGAGTTTGAACACCAAAATTCATTATGCCATAGTAGAGCTAACAGAAGTGCTAAACATCATGCAGTTTTTCAAATTGGTCCAAATGAAAAATGCCAGGTATGTAGCTTTTTATATAGTTTTTTTTTTTAAAGAATAAGCTGTTTTGTGGACTCCAGAAGCCCCAGTTTGCCCAGCTCCAGGGGAGGGTCTGCTGGGACTTTCAGGTAAAGCCTGTGTGGTGTCCAGGGCTGGATGTATCCATCACTGTGAAGGTGCTCACTGTTGGTCTGCACATGCACCATTTTCTTCCAGACTCCTTTGTGCATAGCACAGTTCCTTAAATCCTTGAGACCACTGTGCCAGACTCAACTCCTTCTCCCAGGAGCTGCCCGTGCCCTGGAGCACGCTGGCTCTGCCAGGACAGCTCCTGTCCCTGAGGATGCCACGGTGGCTGGCTCAGCACAGCAATGTGGAAGCTGCTCCTCACTGAAATGCGCCAAACCCTGCTCTGCACAAAAGAAATTCCTTGGCATTGCAGAGGGAAAATAGGCTGTGCTGGCTCCCTCCTCCTGGCCCCTCTCTCCCTGCATTAGAGGCCGTGGAGCCAAGTGTGTGACTTGTAGGGAAACAGCTGGCGAAAGGACGCTAGAGAAGATTGGACTCAGGGACATAATTGTGGCTGGGCTGGGGTGATCATGGCCCTGCTTTCCCTCTGCTCCCGAGAACCCCTCAGGATGTTGCTTGGTCTTGTCTCTTGCCACCAGGGAGGACACGGCTTGCACGCAGAAGCGGCTCCCTGACCTTTCCTTCCCGGAGCCGGGGCTGAAAGGGGCCGTTGTGCCCTCTGCAGTGGGTGAGGCTGGGCAGACAGGGTTTGTGTGTGCTCAGCCACCCCAGCTGCCAGCAGCCCAGAGGGCAGCGCTCCTCCCAAAAGCCCTCTGGGGCTCTATTCCTGTCCTGTGCCCAAGCGGTGGCTGGCGCAGAACCCAATGACGTCCTGTCAGTCCCAGCCCTTCCCTTGAGGCTCTTTTTACCCCTAAAAAGGTTCCTCCCAGAGAGCCCTGCTGCTACAGAGGCATGAGGAAAGGCAGGCTGTTGCTGACCCATGGTGCTTCCCTGGGTGCAAAACTCCCACAGCACTGCTGGGGGTGGCAGTCAAGCTTCACCAAGTGGCTGCAGGAGCCAAGGTGGAACACTGGAGGAATCTGAAGGATTCCCAGTGCTGAGAACTCCTTCTCTTGCAAATTACCCCATAGCCAAGGATGGAAACTTGTGGCTTACTTGGAAGCTCTGCTGTGGTGGCCATAGATGCAAATACTCCCTACATGAGCAAGGCCACAGCTGGGAGGCTGGTGCAAGGTTGCAGTTTCTGCTTGGGGTAACTCTGAGGGGACACAGCTAGTGACAGTGCACCTGTTTGGGGAGAAATATCATTTTCTAGCAGTGCACGTGCTGGCTGGCACAAGTGTGCTGCATTAGTCTTCAATGCTGATGCTGTAGAAATATTTAATGACATTTATTTGACTTATTGACCCAGGAGGAAATTGTTGGACAACTTCTGATTACTGTAAATCTTGAGTTACTTCTCCTTATTAGATCCAGAGCAGATTTACACTGTCATCTAACAGAAACTGGACTGTAAGGCAGAACATGCAGCAGCATCTTTTACTACCACAATGTCCTCTTACTGAGACTTTTTGGTAGCGCTGCTCTTAGAGCACACAGGTAAGGCAGACTTGTGTGCAACTTGTGCTGCCCATAAGAAATGAAGAAAACCTGCATATATTTAAATTATCATTAATGTTACATGCACATGTGTCCTAAAATGTACTCCTTTCACAGCCATGTCCTTTGCTGCCTGAATCCTGTCTGTTCCCTGATCCTGAAACTCCTCTAGTCCCTGGTGCCAGCAACAACTCCCTCTCCCAATAAGCATCTAGAATGGGCAGAGGGTTTCAGAAGTGGAGAGTGACTGCTTTGAAGGACAAGCTTCCTGCTCCACAGGCAGTTTGCCAGCTTGGCTGCCTGAGGCTGTGTTCCTGCAGCAGATGGGTGACAAATGGGAACACCAGCAGCGGTGCACGGCCGCGACGGGGCTGTTCAAATCTTGTTTTCATTTTTGCAAAGTTTTGTGCATTCCAAATGTAATCCATGCAGCCAGGAGCCCCTGCTATCCTGTTACACAATGACTGTTTTTATAACCAGAGGGAGAGATATTTTTGCACAAAAACAAAGTCCTGTTTGTCCAGTTGTGCGATGACTGCTTGCTGTGACCTCATGTCTCATCTGGGAGTGCTTTCAGGGCTGTCGGCAGCACTTGGCACCTGGAGGGCTGCAGGGGGGACTTCCTAGGAGTAGCAGGTGGAGCCGAGGACTCCCACTCCTCCTGTCATTTCCAGCTTCCCATTTCTCCTGGGCACGTGACAGAGCTTGGCAATGATGCAGCATGAAGCAGCAGCTACAAAAGCAGCATCGACGCTGGGCAGTGGCACAGTACTCCCTGGACTTGGGTTGCTACATGGCCTGGCTTGTCTCCCATTGGGCACAAAGCTGCTCTGCCAGCATCCAAGATTTATAGCAGCTTTTTCCTCATGGCTGGGAGGTCACCAGGCTGCCCCTGGGACTGGATGATGGGGGTTGATGCTGCTCCGTGTCCCATCTGCAACGTGGATGTGCTGCTGTGGTGCATGGGTATGTGATTAAGCACAGGGAGAGGATGGGGACCTGTGTCTGCGGCTGCAATCGTGCTTAGTGAAAGCCTCCCTGGAAAATAGCCTTGGGCAGTGCTCAGCATGTGCCTTCTTAAACTGCCCAGTGCTCACCAGATTTCCTTTGGAACTCTCTATAAAGTGGGCATTTAATACCCCATGGTGCCTTGGTATAGCATAGGCTCAGCTGAGAAATTGCTCAGAAATTGTCTGGTGCAGGCATTTCATCCCTGAGCTCCTAGGGAGTGCGGGGGGGGGGGAACGACACAGCCATAACACCTTTGAGTTGAGACCCACCACTTGCTTGCAGAAAAAGGGCTCTCCAGCCTCCTCTGCAGCAGATGCAGGTACAGAAAATAAACTTGGGTTCCTGCTGCAGCGTTCCTTGCTCTGAGTGCTTATTTATGCTGCCGTGACTTTTTGCCCCTGACGACTCTGCCAGGCTTCCTGTTTCCCAGGTGCTTGAAGAGATTTATTACTTTTTTATGCCTTTTGCAAGGTGTTTACCAAACTCTTTTGGCCGACCTTTTGGAGCTTTACCTTTAACCTGGCAGCATTTACCATCCTTTCTGGTTTTCTCATTTGGATACATCTTCAGCTGTTTAGATTAATGTCTCCTTGCTTTTAATAGCCTCCCTTCCCCTGCGGTCCAACCTTGCTTTACTCACTTTTGCCTTTACAGTATCCTCCAGCCAGGCACTGTGTGCTTGTTGTGATGTCCCAGTGGGGTCTCTCTAAATAGACTCAGTGCCTCCCACAAATGTTTTACCTTCTCTGTTACCCCTTTTGGCTTCTTCGTAAAAAAACTTCTCACTTTTGATGTAGTTCTCTTTCTGAAATTAAGCTCCTGCAATGGGTATATTGGCTTTTGTTGCTCCTATGGAGGTGCTGGATCTGGAGGTCCATGTCTGATCTGGCTCTGGAGATGAGCAGGGGGCTGCTGGAGGCTGGCAGCTGCCCAAGTGCCTGGCAGTGGGGGCTTCCTTAGGGAGGAGCAAAGCCTACTGAAGCCCTGCTGCTCTCTGCGGTCCTTCATGTGTGACTGGGAGAAGGTAAAATGCTCCTGACAGGGGTAGGAGAGGGTCAGGGCTCTCACATCCACTATGGAGCTACACTCAGGCAACAGCTGCCATCCCATAACTGTATCTAGAGCAGCAAGGGCTGGGACACCCTATTCTCATGCCTCTCTCCAGAGCCACTGTGGCTTACAGCAGCACACTCAGGTCCTTGGAACCCAGAGTGAGGATACCCCTGGCATTTGCTTGTGACAGTGCAACAGGTAGTATCATGCACGTGGGAAGAGGGAATTTGTCAGAGAAGGAGATGGAGATAACACAGCCATCGCCAACAGCTTTAGAGCCTGTACACCATGATCCTGCTCTCCTAATGCCCACGCTGCCTGTCCCTGTGGGAAGGGAGCCCCTGCAAGGGCCAGTGGTGGGGAGCCACAACAGGGAGGAAAAAGCCTATTAGCTTCAAGGAAGGCAGGCAGGGGCTGCCTGGTGCAGGAGGCTTCTTACAGCAGAAGGGACATGGGACCGGCACAGCCTGGAGGAGAGTGGGATGAGGTGGGTTTATGATTGATGTTGCTGAGCATGGTTTGCTCTTTGTCCTCATCCAGTGTGTTGGTCATTGCTCCATGGAAAAGCCTGTGCCTTCCACAGCCGTGGGGCACTGAACAAGGCACCCCATTGCGTCTCTTACCCAGCAGAAAAGGGGGCATGTTGGGCAGCATGGCAAGAGTGGGAATCCAGCAGAGCCCTGGCCCAGCCATTATCCAGGTGCCAGCCTCTCACAGAGGGTTTGGACTTATGGTGCTCTGGGAGCAGAGCGGGAGGGCACACATGCTGCACTCCACACAGGATGCTGGCATCAGGCTGCCTCCCTGGTCCTGTAGATGTTTCTTGTGCTGTTTTGCAGATATCCACGAATTCTATGATTTCACGCTACGCTCTGCACCCCTGCAGCCTCCCAGCCTGGACACATGTCACAGCACAGCCAGGCAGCAACCTGGGGCCAGTGAGCCCAGCTCCGCAGCCACAACTGGAGAACCCCAAAACCTCCCCAAGGTAAGAGCCACTCCAGCATAATACTGCAGGGCCAGACCCTACACACTGCTGCACCGAGGAGGAGGCAAGGAACATAGGAAGCTACTGGCCAGAACAGCCCAGCCAGCTCATGCCCAGAGTGTTACCACACCTCCTCTCTCATAGCTTGTCTCATTAATGAGGAAACTTCTCTCAGGTTCACAAGTGTTAATTGAATTACTCCTAATACAAATGCCTTCAGCTCCAGCTCTGGTCCCTGCTCCGCTGTTGCAGCTGGATTAGTTGCTCCTGTCTGACGCTGTCTCCCACAGAGGTGTTTCAGCTCTCTCATCTAGCCTCACGGGCTGCTTTTGATAAGTGAAGTAGGCTGAGTCTTTTAAGTTTCCCTTTTCAGGATTTTTTTCCAGCTCTCAGATAACTTTTGTCTCTCTTATTTGCATTTTTCTTTAATTTTTCAACAGCCTTTTAAAAGATTGGGCACCAGATGAAGAGGCAGGAATTGAACAGTAGGGTCTTAGTTATCTCAAAGGTACCAGGTAAATAAAATTGCCTCATGCCTTTGCAGGCCCTCTTCTTGTCCCCCTCTCACTTCCTCATGCCCTGCCAAGAGATGCTGTGGGATGCCCCTGAACTGGGGATACAGGAACATCTGTGCACAATTGCAAAAACTGGGGAATTTCTCCTTTTAGTGAAATCATCTTATCAGATAAAACCGTATTTCTGCCTCACGGACTGAACTGGCTTCCTGTCATATTCCTGTGGGGACACCAGATTTGAGTGGCACACAGGGATGATGGAGCTGAACAATGCCCCCTAAGGATGAACATTTTAAAGGATTTTGATGATCAAGAATAGGGGAGGACAAAACTGCCCACAATCAGTGCAGGAGATATCTGTGTCCCTATGACTCAGGAACCAAATTGGTCCCATTTTTTCTGGACCTCCTTCATAGTGACAGTCCTCTAGTTAAAGGCAAACATGCAGATCTAGTCTGTGTTTATGAATGAGTTTTTAGTGATGTTATACCACAGGGAGTGGAATTCTGCTTTGGCTTTTTGGGTCTTCTGTAGCCTCGATCCACCCACCGGCAAGCTCTGCCGGCAACAGCCAGTGGCCTGTGCAGCCAGGCCAGTCTGTGGGGCCCCAAGGAGAGGTGACAGTCAGTAAGGACATTTAAAAATCAGTGTGAAAACAGGTGGGTAAGCAGCTGTGGGCCTGGCCCAGCACCCCTCAGGGTGCTCCTGCTTCCCTCGCAGTGCTTTGCATGCAGGGGGGGCGAGCAAAGCAGTCTAAGGGCTTCCCTGCACCAAACTTAACCCAAGCCCACTGACACCATCAAGTCCCTCCTCCTTTGTCCAAAAAAAAACCTGTTTGAGGCATCTTGTGTCACCGAAATGTGAAATACAACAGGGAGCTGCCTCTGCCTGGTGGCAGGACAGCCCCAGAGTCCCCTTCCTGCAGGCCTCCATCGCCACCCTGCTGCCCAAGGCCAGTGCCGGGGCAAGCTGTCACGGGTGTGGGATGCTCATGGAAGGCAATAGGAGCCCCCTGCATGGGGGAAAGCTTATTTTGGCTCTTCCAGAAGCAGTGAGGAGCCTGGAGGCAGCTGGCCTGCCCTACCTGTATGTACCCCCTGTCTTATTTCAGGATCCATCTGGGGACAGTGAGCAGAGGCTCCCTGCAGGGGCTGGGGACAGTGCGCTGGGGACACCGCCGCGGCTGGTGAGGGTGACAGCACGGAGGACAGAGGCACCAGCCAGCGTCTGCAGCCTGCTTCTTGGCACTCGCAGCGCCCTGCCCCAGGTGAGCCTCCATGTGCCCCACGCCACGTCCAACACTGCCAGCCTGGCCAGCGGCTGGCACTGAGGGGACAGATGGCACTGGGGCCATGTGCCTGTAGCACCGCAGGGACGGTGCGGTGCTGAGGAGGAACTTTCCTCCACTGGGGCTGGCAATGTTCCCTCATGGCTATTCTGGTGATGCTCAGGCTAGGAAATCTAGCAGTCACCTCTGCCAGGGGCTGGACAACTCCAAAATCATCCCCTTGCATTAGCATTTATCATGGCCCAGTGTCACCCCTCAGAGCTCAAAGGGCAGGTGGATATGGTGCAGAACTAAAGAGGCTGCGTGGAGCTGGAAATCCTCCCAGCCCCATCCCTCTCACCCCAGTGCTGGCACACTCCCACACTGCAGATTTCTGTATTTTTTTCTCTGAGCTCTTAAATGGCAGGTCCATTCCTCAGCTTACTGGGAGCTTTCCTCTGCTGTTTTATTTACTTGGAAACACCATTTATTTTGATGTGCATCATAAGTCTCCGCGGGTGTAAGTGCATCGTTTGGGCTACACATTTGAGGAGAGTTTTAGGTATGAGCGAAGGGCAAAATGCACTTTTGAGAGGGAAGAAGCAGTTGGGATGGATGCAGCTTACCACAAATTTAAAATAATACGAAAATGTTGATTTCCTTGTCGTAGTTTGAAATAATGCTTGTTTGCTAAGTCAATATTTCTTCTGAAATATTTTAAATACAATAATTGCACTGCTTTTCTCTCCTTTTTAAATGTTTCCCTTCTAATTCTGGACTGCAATAAAATGGGTAACTCCCCATTTTTTTCCCTTACTGTTTGATTTCTCCTTTTCCTCATGTTACTCTGTACATTTTCTGACATTCACCAAATCTTTGCCAGTTCTGGAAAGGGTGGTTTTCTGAGCACAACAGGAGGATGAGCTTGGTTGCTGGTCTCCGTTTTGCCAGCATGAGGGAACTACAACTACAGATGGGGGAGTCATGGGGCAAAACCAACGAGGGGTGAGAACCTGATCTGTTGGGAACAGTCAGGTTTTAAGGGATTTTCTTCCTAACTGTCCCAGGCTGTTGAGTGCAGTGGCTCTTGCGCCCAGCCCCAAATGTCTGGCTGAGCTGCAGTGTTTCCTTTAATAGTAGCCATCCAGTTTTGATTTTAAGACTTCATATGATGGGGAATCTACTGTGTCCCAAGCCTGGCTAGCCTGACAGTTATTTATCTTTTCCATTAAAAATACAGACTTTACTGTTAGCCTGGATTTCTCCCTCTTTAGCTTCCAGCCACAGGAAATTTTGCTGCCTTTGTTTGCTAGGATAAAGGACCGTGGCAGTCAGAAATGTTGCCAACATGTACATATTTATAGATGCGTCTAAGTTCCCTCTTAACTTTCCCTTAGATAAACTAAACAGATTGGCTTTTTCACTCTCTCAGTGTGAGGCAGGTTGTTCCAGCCCTGAAATAATTTCTGTCATTCTTTTCTGAAGCTTTTTTTATTTTCAGCCTCCTCCTTTCCTAGCCTGTGTTGGTATGGGTCAGGAGCCAGTCCTCGGTGCCGGGCGCTGGTGCTTTCAGGGTCACTCATCTGCAGTGACTACATCTGCTGGCCCAGAGCAGGGGGTCACTGCCCCGAGAGGGAGGAAGCCATAGGGTCCCCAGAGGACAGGACAGGGCTCTGAGAGGACTGTGCTGTGGCAGAGCTCTCCCATCTGCAGCCTTTCTCATCCCAGAGGATGGTTGTTTCACAGCCTGGCCGCAGGCAGAGCAGGGACCTGGAGGGGAAAAAGCACCAGGATGATAGTGTTCAGCTGGGCTCAGCCATGCTCGTCCATAGTTTTGCCTGAAACTTGGCTTTTTGCGGATACCCAACAGCTTTCCTGGAAACTGGGACCAGGGGGTGCTGGAGAGCTACAGGCTCAAGAGCTGCTTCTCTGAGGCAGCCGGTGTGCTGGGATACAGAGGCCATTGGTGCAACAACGAGCCTGTTCCCCAAGATGTCATATTCATCACTGAACACTGGCCTTGCCCCGATGGAGCAGTCCAACTGTGTCAGCAGTCCAGACCATGACACAGGATCAGCCGTGCCTGGGGCCAAGCTGTGTCAAAGGACTGCAGTGCAGGCCCTACTTCGCATGCCTTACTCCTGCATGAAAGCACTGAGGACACCTCAGCATCACCTCTTACATCAGTTCTCAACAACCCAAGCATGCAGGACAGTATCAGGGTTGGATAATACCTAGACACCCAGCTCTTGCCCACCTCTACAGTGAATTCTTTCTCCCTAGCCTTTAGTGCATGCTTTTTGCCATGGGCATTTCAAAAGTGGGTTTCAAGAAAACACTTGAGATGGTAAATGGCATTTGGAAGAACCACGGAAGTTTTTATAATACGTCATATTTTAGGGCAGGAAGGGCACCAGCTGCAGGGCAGAGCGGCTGCCCGCCTGGTGCTTATCAGCCCAGGAACAAGAGCTCTAGCGGACACCCTGCCACTGATAAAAGGCAAGATGATGAACTGGCTTGTCCTGCCTGAAGTAAGTGCAACTCTCTTATCACATCTGTCAATGTAAATAAGTTTTCTGTTGTCCTGGCTTTGTCCTCTCCCTTGCCATGACAGCAGAGCAAAAACCACCATAACCTGCTTCAGCCAGGAAGACACATGAGAAATAAATTGCATCTCTGCACAAATGCTTCCAGGAACAGGAAATCTTCTGTCTGCTGGCAAGGATATGTGTGCACTCCAAGTAGCCCTGCAATGTGCAAATGGCTGCTGCAAAGGAAGTGGGATCGGTAAATACAGCAACAACATGTGCTTCCTGATGGCGAGGCTTAGTGGCCTGAAACCATCCCTCCATGTGAAAGTGGACATTCGACGGGGAAAGAGCAAAGGGTCTCAGCCAGCTGAAATGCCCTGTTGAGGTGCTCAAAGGCACAATCCTGCCTGAACACTGGGGTTTGTGGGGTTTTATCCACCAAATTATCCATTTCAACCTTTCCCCAAGCCCTGTGATTGTCTTAGCAGGGCTTCTCTGGGCTTGTGCGCATCTGCAGCGGGAAGACCCACAAAGATGCTGCTGTGGCTGGTGCTGTTCACCTGTGCTCCCAGACTAGCAGGAAGGCTGCTTCTCTCAGTAAACATCGTTCACATTCTCCATGCAGGGAGCAGAGAGCAGCCATCTGGAAAGCTAAATGAAAGAGGGATGCTGCTGATGATCAGAAACTCAGCCTGTTAGGAAGTGCTTCTCTTCCCCACCACTCTCTCCTGCCTCCCAGCATGGCCCTGCAGCCACTCTGACTTCATCCCTGTCATCGCACCAGTGTATTGCCACCCTTCCCATCGTTGCCTGCCTGTACATCCCTCCTGCCTGCCAAGGGTTGCGTTGCTCCATTGCCCAACGCCAGCACCGCAGCTCTGTCCTTGCTCCATAGCTGACACTGAGCAACAGCAGGTCATAATGTGATAGAGGGAAGGGGTGAGACTGCTTCAGCAGACAGACATTCCATGTGTCCTGCGAAATTTCTGGTGAACAAGAAACCTTGCTGGCAGGGGGTGCTGCTGTTTGTGCAGGCTGTGGGTGCATGGGAGGCCACTGAGCGTGCCCACAGTGCACCAGGTGAAAGGCTGTGCTTTACCCCTGCTGGGATGAGGCCAAAAATGTCCTCTTCCTGCATTGCAGGTATGACATGGCCCAGCTCTGCAGAAATACCCCTGCAGGGTGCTAGGAGCCCTCCATGCTGCACCTGCCACTGAAGAAGATGCATCTGTCTGCCCTATAATCCACAACTCAAGTTCCAAAAAGGTTTGTGGAGCTCCCTGGGGAATTTGGCAGAGAAAGGCAGGCTGTGCCGCCAGTGTGGCAACCAGCTGTCTGCTTCCCCATCCTTCTCATGAGTGCTTTTTCCTCTTTGCTGATTTGCTTTTGACTAAGGAGAAGGGCGTTCCTGTGCTGTGTGCCTTTTCCTGGTGGGAGCAGATCTGGGCACCCACAGCAGGTCAGGATGGTGTGTGTACAGAAATGCCTGCTGCGAGTTCCCTGCTCTCCCCTGCCCTGGCTGCAGCCATGCTGCTCTTCATTTTCCCTGCAAGGTGAGAGGGAAAGCACCAAGTATCTGTTCGCTATTGCAAGCAGCATCAGGGAAATTCAGCAGTCCCCTGATGCAGATGAATGTCTGAAAATTAATTCAACCCCCATGAGGTTGTTTGATTGCTCATGCACTGCTATCCCCACCCCCCCATGTCCTCTCTATGAGCAGGCTGCCGATGCCATCACTGCAGGCCAGGTTGACCACTGCTTTATCTCGTCTTATGCCTGACAGCATCAGCCTTGAGACCCCAAAATCCTGGGAAGTGGCTATTGCTCAAGCAGTGGGAGCAGAGGAGCAACCCAGCTCCTGGAGGGACACCTCAGCCCATGCGCTTCTTAGAGCATATTTAATTTTAGGAAAAGCAGAGAAGAAAAGCGGCAACCCACAGCCCAGAGGCCCTGGCTGCTTCCCTGGGATCACTTGAGCTGCTTTGTGCCTGGAGGTCACTTCAGGGCTCTGCATTCAGATGCTCTCCAGCAGTCCTGTGTTTCAACATTGCAGACACCAGCTCAAAAGCCAAAGCTGAAGCCAAGAGGGTGTCTGTCTGCAGTAATATGCTTTGAATTGACCCATACATCAGCCCTGCACAACATGGACACCCAGCTGGGCAGCTGGCTGCCTGTGTCCCAAGGATGCTGCTGCTCAAAGGGGGGTCAGCAAAGGCTGTGTCAGTAAGAGCTGTCACTTCAGTGGACATTTTGGGGTTGAATAGCCTCAGCTTTACTAGAGGCTCTTGCTATTCCTGCTGCAGAGATGAACAAGGAGATGCTTAGGCCTCAGCTTGATATACAGCTTCAGCAAAGGATGAAGAACTCAGTAGAGCCACAAGGCTGTCAAACCAAAGGCTCATGCAGTGTTCCTCCTCTATTTGAGGACTCTATAAAACCAGCAGCAAAAGATCTGTGGCAGAATCCAAGACTTTTCTGGCTGTGCAGCTTAGGAAGGCCTTGCTGGACACAGAGCTCTTGGTCTGTCCATTCATCCAAGTCATCGTCACAGTTTTGAAGTTATTTTGTGATGGTGCGAGTATGTGCAGCACTCCCCATGCAGTGGCAGAAAGCGAACAGTGAGCAAGAGGCTTTGGGGAAAATCCTGCAGACAGCCACACTCTAGAGTCATCCAGATGAGCCTGGAGTCCACCCATCCTCCCTCCAGACTCATGCTGCAGCTTCATGTGCCTCTGTCTAGTGCACATGTCTGCTTATCCCTAGGGGAACACAGCTGCTGAGGAGTTGCACACCAAGATTCACACTGATGGGTTTCATGTCTAGCTCTGAAAGCAAGAACTGAGACTATTCACTTCAGCAGAATGGAGACTGAATGAGGGACAGTCCCATCAGTGTGTTGGCCAGAAGCTCCATGAGCCATCATGTGGTCCCTACTGGGTCTCTGTCTGCTTTGCTCATCAAGTTTCTAAAATGAGATGGTGCAGGGTCCTCATAGCAGCACCCATGTCCATGACTCACCACATTCCTGCTGCCACCGAAGTGAAACATTGGAGCCAATCTCCTGTAGTACAAACTGACCTGTGCCCCATAGCACAGGATGTGCCATTCCAACTTCCACCCATCCACGCTCTGCTCCCCATCACAGCTACCCCAGCATCTCAGAAGTTGAGGATAAATTTCCTGGGTGCATTTCTGCAAAACAAATGGGCTCTCCACACCATTTTTTAAAGAAACAAACCAAGTTTGAAGGCAGAGACTGGCAGGCCAGCTGCTTTCTATCTGGAGTTATGGAGCTGGGGGAACATTACTGCATCTTAATGGCGTCAGGCTGGACAAAAATCAGGATTCCAGTGGCAGAGGCAATAGTGGCAGTGTTATAAATAGAGCAGCCATGATAGCTGCTCATGAAGGTTTATAGTCTTTAGGATTTGCAGGATCAGTATCAAGCTACTCTAAGAGATCCATTATCCTTGGCATTGGTAGGAGTTAGAAGAATTGCAGGGAAAGGAGGATTGTGGATAAATGCAGGTTTGGGAACCATCCCACTTGTGAATCTAAGCGTGAGCCCTTTGAAAGGTACACTCTGCGCTGTGCTGTCTCCTCTTCCTTTTCTCTGCCTGCTCGGGGTGGGGGTGGGGGGTTGGACCATGTGTGGCTGCAGCAGTGCAAGCGTTTCGAGCCAACTTTATGCCTTGCTGCAGGAAGCGAAGATTTGCTCCAGGGCACCACCCACCAGCACCCTGCAGCCTGCAGGTACAAAACACCTTGCAGGAGCCTTACTGGCATCAGGCCTAAAAATTATTCCAACTGTTGAGATTCAGGCAAAGGCCTCCTGCAGTTTGTGGCCTAGATAGTTCTCAAGGCTGGCACCGCTCAGGCACGCCAGTGTCTGTGCCCAAAGCACTGGCACGGAGAGCATCATGCCTGGCCAGCATCGCTTCCCTGGCCTCACAACTAGCTTCCCACCTGCGTGTGTCCAGGAAGTGTGGCAGTGTCCTGCCAGGCTGTCCCCATCCTTTTAAGGGGTATTTTTAGACCAGATCATTTCACAGCCTGGGCTACAGCAGACTGCGAGAGGAGCTGTGGCAAAGCAAGCAAGAGGACAGTGTCCTACAGTGCAAGGTGTGGACTCAGGCTGGTTCTGGATTCACTGCTGAAGCCAGGGGCAAGGTCTGCCCGCTGCTTCGCAAATGTGTTGCAGCCCCTTTGCTGCACTGTCCTTTTCTGCTCCCTCGGCACATACTGTACCGCTGTTTCCCCTCTGTGCAGTGGTAGATATTGCATAGCTGAATCTCTTAGGGTGTTTTTGCAGGAAGGTTTTGAAAGCTTTAGGTCTCTGCTGTTGTGGAAGCACTCGTGCAGTAGTGCTCTGGTTCAGAACAAGAGCATGATGATGAAACTGCTCTCCCAGCTGCCTGCTCTCACCACATTGTGGCTCGCAGAGCTGTTGGCATGGCTCCCTTTGGGGGTGAAACTCAACCCAGCTGTGCACTCTGCTCCGTGTGGATGCTCAGTCCCTGGGACCCAACCATCCCTTCTCCACACCAAGCCAATGAAGCCAAGCTCAGGGAAGCAGGACATCATCCCTGAATGCCATCCGTCACCCAAGACTTGTGTTGTTGGTGTGTCCCTCCTCAGGAACACATGTAGAATTATAGAATTGCTTGGTTGGAAAAGATCTTTTAGATCATCGAGTCCGACCATACCTGTCCACTACTAAACCCTGTCGCTGAGCGCTTATCTACCCATCTTTTGTACAACTTCAGGGACGGTGACTCAACCATCTCCCTGGGCAGCTGTGCCAGTGCCTGACCAGTGAAGAAATTTTTTCTAATGTCTGATCTGGATCGGTGTGCCTGCCCCTGGGCCTCGGGGACACCTCCTCACCGCTCGGTTAGAAGGCCAACTCGGGGCTGCCGCACAAGCGGCAATGGGGCCGGGCAGGAGGGGCCCGCGCGCCTTTAACACCAGCCTGGGAGGTTGGCGGCGGCCCCGCGTCTCGCGCGCTGATTGGTCGAGTGGCCCGGGGGCGGGGGCGTCCATTGAGAAATCTCCGGGCAGCGCCGCCTCCCTTAAAGGGTTTACGGCCAGGGAGAGAGGAATTGGCAGGGACAGTTGGGAGCCCGCCTCGTGTCCACGCGGGGCTCTCAGGGACACCAGTATTCTCTTTCTTTTTTCACGAGGTTGGAGAGATTCCCACACTAGAAAGTAAATTCTGGGGGCACAGTCCGGACGAGGTTCCGTATCCCCACAAGTGGGCTACGAAGATGATCAAGGGCTGAAGCACCTCTGCTATGAGCACAGGCTGAGAGAATTGGGCTTGTTCAGCCTGGAAAAGAGAAGGCTTCCAGTACCTGAAGGGGCTACAGAAAAGCTGGGGAGGGACTTTTGACAAGGGCAGGGAATGATAGGACAAGGGGGAACGTCTTTAAAGTGGAAGGGAGAAGAATTAGATTGGCCATTAGGAAGAAATTCTTCACAATGAGGGTGGTGAGACACTGGCACAGGCTGCCTAGGGAAGTCGTGGATGCTCCCTCCCTGGAAGTGTTCAGGGCCAGAATGGATGGGGCCTTGAGCAGCCTGGTCTGGTGGGAGGTGTCTCTGCCCATGGCAGGGGGTTGGAACGGGGTGGGCTTTAAGGTCCCTTCCAACAGAACCATTCTATGATTCTAGAAGTGTGTCCAGTGTACCCCCGCTAGGAGCATTGGGAATGGGCTTTGGTCGGCAGGGGCAGAATGAAACGGGGCAGAAGGGAGCAGGGCTGACCAGGCAAAAGAGAGAAAGTGTGGACCCACAAGTTCCCTTTTTAAATACCTGGAGCTGTTTAAAAGACCTGTAGATGAGATGCTCAGGGATAGTTTAGTAGAGGATAGGTATGATTGGACTCGATGATCTCAACCAAGCAGTTCTTTGGTTCTGTGATTCTATGATTCTATGATTCTATGATTTTCATCCCACACAGAAGGTAGGAATAACCAAGGAAAGGACACGTGGGGAAAGGTCGCTCTGGGCAAGTCTGTGCTGCCCAGGGCAGCCCCAAATACGAGCAGAGTGGTGCTGAGCCCTTGCAGCACTTCCAGAGCCACATTTTGACCCAGTTTGAGGATGAGACTGAGATTGTCAGGCCTGTGCAGCAACAAAGCTGCCCTCTTATGCCTAGGGAAGTGCCACAGGAAGGCAGCCCACAGCCACCAGCCCATGCTTCCAGTGCTCCAATACAAGGCAGGAGCCTCTCTGCTGGGTGATGGGGAGAGTGGCTGTGGGTGTTGTGAGGCTGTCAGGAAATCCATAAAGCCTGCTGCAGTTGATTGCTGTTAAATAGAGCCTCCAGGCTCTCCTTTACAGGGAGGGAACCTGGGCTCTGCTGCAGGGATCTGCCGCAGATCTCCATCGCTCCCCTGCCAGAGCAGCCATGAAAGACATTTAGCTATCAGTAATTTCAATTGCAGAAAGCAGCCAGTGGTGTTTATTGAAGTCCCTCGCACCATCGCTGCCACAGCTGAGGATACGGGAACTGTGTAGTGGCACTGGGCAGTGTATCAGGGATCATTAACAGACTGAAAATGGTTTTGCCGTGGAGGAGAATAATTTCTGTGGCAACTGCCATGAGAGCACTGAGAGCTATTGGTCCCTTGGTGTGCCTGGTTATTATTATCCCAGCTGTACACTTCCTGGCATGAATCGCTGCCGGTGGCAGGGAGGAACAGTCTCAGTGTGAGATGTTCGTTATCCTGCCTCTTCCCACTCACCCCTGACTGTGCAAGCCCTCCAAGGCTCACGGGAACCACCAGCCCATTTGCCCACTAGCTGTGCAGCTGGCTCTGCAGAGCGCCTGTTCGAGTTTCATTTGACAAGCCCCAGACACAGAAAATTACAAATCCCTGCTGATGAGGGTCTGTGGTGCTGTTAAGAAACTGACTGATCGACTGAGCAAAGTTTCTTTGGTTCTCTCCTTTGCTGCTTGTCTCCCTGTGGCCTGCTCCTCCCCATGCATTTACCTGCCTGTACTTGTCGCTCCCCGTTCTCAGTTGTGTGGCTGCAGACTCTGCTGCTTCCCCTGCACTTTGGACTTTGGGTAGCTTTTTGTAGGGAATTGTGGTTGAGGAAGGTACTTCCCTTATGCAAACCTTCCCCACCTCCTCCCTCTGCATTCAAAGATGATACCTTCCTGATATGGATCCCAGGCTCAGAGCTATCATGTGGCTTCGATTACCTTGGCAAGGACCCAGCTCTTACTTGGGCTAAAGGCAAGGAGCAGCACCACAGCGCTCATGTTGACAGTCATCTCTGCAAGGAGCTGGCTGCCTTCAGTCTGCTCCATCTTTTATTCCTAGAAAGGCTGTAGGTGCAGCAACCTCCTCTCTCCTGGTCCCTCACACTTGCCTTCCTCTTCCCACAGGACTTCATGTGAGAGGAAGGAAGCGACAACAGGGTCTGAAATGCCAACAACGCCAAATAAAAGCTAGCTCTGTGCCGCCTTCATGCCATGTAAATAGCACCATCTCCGGGGATTTCTTGACACTTTGCTGAAATTAGCACCACCTGTAAAAAGAGCAGCTGACAAAGCTGAATTTAAATGAGATGGGCAGACTTCTGACAGGAAGAGTGTAGAGGATGAGAGAACTCCTGGTATCCTTGAATCTTTTCCTTCTGAAAAGGTACCTGCCTGAAAATCACCTTCCAGCTCCTTTAGCTCTAGTCAATGCCCATATTACTGGGGCAAGATGCACACAACTGCCTGAAGGTGCTGATCACTGCGCCTGCCCTGCCAGACCCAGGTCTTGGCACCCCTATACTGGTGCCTGTGCCACTGAGGCTCTGGCAGTGTCACTCCCAATAGCCAAAACACCACTCCTCACTGAAGCAAGCTGGAGAAGTGCAGGATGCGCATGCCCCTGTCCAACTGGCCTTGTCCTCCTCTTGAGCTTGATAACATGACCCAAGCCTCACGCAGCATTGTAGAGTGCTCCAAGCAGCAACAAGGTTGTTTTATTTTTTCTTTGAATTGGGGGTAGCAGGCAGCACACGCAGTTCACTACAAATAAATAGGAGTTAAAGAACTGTCATGGCAGCTAAATTGGGTCATGCGGGTTTTCAGGAGGGGAGATGCAAGTGAGTAGGAAAGGGCGCCATCAGAGCTGCAGCAGCTAATGCTCAAGGCCCCAACATTTGCAGGTGGTGATGAGGCACTAACAGAAAAGAGAGCTGGGGGAAGCAGAAGAAGGTTTTAGATCATAGAGCCATCCCTGAGTTTGCAGGCGGAGTCAGGTGCAGGCAGCAATGCTCACATTCCAGGGCTGGCAGCGAGGATGTTTCCAATGTGGGGATGCCCATTGCAATGCATGGCTGCCCCATCTGCAGGACTGCCAGAGACTGAGCAAGGAGAGCACCAGAGACCTTTGTGTTTTTCTCTAACAGGTGTTGTCCTTTGCTTTTGCACTTTCCTGCTAAGTGAATGTCCATGTCCCTGCCTGTCCCCAGGACAGGACTGAATGAAAAGAGGAGACGTGTCTGGAGCAGGACAGGTGCAAGCAGTTGGGGTTACAAGCTCTGCATGTGTCCTTCCCCAGTGCTTTTCTCCCACTGAAGTCAACCTTTTCCAGATATGGGTCTCCTGCTTGACTTTGGCCTAATGGCAACTTTGATGAAGGCTCATGGTAGTAGAGAAAGCCTCACTGGGTGGCCAGCAGTGCTTTGCACACTGCATGGTTCCTGCAGCTGAATCATGCTGTCCTAAGGCAGGAACTGTGGTGGGAGGGAGATTTGCAGCTGGGATGGAGCAGTAATTAGTTATGGTTGTGTTACAGGGTCTGGGCACATCTTGTTGATGAAATAACTCAGATCTCAGATATGCCACAGGGTGGGAAATGGTGGGTAGCCAAGATGGACTTCATGCGCTTTTACTTGCATGAGGGAGACACTGACCACCTGCCTGTTTCCACAGGACTTATTGCTCTGCTTTGGTGCAGCAATTCCTTACCTCAGCTTCATTCCCGCCCTAGTCCCTCCCCTTGGTCCCACCTCTGCCCTCACTGCTGCAAGACCCCGTCTCAACTCAGATGATATCCTTCAGCCCCCTGGTCCACCCTTGGCTGTCAAAGAGGTACAGCATCTCCCCAGAGCACAGGGCTTATCAGCCCAGCATCTTCCTGCAGGGCCAGCACCATGTGCACTGGTAGATAGCATAAGGAGCAGTAGAAGATGGAGAGAAGATCTTTATTTCTTAAAGCCTGAATATTGAAGTTCTCTGTTAGTCCCAACTCTGCATACTTTCCTTCTATCGTGGTTTAGCCCCAGCAGGCAACAGAGAGACACATGGCCAATTACTCAGTCCTCTGCCATTCCTGATGGGATGGGGAGAATTGGAAAAGAAGAAGGTAAAAATTGTGGGTTGGGGTAAAAACAGTTTAATAGGGCAGCAAAGGAAGAGAAAATACAACAATATGAACTGTAAAAGAATATACAAAACAGGTGATACACAATGCAAATTGCTCACCACCTGGAAACCAATATCCATGCATGCCTCCAAGCCAGAGTCCCAAGCCATGCTTACCAAGCTGTGCTTACCAAGCTATGATTACCAAGCCATGAGCAATGTTGCCAGCCCCCCTGCACCAGCCAACTTACCCTTATATACTGAGAATGACGTCATGGAATGGAATATCCCTTTAGCCAGTTTGGGTCAGCTGCTTCAGCCGTGTCCTCTCCCAGCTTCTTGTGACAATTAACTCTATCCCAGCCGAAACAGGACACCTTCCATGCACACAAACACAGTTATTCATTTACTGAAATAGCTTTGAACCAGCTTGCTTTGCTTCCAATCCATCCTTGCCTTAGTGAGCTCCTGGGGTATGCATTGTCCTGGGGCACTGAGCTCTGCAGGGTAGAAGCACTTTCTTATGTGCAGCCACTGGCTTCATCTTGCTGCATCTCTGAGTCTTTGGGTCAGTGCCACAGTGCACCCGGGTCCCATAACCAACAGCAAGATCCCCTGGGAATAGCAGGGCTCACCTGCTGAGCTGCTTCTGAGGGCTCAGCAGCAGTGCTGTGCTTGGCCACTCGAGGCTGGCATGGTGGGGACAGGCTCTCTAGACTTGGTTGTCCAGAAACATTATGACTGTCCTAAGTTTGCAGCTGGGGAAATCTCAGTGTAATATATAACCCACAACACTGTTTCATGGCATTAAGCATGGAGCAGCACATGATTGCGGCATTCATCCTTTAACAGAGGTAACCTGAGCAGCCCAGAGGCAGTGAAGCACAGGCAGTGCTGGAAAGGACAGACTGCTTTGTGTGGTGGGGACTGTGGAGCTTGGGGACAATGTGGATCTCAATTATGGGGTGTCTTCTGCCCCCTCTGCTTCACCCAGAAGCAATTATTTAATTTGCTCTCTTGAGAGAAAATAGTGCAGGAGCACCTCTGGCCGCAGTGGTCAAGTAGAGAAGTAATTTTGTATTGTGCTTCCTCCTCCCAGAGCCCCACTTGTGAGTTGCACCATATTATACCAGCTGCATGAGGCCAGTAGGAGCCTGCAGATCTTGCAGCCTGAGTTGGGATCTTGAACCACCATGTCTTGTGGCTCAACTTGTAGTGTCCCCCCGCTTCTCTCTCATTCCTTTACCTGTATCCCATGGGAGCCCCATTGTACACCTTTCATTGCCCTTCTACATATTTATGTACCATTTCTTCAAATAATTCTTCACCTGCCCTAGTGTTTATTACAACCCTTAGGCATTAGGAGGCCAGGTTCGGGTTCTAACTGGTCACATCTGAGTTTTTGTAATGATTTTTCTTTCTACCATTCAGTTTTCTGGCTGACTCTCTTCTGGGACTTCTTCCAGTCTGGCACTTCTGTGTAAGAGGTGAGAGATTGCCTGAGCTACACTGGGAGCAGTGCCCTTGCCCTGCTGTGCCAGCAGGCATTTCTGCCCTGATTTTACCATGCCCTGATGGCAGTAAGCCCTTGGGGGGGGGTCGAGACACCCCTAATGTACCCATGGCTCAGTGTGCAAAGCTGGAGCTGGAGCATGAGGTAAATTTTCCAGCCAAAGCAGGGTGAGAGCTGATATGAAGGATATGGAAGTGTTGGAATGGGTCCAGAGGAGACTACGAAGATGATCAGAGGGCTGGAGCACCTCTGCTATGAGCACAGGCTGAGAGATTTGGGCTTGTTCAGCCTGGAGAAGAGAAGGCTCCACGGGGACCTTACAGTGACCTTCCAGTACCTAAAGGGCCTGGAGGAAAGCTGGGACTTTTTACAAGGGCATGGAGAGACTTTTGACAAGGGGGAATGGTTTTAAATTGGAAGAGGGAAGACTTAGATTAGACCCAATGAGGGTGGAGAGGCCCTGGCACAGGTTGCCCAGAGAAGCTGTGGATGCCCCCTCCCTGGAAGTGTTCAAGGCCATATTGGATGGGGTCTTGAGCAGCCTGGTCTGGTGTGAGGTGTCCCCATCCATGGCAGGGGGTTTGGAACTGGGTGAGCTTTAAGGTCCTTTCCAATCCAAACCATTCTGTGATTCTATGATTCTATCTTTAAGGTCCCTTCTAACCCAAACTGTTCTATGATCCTATGCAATAGAGAAGTTGCAGCTGGGATAGTGACCATGGTTTAAGTCTGGAGAATTACTTCATATGCCACTGTAGATCACAGTTGATTGAAGTGAACACTTCTTGGTGTCAGCCACCAGGCTGGCAGGATTGCCCATCACCACACTGGGGCTGGAAGCATGGAGGTGCATGAGAGCTGCCTGGTGGTCCTGGGGATGGAAATTTCTATTCCTTTTGGATGTTGGGGAGCAGCAGCGTCAGCACAGGTTCTGGCCCTGCTGCCAGGGAAACGAAGCTGATGAAGGGGTTGGAGCACAAGTCTTGTGAGTAGTGGCTGAGGGAACTGGGGCTGTTTAGCCTAGAGAAGAGGAAGATGAGGGCAGACCTCATCACTTTCTACAACTGCCTGAAAGGAGGTTGTAGCGAGGGTGGTGTTTGTAAGAGACCAAGTGACAGGATGAGAGGAAATAGCCTCAAGTTGCACCAGGGGAGGTTGAGAGTAGATATCAGAAAAAATTTCTTCACCAAAAGGGTTCTCAGGCACTGGCAGAGCCTGCCCAGGGAAGTGGTTGAGTCACCATCCCTGGAGGTGTTTAAAACACGTGTAGATGAGGTGGTCAGGGATGTAGTACAGTGGTGGACAGGTACGGTTGGACTCGATGATCTCAAAAGTCTTTTCCAACCAGGCGATTCTATCATTCTGTGAGCTGCCCGGTGCGGCTCCCCCCGCGGGGCGGGGCGCGGGGGCTCCGCTGGCGCGGATTGGCCACCGAGGCGGGGGAGGAGGGGGGGAAGACCGGGGATGCTTCGCGCCGCCGCAGGTGCCGAGTCGAGCTTGACTGAGCTGAACCGAGCCGAGTCCAGCTGAGCCGAGCCCAGCCCGGCCGAGCCGAGCCGAGCCGAGCCGAGCCGAGCCGAGCCGAGCCGAGCCGAGCCGAGCCGAGCCGCCCCACATGCAGCGCTGCGGGGCGGAGCCGCTGCCCTGCGCCCCGAGCGGCCCCGGCACTGAGCGGTGCTGCGGGAGGTGCAGCCCCGCGGGCATCACCGCGCTGTAACAACCACCCCCTCCTTCTTCCTCCTTCTCAGCCTCCTCCTCCTCCCGCAGGGCCGGGGGCGCCGAGCGGCTGAGGAGGCGGCAGAGCGCGCGTCGCGCGGGGCGGGGGCTGCAGCCGCCCTCCAGCATCCCTCCCTCCCTCGGCACCGCCTCCCTCCCTCCCCGCTCCATGGTGTGAAGGCAGCGATGCACAAGCACCACCACTGCTGCAAGTGCCCCGAGTGCTACGAGGTGACGCGGATGGCGGCCCTGCGGCGCATGGAGCCCCCTTCGTACGGCGAGTGGCAGCACGAGCAGTACGGGTACGGCGGGTACGGCTCGCAGACCCTGCCCGCGCCGGGGGGCGCCGCGCCCACCGCCCGCGGCAAAGCCAAGCTGGGGCCCCCCGCCCGCGACCCCGCCGCCGCGAAGCAGCCGCCGCCGCCGCCAGCGGGCAAGAGCGCGCCCAAGGTGAACGGCAGCGGCCCGGGCTGGTGGCCCGAGTGCACGTGTTCGAGCCGCGACTGGTACGAGCAGGTACGGGCCAGCGGCTCCCCGGTGCGGGGCGGGATGGAGCGGGGCGGGGGGGGAGCCCAGGAGAGTCGCGGGGTGCAGTGTTACTCTCGGGGTGTCTGGAGTGGATGCTGATGTTGTTGCGATTGGCCGTCATCGTTGTTGCTTGGGTTGGTCATCATCATTGCCTCGGTTGGTTGTCATCGTTGCTTCAGTTGGTGGTCATCGTTGGTGCTCATCATTGGTTGGGTCAGTCGCCAGCATCACTCAGGTTGACAGCTCTGTTACTCAAGGCTGTGGTCCTGCCCGGCATAAGGGGTCTGCATCGGAGCCATCTTCCTATGGCTGAGTTGGGCTACCTGGGTCTCGCTCGGCACAAGGTAGGCGTCAGATGTGGTGGTTTTTGAACACCCCACACAAGGTCCTCGCCGCTTTCAACGCTGTTGCTTGAAGCCCCGGCAGTGTCGAGGGCGTCCTGTCATACTGCGTTTAGCAGGCATGGGGTATGCTGCCCACTGGGCAGCCTCGTGGGCTCTCAGTGCTGCTTGCCAGCACTCCCAAACCGGCACCTGCTCTCCATTGAGTTGTGGTTTCCTCACTGTGCTGCTACGTCCCTGCTCCCTGAGATTATTACGTAACCCTGCTCTGGTCGCTGGCATGCTGTGTGCTTTCTGCCCCATTTCACTGCCTCCCATTTCTTCCCACACTCATTCGTTTTATTAGTGATCTCCTCCAGGACCCATTCTCGGGCTGTGTTTCTCTTTCTCCCCTAAATGGAGAGACCAGTCTTGTTTTGAACCCACAAGACAGCTCAGAAAATGGTTGAAGCTGTTTGCAAAGCATTAAAATGGAGGCTAGACCCTGCCTGAAAAACAATTTACCCTGCTTTAGAGAAAGGCATTTCAATTTGCTTCTTCTGTCTCTTTCATTCATTATCTTCAAACCTCACATGATTTCTTATTGATCCTTCTAATTATTATTTCAAGGCACTGTAGCAGGCAGACACATGGGAATCAATGGGAATTCTCTCCTCCTTTCCTGTCAGAAAACACAACCCTCTTCCCTTCCTCTGTTTTTTCTTCATTACTGTCTCAGTCTGTAGCTCTGATTTAAATAATTAGATTCAAAGCTGATACACTCAGATGATGTTTACAGAAAGCACCCAAAACCCCAGCCACCTTCCTATCAGCCCAGACCTGCTTTCTGTCTGTTTCTCTGCCACTCTTTGCATCAAAATCAGCCTCAGCTCTCTTGCCTGCTGATTCCTGGCAAGCATCCTTCCATCTTTCCTTCACTGTCTCTTTCCTTCCCTCCATCCAGAGCAGCAAGCTCAGGGAGCTGAGTAGGAGCAGGGAATTGAGGCATGTCTGCTCCCTCCTTTCCGCTCCTGCTTGCATGAAAGGTCCGGCCCAGGGTTCCTGGTAAGATGATTGCAAGCAGGCTGGGAAGGAAGCGATGCCAGCTGCATTGCTGCCGTGGCAGGCTGGGCAGGGGAGCCTTTCATGTTTTTGCAATGGTGGAAGAGAAATCATTGTCTCTTTGTGGTGCTGCCATGGAGCCCTGGGGCTTGGGCTGCTCTGAAAGTCCACGTTGGGAATCTCTGCTTGGCCTTAGCCTTTCTCAAGATGGGGAAGAAAAAAAAATAATCAAGAGCTCCTCACGGCATTGCCAGCAACAGAGGATGCCTCTGTGTGTGAGGCTACATGAGCGTAGCGGGGTCTGCATGTAGAATATGACATGTGTAGTATGTGTGCTGCTTGTATCAAGTAGGCAGGGTTGCTTCCTGATGTGTAGTAAATGTATGCAATGAGTAAAGCTTTGCAGCAAATACCTCAGCAGTGCTCCCCTTATGATCCGAGGGTGCAAAGTGCCTGAGCCATCAGGAATCCATGTTCTTCCCACTCCAGTGGTGGGCAGAGGGACAAAAGGTGGTAAAATGGAAACAGCTAGGCATGGCTTGTTTGGCTCTGGGAGGCCAGGAGATGTTGGGCTCTGGGTAGATTTGGCCGGATGCTGTGGATGCGAAGCTGGTCTCCTTTGCAGGAGCTGAGGAGGCAGCCTCCATGTCTTCGAGAGCCTCAGCTAGAGGCAAGGCTGCCATTTTTCAGGGCTGCCCCTTTAAATGAGCTCCCTATCCGTGGAAGCACTTCCAGCAGCAGAGGTGGAAAGGCGCGTGTGGGCCAGGAGGCTTCCTTGGGAAAGCAGGGATCTGTTCACCTCCCAGGGAGCATCACCACTTCTCATATAAGCATTTTTTCTCCCCTTGCTTCTTCACGCAAGCAGATGAGAGTGCGCACTGCCTGAGCATGCTAGCACAGCTCTGCGCGGGTGCTCTGACATCAGAAAAGTGCTCATGCCTGCATATGGTGGTGTATGTTCTCTGACATCACGCATACTTGCAGACCCTGTGCGCAGCTCCGCGGCATGTGAGACGTGCCCACATATGCTGCCCAACACACGGCACAGCCCCAACGTCAACCTGCACCTCCTCCTACATCCAGTGCCTTGTTGGTTCTCTCCTACTGCCTCTCCCCTTCCCTAGGACACAAATTAGCTTGCTCAGGCAGTGCCAGTAACTGAGAAGCCCTAATCCTGACTGTAAGGAGGGGAAAATCTCCGAGCTCCGGGCTTCTTGTTTCCTTTTGCTTTGCATTTCTTCTCCCCTCTGAGACATCTTCCATTTTTATTCCCTTATCCATGTCCCCTGTTTATTAGTCCTGCTTCCTGTACTTGCTGTCATTGCTGTCCTCCTTTGTTCCCATTGCCGTCCCTCTGGCTGGCCCTGCTCCCTCCTTGTCCCCTCTTGCTTGCTGGTGGGGGACTCGAGTCCTCTCCTGCCAGACTGAGGTGAGAGGAGGACTCCCAGCTTTGGAGGAGAAACGGCAGCACAATTCAGGGAAGCATCCCTGATACACAGCACTAGAGGAGAAGAGCACTCAAACCCCTCCTCTCCTCTGCACGCTGACGCCCATGGGCTCTCAGGAGAGGAGTGCTGAGCTGCCTGTCTGTGTCCAAGCACCTTATTCTGTGCTGCTCCCTATGTTGAGGGTCTGGCAGCAGCAGTGAAGGTCGAGCTCTGTGGCTTAGTTCAGCCCAAGGTGCCTGGTGCTGGGCACAGTGACCAGAGCAGGACCACATATGACCCTCCCAAAGGTCTCACCAGTGTTTCATATGCATTTGGAATGGCTGAGGCACAAGCATCTCCTTTCATGGCTGGAGAAAGGGCTCAGGGCAGAGCACTTCCCCAGCATGTGGTTGGGAAGTGCCCTCCACCCCCAGGGCTGCCCCCAGTTTGCTGGCTTTGCTTGTCCAGATACGCGATATCCCACTGTTCCCCCATCCTGGGACCTCTTTCTCCCTCTTGGAGGGTCAGAGGGGTGCAGGAGGGCATTAGAGCAGCATCACAGTGAGTTCCTGCCCATGCCAGTGCCTGGAGCATGCCAGACTTGCATGGCCCACTCTGGCAGAGGCTTTTCATAGCCAGGTGGGTAGAGGAGGGAGACAGATTCTCCACCTCTGTCTTCAGCAGTGAGTGTTTCACAAAAGGCAGTGTTTTCCACATGCAAACACTTCTTGTTAGAGTTCTTCCCTTGCCACTGGGAAACTACCTGGAGTAGGTAAGCACAGGGCAGCACATCTTGGTGGAAGTATTAGCCTTCACTGAGCCTTTGGATGCTGCTGGGTTTGGGGCTACTGGCTCTTGGGACATGGGTGGTGGGAGAAGAAAAGAGCCTTGGAGTCTGTGGAGGTCTGGGCTGGGCTTCTGAGCGGTTGACAGATATGGCTGGAAAGAAGAAGGAAGAGCACCAAGAGGGCAGACGGGAAGCCAAACGCAGGTTGCTTCGTGGGAAATGGCTAAAGGCCCAGATGTTCCCTGGGGAGGTGCGAGGGAGGGTGAGAGGAATGGGGTACAGGGGACATGGAGGCAGTGGAGGTGGTGAGGTTGGCAGGGTGATGTTGCTATGGCTACTCCTGTGCTATTCATAGAAGAAATTAGCTAAATCTTTGAACTGTAAGGTGGAGGAGGAGAGAGAAGGAAGGCGTTCTCTGTGTGTGGAGGAAAGAAGAGAAGCCAAAACAGGAAGGGGGGGGAAGTTTTCCTCCTTTGCTCTTTGCCTGTGCTGTGGAGGGGCATTTGGGGGAAGCACGGCAGCCTCACCTGCCCAGCACTGGCAGAGTGTGGGGGAGTTGCATGCAGAGACAAGCCACCTCATGGGAGAGCCCCCCCCAGAGCATCCATGCAGAGCCCTGCATGGCAGGATGAGCCCTGCATTGTGCCAGGAGCACTGGAGACATCCTTTAATTAAAGACAGTCAATCTGTGAAAGGTATTTTTGGCAATCTAAATGTAGATACAACTGTAGTGAAACTTGCCCTTCATGTCTGGCTCCGCTGCTGAACGTGATGCTTGTCTGCTCCTGACCCCATCTGTCTGCTTGACCCCTGCTCTGCGGTTGTTGGTGGTCTCCCTGCCCTCCCACCACCTTAAAGCATCTCTTCCAGCGTGTCCTCCCACCAAGCGGAGTCCCAGGAGGGTCTTCCCTCTCCACCACTTCTCATCACACTCCACTCCCTCATTGTGAGAGTTTTATTCCCATCCCACAGACCTGTTTGTCACCTCCTCACTCACGATGTGTAAATCTGCATGTCTGTTCCTAATATATCTCCCTCCATCTGATTTCACCTCTCAGCTTATTTCTTGGGCATCTCCGTCTGGTGATCCTACCGTCATCACCCAGTTGAGATGCTCTCCTTCCCCCAAACCTATTCACGCCCACCTTCAGCCCCTTGCCCTGCAGACCTGGGAGGCAAGCGATATTTCTGGTGGTCTTGACCTTCCTTTCCTGCTGCCCAGCTGGAACCAAAGCCCAGTTAATGTATTACAAAGTAATTTCCTCTCTCTGTTCATCTCCTGGGGAAAATTATGCCTTAATACCAAGATGCCAGCTGAGCTAGTTCCCCTCAGCCACCCTGGAGCATCCCACGTCCTGCTATCACCCATCCCCTGGACCGGGCTGAGGAGGGTCAGATGTTCTCAGTGCTTCTTATCAAAAATTATTGAATTCATTTAGGAGTGAACAACTGAGAACATTTGTTTCCTTGGTTTCTTTAGTCACCTGTAAGACTTTTCCTCCTTCCCTTGAGCACGTGGATCCCTCGGACAGGGGCTGTGCGCTTGTGCTTGCTGACCCTTCCGACACATCCCATTAATATGGTAAGGGATAACATTGGAATTAGAGAGGGGAGTTGAAGGACTGAGCTTAGCTCCTTTCCAGCTGGATTACCAACTGCTGCCTGCCAGCCAGCCCAGATGCACAGACCACTGCATCCCGCTGCTGGCTTTGGAGTGCCACATAGCAGGAGAGACCCCCAGTGAAGCACAGAGAGAGGTGCTGGAGCTGATGTCCAATCTGGCCTCAGTAGAGATATAGCTGCTGATGTAAAGGCAGGGTCTGAAGCCACGTAGGTGGGAGAGAGACCATCAATGTAACATGTGGAAGAAGAGGAAAGTACCTGCCACAAACAGGGAGAGGTTTCCCTGCCACATTGCCAGAGGAGGAGAAGTAAATCACATTGGTGAGGCAGCCAGGGCCAAGCGTGGACAGGTTTCAGCAGGGATGTCACCAATGTGGAGGAGGTGGCTCTTTGTGAAGAACCTGGGGGTGGTAGGAAGACCTTCAGCCTCCACAACAGCAGTACCTGCACTCACCCTTACCAGAGGTTTGGTCCCTGCATCCCTGTGGCTGTGCTTTCCACCTGGTTCTTCCCTCATGTTTTCGAGTGTTTCGTGACTGGGACCAGCCTGAGCCCCATCCTGACCAGTGACAGCAATTCAACGGGAATCTGCCAGCCTTCCTCAGAGTGTGCTCAAGGGAGAAGGATCTCACATAGGGGGTTCCATGGGAGGGAAACCCAAGGAACAACCATACAAGAGGTTCCATCTGGGTATCCTGGGTGCAGAGGTGGGTGAGAGATGGATGCAAAGCAGAAGCCGTTGCTGTCCCTGGAGAGCTGCCTCATTCGAGTAAGCTCCTTGGCTCATCAAATGCTGTGATGGGAGAAGAGGAGCTTCTGCTCCTTTCTTAGCTGCGGATGCTCATTTAGAGAGAGGAAGTCATTAAGACTAATCAAGCCATAATCAACCACCGTGGCTTTGAGCTGGACGCCTGCGGCACACAGCCCTGTGCAGGATCCTCTCCAAGGGGACCATGGTATCTGGGTCCTGAGGGAAGGCAGGTCCAGCACTGGTCTGCCCTGAGACACGAGGAGCTCGGTGTGATTGAGGTGGGGAGGTGCCTGCCTACCATCTTAAACACTGCACACTAGCAGGAGGGATAGTGCATCTCTGGTTCAGCACCGCGATTGCAATTTGAGAAAGGGCATAACCCTTCTTGTAAGGTCATGCCAGCGCTGCGGGTGCAATAGGCTGTGCTAATGATCGCAGCTGGTTTTAGCACATGCAAAGATGGGATGATACAGGGATCCCTTGAGGGCCCTCGTTGCAAATCTAGCAATGTGTTATGAACATATATCAGGGGCTTGGAGTTGAAAACTTTTAATACAGTGTTTAAGAATTTCAGAATACCTGATGAACTTGAAATTAATTTCATGGTTTAGTCTGCAGAAGCTCACTTGGATGGACTTGCTGAAGGACTGCTCAGACGATGTAATTATTTTTGGGGACACATCATGCTTCAGAGCACCCTGGACCAGGCCCTAAATACCCTCTTGTCATCTTCATATTAACTGGAATTTAGTTTGAGACTCTGTTGATTGATCTTGGTTTGCTTTTGTCTCACAGAAATACATTTCTTAACACTTTGTAGCTAGGTGGGTGCTGGAACTTACTGAAGAGAAAGAAACAGGTTATTTGAATCCCAGGAACCAAAGAAATCTTTATTTTAACACTGTCTCTTATTCACTCTTTTTTTACCCTGTACATATGTATTTGTCTGAGGGGGGGAGGAAAGCACGTGAGTCTTTCAGATAATAATAATTCTTCCTGTGAAAAAAAGGATTGAGTCAATTTTATTTGGCACTGCTGGGTCAGAGGAAAGCTACCAGAGCCCAGCACCTCTGCAAATTGGGTCACTTATTTTAGTGGGCTGAGCCTGGAACAGGATGTCTAACTTTCAAGTATGAACACACTGGCCTTAATGGTTTCTAAATGGAAACTTAGGCTCCACAGATCTTCTGTTTGGGGAAGCTTTCTTCCTTCCCTGCTGAGTGAAGGCTTATTCCAGTCCCTATTTAATCTTACTCTTTAAAAAAAAAAAAAGGCACCTAAACAAAGATTAAAACCTCAGTAGCTGCTTGTGTTCACGTTACACTTTGGGCACTTCAGCAACTTTGCCAAAGATCCTTGTGACCAGGGACCTTTCAAGTCCCGTGTTCCCCATTTCTGAATGGCTGTGTTGCTTTGAGCTGGTGCCAAGGTGCAGCCGTGGGGCAGGGGCTCTGCTGCCACCATGCCAGAGCTTGCTCACACCACCAAAATGGCCCAGCTCTGATGTCTCCTAGAGGCAGCCTGAAGAGGAGGACTGCTCTTGCCCACAGGTCACCACACTGGCTGCTAGCTGAGAATGGAGGCACGGGCAGCTGCCAGTGCCTGGCTAGCTGGGACCGACATAGGGGTTCTGAGCACCCACAAGTTTAATTAGTCCTGACATAATTTCCTATGTCATTTATGCCATATTTTGAGCTGTGCAGAAGGAGAGCATGGGATTAGGCTCAGCCTGGCTCTCCCCTTCATGGAGGCATGCTCTCAAGTGGTCTGTGCCTTCTGCCCAAACGGTGCCAGCCAACAGGTTGCTCTTGCAGTGGCTGAGAAAAAAATGCAAAGAGAGTTATTTTGACCAACCCAGTAAAAGGGAAAGGAGACTCATCTCTGGTCATGAAATTCTTCAGCCTCCAGAAGTTTCCAGCCTCCATTTTCTTTTGCTCCCTTTCTCTTTTCCAGCCAGTGGGATCCCTGAGGGATGCAGCTCTCCCTGAGGGCTTTGCAGCCCTCTGACGCTCCCAAGAACTCTCAGCTCTGTCCACTGTGTAAAGAGCCCATGAAGTCAAAAAGAGGTGAGCATAGGGAGCTTTAAGAAGGGGACTGGCCTCTGGCAGCACTGTGGTACCTTTCACCTTGAGAAGGGAAGGGATAGGAAGACCAAAGCATGGATTTGGTATTGAGATGCAGGAAAAGCCTTTCATCTCGTGGACTGGCTGGGAGCCTGGCTTCGGTCTGGGAAGGGATGTGCTGTGCATTGTTTCTTAACAGGAAGTCTGTGAGGTGGCTTCCCTTGGCACAGCCAGGTGAAAGCCGGAGGGGTCTCTAGGCATGTAAGCATAAGATATGAGGCTTGGAGCAGCCTGAAGGGATGGTGCCAGCACCTACCCTCTCGTGGGTGCAGCACCAGGATACATCCCTTTCCTTGCCTCAGAAGCAGCTTTCTGTCCTACTTCAACCTCAGAAGTGCCCACAGGTTGCTGTGAAGGAGCTGTATCATCTCAAGTGCTTTGGGAGGTAATGTTTTTGGTAACTATATGTTGGGCTCTGGGTTGGTGCAGGAGGCAGCCCCAGCATTGGGAAAACCAGTGTCTGTGCGAAGGGCAGGGAAGTCTGGCGTGAAGCAGATGAGCGTGTCAGTGCTTATCAGGGTGAGTGGTGGTGAGCGCGGGCTCACTGTGTGTGCTGTGCCGGCAGGACCTGGGCTCGCTCCTGTGAAATTAGTTCATTAGCTCAGTGTGAACCCTCTCCCCACCCTGGCAGTGGGAACCTGTCGGTGCCTGGGCATCCCGCAGCCAACCCCACTGCCACAGCATTATCGCATCATTCTTTAGCATCCCCGAGCGGGTACTTGCGTGTTCACAGTTAGCACCCAGCACTGTGGGGTTCTGCCACAGAGCAGCTGCTTTCATAGCTGTAAATGTACAGCTTTCTCCATGGTTTAACACCCTTTTAAAAAATATAAAATCAAAGCAGATGGAGCCGGGCTACAAGCAGCTCAGTGTGTCCACCCTGTTTAGATGTGTTTGTTGGGCATCTCCCCATTTGGCCTCGGCCCCTGAGAGCTTTTAAAAGGATGTAAGACTGAAGTTCACTTATCTCCAGAGCCATTTTCTTTTGAGGGTTACTATTATACCTCAGAGGGTACGAAGCAAAGGATATTAAAAGGCAGATTGACTTTCCACCCTGATCCAATCTGGCAAAGCTGCAGAAATAAAAGAGTTAAGTTAGTACTTTCCTTCTCGTGCACTAACCTAATGTCACAAACAGTCACCCTGTCCTGTGCATCCCTCGGTGCATGAAACATGGGACACACTGTCCTCCTGTGGAGACAAGGTCTGTGCATTAGGCTTGCTATTTGTCAGCTCTGGAGGCTCGTGTTTGAGTCCTGTTGCTGGTTAAGATGGAGGTAGATTTATATGTGGGCACAATCCAGTTGCTGTTGTCCTGGGACATCTACTGTGCATTTATTTCATTTGGAGGAGGTATGTAATTCCTGACCTCTGTGGGCTGGCCCCTGTACCAGCTCTGTGGAGCATGTGAAGCTGTTGCAAAGCTTTGGGGTTTCAGCTCTGGAAAGAATATCCTGAATTTTCAGTTCAGAGTCTTCCTGCTCGGCTCCTGTGTGGCAGCCTTGGGAGCAGTTCTTGGGGAAATGCTGCAGGCCAAGGCTCAGCCCTTGGAAGCAAGCTAACAAACCTCCCCCATGTGCATTTAATTGAAGCTTTTCTTTTGGTTAGAAGTTTTGGAAAATGGTCATGTTTTGCAGTTCCTAGGAGATGAAGGGTGACACCTATTGATGTCTGGGGCTTGGCTGCCTCCAGGTGACTGTGTTAGTGCCCCTGGGCACAGCTAAACAATAGTAGTTCTGCTCAGATGACTGCCCAGAGGTAATATCTAGAGGGGTTTCTGAAAGACTGCATTCTGCCCCAGAGATGTGTCCGAGCACTTTTGTCTAGTTGCTCCCTGCAAATGCTGTAGTGAAATTGCTCCAGCCCAGGGAGGGGGATTGGGGCTGTCAGGGAGAAGATGTCCTCCCTGCCCTGCATACAGACCCACAGCATCCTCCTGGCTTTAGCTCTGGACTCTTCTCAGGGCCTCTGCAGGGCACCAGCTCCTCGCTGGGGACTGCATGGGGCAGATTGCTGTTCCCTCCATTGGCACCTGGGCTGTGGCCACCACCAGCACCATCATGTAGTGCTTGAGCACCGGCCTCAACACAGGTGAATGCAAGGCTCTGCTTCTTTCAGGCCTTGTGAGAACAGAGAGCTCTTGAATCCTGACCTTCAAACCTCATCCCCCTTCACCACTCTTCCCTTCAGTTCCTGTTGCTGCCCAGATTTTCCCAGCAGCTGTCCCCTGCCTCACTGGCTTTGCACCTAGATCAATCTCTCTGCATCTGTGAAGTGACCCCCAAGGTCCTCCTTGAGTGCCAGCTTTGCCACAGCCTCCAGTGCCTGATCCCAATGATCTGTGTAGCTCTCTCTGCCTGTGCCTGATGGAGGGAGTTCGAGGCATGTACAGCTCCCCTGGGCTTTGGTGGTCCTGCTGCCATGGGCTTGAGCGTCGTAGGGCTCAGACCTTTCCTCTTTCCATTTGAAACCCTCCAAGCACAAACAGGGCTGGTAAAGGGTAATAGTGTTATGTAGCAGTTTAGAAGAAAGAGATCTGACAGCCCCCGTTGAATGTGACCTGAATGCACAGCCATGTTCCCTTTCCTCCCTGCATGCAGCGACCCCCTGCTCCTTAGGGCATAAATTACTTATTATTCCCTATAGAATTGAGGGCATGGTTAATTCACCAACCCGTTCCTGCTGCCCAGCAAAAATGATGACGCTCTCTCTCCTCCCCTGGCTAGCAGAGAGCTTGGTACGTGTGCCTGCCTGATGAAAGCATGCAGAGGCTTTTCATTTTCAGGCCTTCTGCTTATTTCTGAGTCTTAGGTCTTGTCTGACTCTTCAGTAGAACAAGCAAGGTGCAAATGTTGGAATATTTGCAAATGGAAGTCAGAGCAGATGTCCAAACACCTTTCTTGTAGTAACTGGAATTGCTGGCCACAGGAGGCAAACGGGGATTTCCTGGTCTGAATTCCTTCTGACCATGTGTGACTTTGTTTCAAGCAGCCACTCACATTCAGCATCTCCTGGGTCCCATCTGGAGCCTGAGTGGGAAATTGTGCTCCTAGCAGTATTTTGAGATGTAAAAATCACTAGTGTGGAATGGCTGTGAAGGATGCTCAGTGCACAGTGAACAGGCTAGACAAAATATGTCCTTAGGGCTCACCACTGTGTGAGCGAGGCAGTGTGATGTGTGATTTGTGGGCTATTAGTAATTCAACAAAGAGACTGCAGTGGGGCTCAGTGGAGGACTCACACTGGACCTGAAAAAGCTTCTGTAACATTATCATGGAGACCACTTCTCCCTGGGAGGGATCCAAAACATCATTTGTAGAGCTTGATTCATGTCTTAAATCATGGGGCACGTGATGGGCTACATTCACTTAAGCTGTCTTTTCTGCATCCTTCCTGGAAACTCATCTAATAAGAGCTGGCCTCTGGCACACCAAGGTTCAAACATCCATTGTTTGTTAATTGCTGGCAGTAGAAGTGCTTTTATGCCTTGAAATGTGGAATCCCTTCCTAGAACTGCACTGGGGACTAATAAAAGCCAGTGCCAGGTTTAATATATGCTATCTCACAAATTATCTGGATTAAATACAAGAACTGTGTACTGCCAGAGAGGGGATATTCCCATCTTAACATTGCTTCTGGGCCATGGAGATCCCAAGACACTGGACCTGAAAATTATGATTCTCTTATGTGTGTGGGAGGGGTTTGGCAGGAGTGCTTGGAAGTGGTCATATTTGCCAGAGCTAGAGAATTAATTGCCATAAAAACTGTGGTTTTGTAACCAATAGTTACAGCTGCAGGAAAGATCAGAAAGCATCCGAATAAATCAAATTAACTACCTCCTGCTTCATCCGTATGAGAGCAGAACCTTTCAGGGTAAGATTTAAACCACAATGTGGTTGACCTTTAACTGATTCATCTACAAAATGAGGAGAGTGGAAAGTCCAGAAATACAACTAAAACGGCAGACAGTGGGGACTGCTGTGCTGGGTTATGTGAGGAGGATGGTCTCTGTCAAGGGCATATAAATCCAGAGGTGGGCAATGAGGTAGCCTTCTACTGCAAAAATATCACAAACTCATAGAGGCCATTGCGCTGTGCAGTCCAACCACCCAGGTTATTGGACAGGCAATGGTCTTTGTTAAGTGCTGCACTAGTCCACACCTTGACTTGCTTGCTCCTGACCCTGACTCTGATACTTCTGATGCCCTAAGGCAGAGGGTTTGCCTCCCCTTGTAGCTCATGACTCTCAGCGTTTCCCCGTCCCCATCTCGCTCTGGCTGTTGTTCTACACATGAGCCTTAGAATGATGTTGTGAATCCCGACTCACCCCTTTCCTTCCAAATTTTGCACTACTTTCTGCTGCGTGCCGGTGAGGAACGTTGGCCTTGTAATTATTTTCTCACTTTTTCCCTTTCCTCCCTCCTGCTGAGAGACACACGCCTTCCCCAGGTCCCTTGCCTCAGGAGCCCGGGGGATGGGGCAGCGCTGCAGGCTCCGCGGGCCACCTCTCCTTCAGGAGATTGCGGTGCTGGACAGCTCCGCAGGGCTGCGTCCCCCAGGCCCCTCTCCCGGGACACCCTCCTCCCTCCCTCCCTTTAGAGCCTCAGCTCTGCCTCCTCCTCCCTGCAGTTGCCCTCTGTGCCTGTGTCCCTCCTACCAAGTGCAATGAGGAAATGGGCAGAGGGCAGCCCAGAAGGAGGGGGACACAAAGAGCCCTGCAAATGATGGGGAGGATGCATGTGGTGGTGGCGGTAAGGATGAGCCGAGACTAGGGATATTGAGGATGAGAGACCAAACGCTGCCACCTCTCCCAGGGTATCCCTGCCTTCTTCTGCCTGCACTTGCCCTCTGTGCCTGTGTCCCTCCTACAAAGTGCAATGAGAAAATGGACAGTGGACAGCATCCCCCATGCCCCCCTCCTGGGACACTTCCCCTCCCACCCTCTCTCTCTTTAGAACATCATCTCTGCCTTCTCCTGCAGCACTTGCCCTCTGTGCCTCTGTCCCTCCTACTAAGTGCAATGAGGAGATGGGCAGGGGGCAGCCCAGGAGGAGAGGAACACAAAGAGACGTTTATGGGGAGCCCTGAAAGAGAAAGGGGGATGCATCGGGGGGGGGGGGGGGGGGTGCGAGGGTGGAGGGAAGGGGGCAGGGGTGAGCCAAGGCTGACCAGCAGAGGGTTTACCCCAGGGATATTGAGGATGAGGGACTAAACGCTGCCACGTCTCCCAGGCTGTTGTAGCCCAATGCTTAGGAGGTGGAGCAGCTGCTGCTGGAAGGTACATGAAGGCCTCAGGACTGGTCTGCTGGCAATATGTCCCTCCATCAGAAGGACTTCCTTTCCTACACCTCCTGTTGCCTAATCTCCCAGTAAGGTGGATTTCAAGTAAATTTTGGTGCTGCTGGGATTCTGGCCCGAGGCTGGGAGAGTTTCCAGTTTTCCCTGTCTTCTTCCCAGCAATTGAGACCATGAGGTGCTGGGGAGCAGGCCTGGGGGAACTGATGCCCAGAGCCATGGTGTGTTCCTGTCCCAGGGCTATTGGCACCTGAAGGAGGGATAAAAGGAGAACCCTTCCTGAAATGCAGTCTTCTGCCTGTGGTGGCATGGCCAGGGCAGAGACAGTGCACTGCAAAGGGTTGGGCTCTTGCTCAGCTTGGTGACGTCCCACTTTTGTCTCCTCACAGGCCAACCCCGCTCCCATTATCGTGAACACAGACTCGCTGGAACAAGGGCTCTCTGTAAGTCTCCTGGTTTTGTTTCACTTCCTTTGAACAAGCAGTGCATTTTCTCTGCTCGGTGATGCAGGGAAGGCTCCTCCAGCCCAAGGAGGCCCCGACAAGGTGGCAGAGGAGCCTGGTACCTGCACCACTTCCCCCGCAGCATATCCCAGCCCCAAACCTCACAGGGGCTGGGTGATGCTGAGCAGAGCCAAGGCTAACAGCAAGCAATTCTGGGGCTCCAACACAGGGAGGGTACAAGGCAGGAGGCACTCAGAGGGGCACACTGTGGGGTAAAGAGGCATCATAGGAGCAGTAGGAGCTGGGATGGCTGCATTCAGGGTTACCCACATAGCCATTTCCTTGCCATCCCATGCAGAATGGCTGCAAGGCTCTGCTGGGTGTTCCTCCACTGCCTCAGTCCCCTTCAGCAGCCTCATCCCCCTTCAGCAGCCTCATCCCCTCAGGAGGGAGGCAGGGCTTTCTGGGTGCTCGTTGGCATCTCACTTGCTGGTCCTCAGGGCAGCAGGACCCATCAGATGCTGCTCCTCTCACAGTCAAGGCTGTCAGCAGCTGAGCAGTGCTTGGTGACTGTGAGTGTCTGCAACCACGGTGCATTTGGGACTCTTGACATAGTGTAAAGATAATCCTCCTTGGTTTGTTACAGAGATGGGTTACACACTGCTGCATCCCTTCTCAGACCATTTGTGAATCATTGCTGCTGGGGGATGGAGGCAGCAGGATGGGCAGTGTGGATTTCTGCAGCACTGTCTCTGTGCTCGTGGGGTTCTTCCTGTTTATTTTCCCCAAAGGGAGCTCAGTTGACGGCTTGCCAGGGCTGGGTGCTTTGCACCTGTTTTTCATCTGATGCAGCAAATTTCATCTGCCTCCCACGTTAATGAAGTGGCATTAGGACTGGGGTTGGTTTGTCTTTGGAGTCATGGTAGAGGGCTGCAGGTGACTTCTGGTGGTTGAACCTTCCTTGTAAAGAACTTCACATCTCAGCCCACAGCCTGTGGTGGGGTCAACGTGTCACCCCTTTTCCCGGTGCCTTGGCCGCAGCAACTTCTTGCCATGCTGGATGGGAGCTCCCTTCCTGCAGCCTCTGGGGTGCGTTTGGCTGGGCTTCAGGAGCTGCTCTGAACCCCTGGCAGGCACCAGCATCACCCTAGAGATGGCAGTCACCTACCGCCATCCATCCAGCCCCAGCAGCACATGCTAGGAGGGAACTGCCTTGCAGTGGTCAAAAAGAAGGGGCAGGTTGTTGCTGTGTCTGCTGGGTGGAGCAGAAACTATCAGCCCCATGTTGGGACATGTGCCACCTACAGGGTGCCCAGAGGAGCATGTACCCAGGGCAAGAGAGTCATCTCACTTTGATTACGCTCAGCTTCCAGTCTGGAAACCCTCTTTCCTTCTACTTCATGTCATAACAGCACAGAAACAAACACTGCTCCATCCTTTCTTTCTCTGGGGTGCCAGGTTCCTCAGGCTCCAGGGAAGACACACCCCAAAATCTCCCATTCAGCAGTTTCCCAGGTCAGCAAAGGAGCCACACCAGGGGCTTGCTGCAGAAAAGCACACCAAAATGGCAAATCTGGAAACATGATTTTATACATACTCAAAAGCTTAAGCCTGTTGGTACAGTATGTATTTAGAAGGGTTAAAGTCACATCTTCTAGTCTTTAATTACTTAACTATTCAATGCTTTCCTTAATGATAAACAGATGGATGTAGTCTCGTTCCTTCCTGTTCTAGCTCCATTGATTGCATTGGACTAGCTGCTGGGCTGAATTTGGCCCCGGCTGTTTATCAAGAAGTCTGCTCCACATTTCAGTCTCTCTGTCCACCCACTTCCATCCCCTGAGCATGTGACATCAGCAGCACTGTAAGGTACGAGCTGCAGCACTGGGTCCCACTCACCACTCAGGCCAGGCCTGAGCTCTTCTGCTTTGTGCAGAGCCCAGCACCTGCAGGGTGTAAAAGCCCGAATAAATTCTTATAAAATTCATGCTATATTAAAAGCATCCCTTGAAGGATAAGGATGGGTGATGGGGATCATTGCTCACAGTTTCTCCCCTTGGTGTATTTTGCCCAGGAATTCCATAGTGTGGAAACAGAGATCAGGCCCAGCCAGCATGGGTTTAGGAGGGGCAGGTCCTGCCTGACCAACCTGATGTCCTTTTATGACCATGTGACTCGCCTGGTGGATGAGAGGAAGGCTGTGGATGTGGTATACCTGGACTTTAGCAAGGCCTTTGACACTGTCCCCCACAGTAGACTCCTAAAGAAGCTGTCAGCCCGTGGCTTAGATGGGAGCACTCTGTGCTGGGTTAGGAATTGGCTGGATGGCCGAGCCCAGAGAGTGGTGGTGAATGGTGTCTCATCCAGTTGGCGGCCGGTCACCAGTGGTGTCCCCCAGGGATCGGTGTTGGGTCCGGTCCTGTTTAATATCTTTATAGATGATCTGGATGAGGGGATTGAGTCCATCATCAGCAAGTTTGCAGATGATACCAAACTGGGAAGAAGGGTTGATCTGTTAGAAGGTAGGATGGCCCTGCAGAGGGACCTGGACAGATTGGAGAGATGGGCCGATTCCAATGGGATGATGTTTAATAAGTCCAAATGTCGGGTACTTCATTTTGGACACAACAATCCCATGCAGAGCTACAGACTGGGGACAGAGTGGCTGGAGATTAGTGAGGCAGAAAAGGACCTGGGAGTGCTGGTTGACAGGAAGCTCAACATGAGCCAGCAGTGTGCCCAGGTGGCCAAGAAGGCCAATGGCATTCTGGCCTGCATCAGGAATAGTGTGGTGAGCAGAACCAGAGAAGTTATCGTCCCCCTGTACTCGGCACTAGTCAGACCTCATCTGGAATACTGTGTACAGTTCTGGGCCCCCCAGTTTGGGAAAGATGTCAGGATACTGGAATGTGTTCAGAGGAGGGCAACGAAGATGGTAAAGGGGCTGGAGCATAAGCCCTATGAGGAGCGACTGAGGGAGTTGGGGCTCTTTAGTCTAAAGAAGAGGAGGCTCAGGGGAGACCTCATTGCTCTCTACAGCTACCTGAAAGGAGGTTGTAGTCGGTCAGGGGTTGGTCTCTTCTCTCAGGTGACCAGTGACAGAACTAGAGGGCATGGACTCAAGCTTCGTCAGGGAAAGTTTAGGCTTGATGTGAGGAAGAAGTTCTTTACTGAAAGGGTGATTGGCCATTGGAATGCGTTGCCCAGGGAGGTGGTGGAGTCGCCGACCCTGGAGGTGTTTAAGGGGAGATTGGATGTGGCACTGAGTGCCATGGTCTAGATGATGGTTGGTGTTAGTGTTGGGTTATAGGTTGGACTTGATGATCTCAGAGGTCCTTTCCAACCTTGTCATACTGTGATACTGTGATACTGTGAAACAGAGCGTCAGAAACCGAGTTCCCGTGGCAGATAAGGTCTCTGCATTTCAGAGCTGCCTCTCTGAAGCTGAAACAACTAATTGCACAGGGTGCATGGCAACTGCTGCCCGGCAATCACAAAGAGAGCAGGAAATGTCGCTCCAAAGTCCTTGGGGAGATGAAGGTCTCATAGCCTGGGCGCAGCCCTCCTTTGGTGTCCTACTGCCCAGCAGGGAGGTGCCACTGCCTCCTCGATCTGTAAAAGCCAGGTCTGTGGAAGTCAGGTGCTTCCCAAGCTTGATCCCAGCCAACAAGCACCACAGGAGCCGCGGCTCTGCCACTGGTGAGCACAGAGGCAACCTCCTTGTGCAGCACTGGCTCTGCTGCCAGGGTCCCCAGCCGTGGTTGCTGCAGGGTGGGGTCAGCGGAGATGGCCACTACAGTCCAGTGCATTTAAGCAGGGCAAAACTTGCTTGTAAGCCTGAAAAACTCAAAACTAAACTGCCACCTTCGCACCTTTTGTCGCAAGCCCTGGCAGTGGCACATCCCGCTGCCAGTTCCTACAGACAGCATGGCTGCAGAGCCCTCCCAGCTGTGTGCTGGGGCTGTCAGGCTTCAAACCTCTTCCTTCTCAGCAGGCTCATTCCTGTGGCCCTCTGGCAAAAGGCTGACCAGCAATATGGCATTTATTTGCTTTGTGCGCAAGGCAAGCGCCATAGGCAACGCACGTGAGGGGGTTGAGACCAGGAAGCAAGTCAGTAGGTCTCAGAGCTGCAGCAGGACACGTGGATGCAGGGAGGTAAAGGGAGGGAGCTCTTGACCTATTTTCTCTGGGCCCCCTGCCATGTACAGGCAGAGAGAGCTCTCCCTCGCTCTTTCGGCAGTGCTGCCAGTGCCCACGCCAGGGAGGAGGTGTCCATTGCACCCCCTGCACAGGGCTGCTCTCCTTTGCCCTGGCTAGGGCAGGTCCTGGTGCCTGTCCCCATCATGTCCTAACCACAAGATCTGGGCTAGGTCCTGCTTCAAAAGTGGCTGCAGGCAGCATTATCCTTCCTGCAGGTTATTTCCTCTTGCAGCCTGGTGAGTTATTTGGGTTAGGCTTGAGGAACCCCATCTTAGTCTTTTAAATTTGGCCTAATTTTTTATTTAATGAAAACCAAACCTAAATCCTGACTCTCTGGCAAATTGCAAAGCGCATTCCACGTGCACTGGTGCGGTGTTGGCCAGCAGAGCCTGCAGACAGCTTGCAGTAGCTCTGGAAGGTGTGTGCTCTTCTGTTTATCAAATGAGTGTTAACTCTGCAGCCTTCTGTTGATGATTTAAATGTCATCATCACTATTTCCCTGCTGCTCAAAACACAAAAGGGAAACAAAGGCCAGCAAAGGGGAACTCTTCCTGAGCCCTCAGGTGGGCTTGCTGTGTAGGAAAAGCATGAAAAAAAATACCCTTTCTCTTTTCCATGAGAAATCGGACGATACTTAGGATGAGGATTCTCTGGGAACAACTAATTAGCCCCTGACACCCCCATCAGCTCCACAACTGTTACACGGGGAGACAGGAGCAGGGTGGAGCATGGTCTTCCTGCCCTGGGGCAATGGAGACGAGCATGTCCCCACTGAACCTGTAGTGCTGAGAGGGTCCCTAACAGTAGCTGGGAAGGACAATGGTGAAGGAGAGGGGGGAACAGCCTGTGGCAGAGCCAGGTCTCTGCAGCTCCAGTGGGTGCCGTGGGGCGGTTTTGCTGTCTGTGAGTGACTGGTATTCAATTTTCCAACACTGGAACATTTGCTTTGTTGGCTTGTTCCCTTGGTTACATGGTATATATTAAGTTCTCCATTTGGCTCCCTTATGCAATTAATTGGCATTCTGTTGCATGGATTTTGGAAACATAATCAGAGCTAAAACAAAGTCCTGGCTGACCCCAACCTGCCTGGCCACAGCAGGGCGCTCCCAGCACGTGCTGCAACAGGCAAGCACCAACACCACTTGCTTTCAGGGACCAATGCAAAACAGCACTCAGCATCGGCCACCCTGAGATTTGAGGACTGGGGATATCCCAGACTCACCTGCCTGGCAGCAGAGTGCCTGATGGGGTTGCGTGCTGGGATGTCCCTACACCCTGGGTCCTTGCCGGCAGCGGCTGCTTGCTTGGCGGTGCTCACACACTGCTGGCTCTCTCTGCGGCTCACAGATTGTCAAAGTTTTCTGCACATCCCCATCCTGTAGGTATGTATGTGCTGTTCCTCTGCGGTTGTGGGTGTGCATATGGCTGGCTGTGTGGCAACTGTGTTGAATGCCAAAGCAGAGAGGACAATGTGTGTAGTAGCGAAGGGTGCCAAGAATCTGAGTTGCTGGAAAGCTGGGGAGAGGCAACACCACACCCCACGCACTGGGCTACCAACTGTGGAGACGAGATGCACCCGGAGGCTGCGGGGAGGGAGGCTGTGAGGGCGGCACAGGCCAGCAAGCCAGCTTCTCTCAGGATTAGTCAATACAGTAGGATGCGAGGAGGAAAAGGCAGCCCATGGCAGAGAGGGACCCTGTGGCGAGGGAAGTGATGCTCCCCTGCCTGTGGCAGCAAGACCCTGGGTAGTGCTGTAGCAGGAGTTGGCACCCTGTCCCTCCAAGGCTGTTGGCATCCTGTTGCAGGTTAATCTACCCACTTCCAGTGCTTTTCTGCTGAGGAGTTCAGTGCAAGAGCTGATGAAAGCCTTTCCCAATGTGCTGGGAGGATCAGAGCATCCTAATACTGAAATGACTGAATGTCCCGACCCTGAATCATGCCCTGAAATCTTCCCGTGGCTGAGAGGCAGCAGGCACAGAGCACATCCGAGGAGGGATGACCCTCTCAGACTGTGTTCTTTGCAGCCTCTGTGCTCCAGACTCTCTCCAGCTTCATCCTTCTTGAAGTACAGTACCCACAACAGGGTGGGGGATTGTTCTGGCCTCACCAGGGCTAAACCAGGCTGGGGATGAGGGGTTGTGTATCTCAGGTGGCACAGCACAATCCCAGGTCCTGGCACACAGAACTGCTCTTCCACTGGGGCACCTGATTATTCCCACCTAGAAAATCTCCAGTTTCCTTGTCCTACCTCAGAGCCATCTTGCTGAGTTTCCTTCTGTGGTGCCAGATGATGGCTTTAGCATAAGTGCCATTTGCTTTCCCCTCTATCTAATGACGCAGCATTGTGGAGTTTTGAAGGATCACCTGGCTGTGCTTCCACAGGGATGGATAGCAGGGAGCTGGGCAAGCAGGACACAACTAGTGTGCTGGTGCCAGATACGGGGAATTGTGTCCAGACAAAGCCATGGAAGCTTTGGTTTGAGATATGGAGTTTTTACAGAAAGTGGCTTCATACGATCTACAAGCCATCAATTAATGGTGGCGGTAAAATCCACATGAGGTACTCTGCATGTTGTTCAGGGGCCACAGGCAGAGACAGGGCTGTATGATGGAAGAAGCACTTGCCTGCTGAGCCCCAGGTCCCACCACCTCTGCCGTGCCATACAGAACTGATTGCATCCTGTCTCTCGTTTCCCAGAGTGTCTCAAATTGTGAGGTTGAGTCCAGTCCCCTCCGAAACAGTTGCTGTTGAGTGTAAAGCTCTGGATGTTCCAATAGCCAATTGTTTTGCAAATCTTGCTTAATTTTAGACCTTGGCAGCTGTTTATTGCCTGATCCTGATGACCCGGAGTGAAACTGCCACTTTATTTTCCTGTTCATTGTTGCTTATGGGGAAAACGGAAGTATTTGACCTGTCCATTTCCCATTTCTTATTTTAGAGACTACAGTTTCACTCCTTTTGTTTTAAGCCATTACATTTCCCAGAGCCCTGCTTTCACACTCTGGGTATGGGAGACCTTTAAGTGTAGCGATCAGTGTGGCATACAGCATTGAGACAGGCTGCACCGCTTTTTTATGTAAGGGCATCACAATGTTTTCCCTCTTACTGTGCCCCACACTTGCACCTTGTTTTCTTTGCACCCAGCTAATTCGGCAGAATACATTATTCTGAATTCCCGGTTAACACAGTCATTCTACTAAAAGATTTAAAAGACATAAGCTGCTAAAGGTGTTTATTATGTTATTATGTACATTTTTTTCCTTTAAATGAACCGACCCCCTTTCTTTCCTTCCTGCAGCAGTGAATTCCTGAGGTTAATTACATGCTGCGTTACAAAGGCATTATTTCTTTTTGTGCCTTCAGTTGTGTTCTTTTTCATGGCTGGAGAAATGAGCCAGGAGAATAAAGGCTTTGCGCTGAAGTGCATTAAAGTCAGTGGGTTTTGGTGTATGCCCAGAAAGAAAAACAGCGCATGGTTTAATCCCAGGGCAGGCTCAAGTGATTGCATTTAAGGTTTTTTCAGCAGTGATGGCACAGCTTTTAGATTGGATTCTTGATAGTCAGCTATCAGAGGGGAAAAGCAAATCCCCCTGGGACCAGCACAGAGCCATAATGCCCTGTCTCCCTCTCCTCAGGTGAACGGCAGCGATGGTATGTTCAAATATGAGGAGATCGTCTTGGAAAGGGTAAGTGCTCTTCACTCGCCCGCCAGCAGCCTTCGCTACCTCTTCCCATTCGCATTCCCACCGGTGCAGCCGGCACCCTTCACATCCCCACGCCAGCTGATGGGGAGAGGTCGGTCTCTGCTCCTTGCTCTCCCCAGAGGCTTTTGGAGGTGTTGCAATTGCCTTCTCTGAACAGCCCCCGCGATGCAGGGAGAGGTGGGCTTGCTGCTCCCCACCCCCGGCAGACCCCTCCAGAAGGGAGGGAGGAGGGCTTCTCCCTCACCTCCTTCATTCACACCCTTACCCCCACAAACCCACCGGTGCGGAGCCAGGGGGGGGAGGCTCTTTGTCACCAACTTTGCCAGAAGATGGAGGTGCAGAGAGCTCTGCTTGAGCAGGTGCACAGGCAGGCACACCCCACAGCTGGGGATCGGAGACCAATGCCTCCCCACCACCAAGCTCCCTGTTACTTTGGGGTACGCAGACCAGGGTTACTAAGCAGCAAGGACAGGTTTTCTAGTGAACTGGACCACAGCAAGAGGAGTTTCTGCTTGAGCCTTTTTCTGTCTGTTGGCAAAGCAGAGCTGATGGTGTGCACCACACCAGCCATGGCTAAAATTAGCTCCTCCCACAGATGGGGCTTATCCAGGGGTGAGCCGGCACCATGCAGGGCAAGGAGGGCTTTTCCGTGGCACCCAGGGAGTGGGGGGGCTGAAGGGATGGAGAGGGAAAAGCTGGCTGAAGGCTTACTCTGAGAGGTGGGCACAGCCCTGCTGAGTGGGGGTGGCCGGGGTGGGAGGCTGCCCACATTGCTCCATGGCACACCTTGCCTCCTCCTCACTGCCACGCCGGGTGGTTTGGCCCTGCTGCGTGGCCAGCGTCACAGGGGAAGACACATCGCTCATTATTCTGTTCCTCTCTGCTTTTAGTCATCTCCCTCCTCCCCTTGGCTCTGCATCACAAAGGTGGGTGGACGGAAGGTTATCTGGGGCTGCCGCCTCACCCACCGCTTCCCCAGCGCGCCTGACAAAACCAGCCCAGGGATGCTTCCTTTTTGGGCTGAGTGCTTCTCACTCCAGGCCCAATTTAGAGGCAAAAGCCTTGTTTTCAGGGATTCTTCCAAGCATCCTCTGTCCTCAGCTCTCAGCAGGAGCAGGGGGGAAGCTGGCAGGGTCTCACAAGAGAGGCAGTACTCATTGCTGCACCCATTTCATAGCCCCAGGCAGTGAGAAACTATAAGGGAATTTCAGTGCTCAGCAGCCAGGGCCAGCATGGACCAGACCCAGCTCCTTCACCTGGTCCCCAGTGGGATCCAACAGCCCCATCTTACTGCAGAAGCACCCTAATGCCTGCAGGTGAGGCTGTCCCTTTGCTGGGGTGTTTGGCTCTCAGAAACTACCTCAGTGTACCCCAAAATTACTCCTCTGTCACTGTTATTAATTCTTGTCCTTGTTGTAAAGAAAAGGGCAAATACAGCAATATGTGGGGGGCAGTAACCGAGGAAGTCCTGTCTGCAGAGGGATGTGACTTTATGTTTACCCACCATACCTGTGTCTGCAGCAGGAGCTGCCCCTATGTCATGTCTACATCAACCCCAATGCCAGCTAAGAAATCCCTTTTCAGGGTTTATCAAAATAAAAATAAACATCTCCCAGATCATTTCCAGGTTTTGTGGCCAGCATTGGAGCACACCCTTACATAGACAGGTACAATGAATGGCCTGAGACCATTTTGCACAGTCTCACCTGCCTTGCTGGAGCCAGTCTGGGTCTCTGGTGACAGTAGGAAGCTTTTTTGAACTGGGCAATGGATAACAGCATCCAGCTTAGAGGAAGGAGAGCAGCGAGCATCCAGGAGCATTGGCATAATTAGAGACATTGATGACTCCCAGAGGTGCTACGTGGCCCCACGTCATGAATGGCATAAAGTCAGAGTGAAGACCTCTGTGTCACTGCAAGAGCTGATGATGATCCCAAACTGCTGGGGAGAAGTGCGAGCCTCAGCTGGCTGCTGGTGATGATTCTGAGAAGCCTGAGCACCAACGTGGCCCTCCAGGCCACATGTCCCCCAGAAGGGCAGAGCTCCCCATCGCCTGCCTCTGAGCAGCAGGGCTGTGGGCAGCCAGGATAGTGCTTGGCCCAAGCCCATTTGTATATGAGAGAGGCGGGCACAATAGGATGTGACTAAGTGTCAGCTCTTCCACATGAGAAAACAAGGCAAGGAGCCATCTGATTTTTAAGGCAGAGCAGAAAAAGCAGGAATTGTCTACTCGCATCAAGCACAGAGCTGGAAGCAGTGACTGCGAGTGTGTCACTAATGGGGATCCTGTAGGCGGGAGAGACAGTGCAGGGCCATGGACGCTCATCCTGGGATGTTGCCAGGATGGGGCTGGAGCACAGCACAGCCCCTGCATCTCCCTCAGGCAGAATTCAGCAGGGTGAAGCTTAAATGATACTTCAGGCATGTCTGGGAGGGGAAACTGGGGGCACCACTTCATCCCGACAGCTCTCTTCACCCAATCCTGCAAATTTTGGCATCAGTGCTGCTGGTCCCTGGGTTGGCTCTGTGCCGGGGCTGCATCCCAGAGTGTGGGGCAGAGGTGGGATGCTGGTAACTGTCGCAAGCCCCAATGCTCTGTGGGCTGCAGCATCAGTGTCTCCTCATGGGAAGAAGCCAGCGAGGGGAGGTTTTCTTCGCCAAGGACCACCCCCTCTTCTCCCAGCTCACCGCCTGCCTCAGAGTTGAGTCTCTCGGCAGAGATGCGGTGGTGAGGGAGGTCCTCAGTGGCTCCCACTCTTCCACTCCATCTGTTCGGTGCTCCACGCTGCTGCACCGCGTGCCTTGGCTGATGAGCGCCAGCCTCCCCTCCAGCCGTGCATCCCTCTGCCCCCTGAGCCGGACTCCCTGGGGTGCGACAGATGCTGTAAGGGCTCCGGCGCCCCAGGCAGCCGAGACCTGCGAGGAACCACTTCGGGAGGGCCAGCAGCAAGTTGTTGCCTACAGGGAAAAGACACCGTGTTTGATTTTCCACAGGGTAACTCTGGCCTCGGTTTCAGCATAGCAGGAGGAATCGACAACCCCCACATTCCAGATGACCCAGGTATCTTCATCACCAAAATCATCCCCGGGGGAGCAGCAGCCATGGATGGCCGTCTAGGGTGAGTGTACAGGGCTGGGGAAGTAACCCCATCAGGGTGTAACCCAGAATTTCTCCAGGGACCCTCTAGGCAGCTCCTGCCCCTCTTCCCTGCCATGATCCCTGGCCTGGCCCCAGTCCCTTCCCCACAGCCACATCCCCTTAGTGCTGGGATGCTGCGATCCCCTGCCACCACCCTCCCATCTGTAGCCACCCCTCTTCTCCCTATGCCAGGCTCCATCTCCCATCCTTCACCCCCATAGCTCAGGGCAGGATCCAGCCTTTCCCCTCATCTCCTGTCTCCACCAGGATCACACTATGGGGACCAGCCCTGCTGTCTTGCACTTCTGGAGGGACCCCACTCTCAGCCTGACAGGGCAGGATCTGGCCAACTTGAGCAGTTCTCCTTTGCACAAGGATCTGCACAGCCAGAGGAGGGTGGCAGAAGTGTCCAGAGGAGGGTGGCACAGGCTGGAACTTCCCCAGGAGAGCTCAGAGCCATCCTGTGCCCACAGGGTGAACGACTGCGTCCTGCGGGTGAATGACGTGGATGTCTCCGAGGTGGTGCACAGCAAAGCTGTGGAGGCCCTGAAGGAAGCAGGACCTGTGGTGCGGCTTGTGGTGCGCCGCCGGCAGCCCCCGCCAGAGACCATCATGGAGGTCAACCTCATGAAGGGCCCCAAAGGTGAACCCCCTCACTCTGCTCACAGGACCGGAGTGTCCTGCTGCTCCACAGGACAGTGCGGGGTGACCATGGGGATGCCACGGGATGCAAGGCAGCATCATGGGTGTTGTGGGATTCAAGGTGGCAGCGCCACAGTGCAACGTGCCACAGGATGACCCAGTAGCATGGAATGCTATGGGATGTGGGACAGCCCCATGGTGCAGCCGTCTAGATGGCTACACTGTCACTGTGCAGCATGTGGCCCATTGCCTGCCAGGTTTGGGGCAGGGTGGGAAGCCCAGTGAGGCAGAGGGGCTGTAGTGCCAGCCCAGGGCTCCGTCCATCTGTCTGTCCTTCAGCCCTCACCTGCCGTCTCTCACCTCTTAGGCCTGGGGTTCAGCATCGCCGGGGGCATTGGGAACCAGCACATCCCTGGGGACAACAGCATCTATATCACCAAAATCATCGAGGGAGGTGCTGCCCAGAAGGATGGCCGTCTGCAGATTGGGGACCGGCTGCTCGCGGTAAGCCTCATGCCTGCAGCCAGCTGCAAGGCAAAGCCAGGCAGTCTCTGCCGTGCTGCAGTGCTGATCCTGAACCTCAGCACCCCTCCTTCCAGCAGCCCTGCACCCCTTTCTGTGGTCCCTGCTGGAATGGTGCTGTGTGAGGGTCAGGCGCAGCACCGGCTGCAGGCAGGAGAGTCAAACCCATGGAGATGGGACGCTGTTTCAGGAGCTACTGCAGCACCTACCCTGTGGGAAACTGCTCCACTCCTGCAGGGCTGCCTGCCCTCCTGGCCTGGAGCCACATCACCCAGCCCCTTCCCTCCGGCAGGTGAATAATACGAACCTACAGGACGTGCGGCACGAGGAGGCAGTGGCTGCCCTGAAGAACACCTCTGACATGGTGTACCTGAAAGTGGCCAAGCCTGGCAACATCCACCTCAACGACATGTACGCGCCCCCTGACTACGCCAGCAGTACGTACGCCACTGGCCACTGGCGGAGCAGCCTGAGCCCTGCAGGGCTGGGGGGAATGGAACATGCTGGGGCAGCGGGCAACGCTGGGCTGGTCTCCGTGTCTGTGTTGTGGGTGGATTTCTGTTCCTGATGCCCTTTTCCTCCCCTGCAGCCTTCTCAGCTTTGGCTGACAACCACATAAGCCATAACTCCAGTCTGGGCTACCTGGGCAGCGTTGAGAGCAAGCCTGCCTACCCTGTCCCTCCCCAGGTGACTCCGTCCCGGTACTCGCCCATCCCTCGGCACATGATTGGGGATGAGGACTTCACCAGGTAAGTACCAGGCATAAGCATCCCTGCTCCTTCTCCTTCCCTCTTTCCCTCCCTGGATTTTTGACCTCTTCCTCCCTGCTGGTGCAACACCTCAGCCAAAAACCTGTTTGTGTGTGCGTGAGGCAAAGCTTGAGGTTCCCACAGTGAACTCCATGCTCACCCCCCCAAGACCAGCCCTACTGTGTCACTCCCTGGTGCTCTGCATTACCCTGCTTCCCCATTTTCCCCTCGTGCTCCTCCCCGAGGCTTACACACCTGCCATTTCAGCTTCACACTCTTACTTGTTTTATGATACCTGGAATTGAAGTTGTTCCCTGCCCTCACAGCTGCGAGCCAGCTGTACCCAAGTCAGGGGTGAGATGCTGGGAGGGGCACAAGCCTGGGTATAAGTAGGGTTCCCTCCTCCTGCACTCCTTGACCTCAGCATCCCAAACCACCTGCACCCCAGTGACATTTCATCAGCTGTCAGCCCTGGTCTCAACTGCCTCCTACACAGCCCTGATATGGCCCCCCTTTTCCCCACTAGCATCATTTATGCTGCACAAACAAGGTTTGCTTCCTGAACCCAGGAAATAAAGAGGAGCACAAAGGGGATATTGCTCTGAGCCTAAACACAGTGTGAAGTTTCTCCAAAGTTCATGCAGAGGATAGGAGAGTGAGACCTGGCTGGTCCTGCTCTGCTTGCCTGGGCTCACAGATTTGCCTTTGCTTGCAACAGCCTCAGGACCAGTGCTGAACCTGCTCTGAGTTTGCTATCCCCAGGGCCAGGGCTGTAGGGCTCAGTTTGTATTCTTAGTACTGACACTGGGGTTACTCTTAGGGCTGGTGCTGTGGTTTGGAGCGAGGTCGCAGGCTGGTGTCGGGGTGGAATTTGCAGTAGCTCCTTCCTGTTCTGAGGGGCGCTGGCGGATGCCGGAGTGGGAGACCCTGATTTGCCATCCTCTGTCAGGTCTGCTGTTCTCCTGGAGAGTTGTTGTACACAATTTCATCACAGGGATTTCTTGCTTCTTTGTGCTTGGCCACAGCCGAGTGCCTCTGTGCGCTGTGACCTGTGCAAACACTGGCCTCTGCCTGCACCCAGTCTCTCCCGCTGGTCTCTGCACCAACGATGCCAGTTCTACAGCCTGTTCCTAGCACTGCATCCTCACTGGATGTAGCAACTCCTGTGCTATCAGGGCACTGGGGTTGATGCCACACCCAGGAGCAGGGCTTTCTGCCATTACATTGCACCACAAAAGGGACTGAGTCCCAGCACTTGGAAAAACCTCCATCTGTCTCTCGCCAGGGACCCCAGACCCACCAGGGCATCTCTTCCTATACGTGCAGCATCCTTTTTTTTTGCCAGAGCAGAGAGCAGCCCAGCCCAAGCTGGACACAGCCCAGTGGCAATAGCGTAGCGATGGCTCGGCAGTGGCTCAGTGGTGGCCAAGTGCAGCACGTGCCGGTGGCCACTAGAGGATGGTGCTGCTTGGCAGAGGGCCTGCTGCAGACAGGCTGGCAGTTTGGCCACTGTTCCCAGCCACAGCCCCCTGCTTCCCATCAGATTCACAGCCTGTGATGAGCTTAGCACCTCTCAAATCTATCCAAGAGCAGCACTGAGAATCCCCCGTGCATCACTAACCCCCCAGGACAGGTCTGTTGGCTCATATATAACCAAGATTGTGCACTGGGGCCAGTGTAGTCCAAATGCGTCTTACTGGTGTGGGGAAAGGCAGTAACTCCCCTGAAAAAGCAGCTTTTTCCCAGGATCTATTATTAAGCATCTTCCCCTCCTGTGGGCACAAGTGCTACTGCAGATGTGGGTGTGGCTCCAGTGGCCCTTGTGTCCTCCAGGGATCAAAGCATCTGTTTTGAAATAAGCTTCAGCACTGCAACCTAGAGATCCTTGCAGTCGGTCTGTGCTGAGGTCTCAGTGTTAATGCTGCAACATCCAGCATGGGACCTGCCTGCAAGATCCATGTCCTGGATCCAGGATGAGGATGGAAGCAGAGACTGCATGTCATGACTGAGACCTGAGATGTACCTGTCTGGGGCTTTATTTCCTCTCCTTGGTTCCTGTAGCATCTCTCCACCTTTTGCCAAACTATCTGGTCCTCAAAGGTGCTGGGGATGCTTCCCACTGGGCTGAGCTGAGAGTAGTGGTACCTGCACAGTGCTTGGGCAGCAGCAAACCTCAAGGGACAGAGCAAGTTCATCAGCTGGTTTGAGGCAGAGTCTGCAGACCTAGAAATCTGACCCATTTTTTCCCTTGAGAAACCTCTGGTCCCAGGCAGAGCTTTGCTATAGAGGGACTGATGTCTGCAGCCTTTGTTGCTGCACCTGAGCAAAGCGCTGGTGGCATCCTGAGGACTTGGGTTTGAGCCTCTTTTCACCCCAATGGTGCTTCCATGTTTCCCTGATCTCCTTCTGGTCCTAGTGCATCCCAGCCCCATGCTATGGTCCAGCCAAATCCTGAGGCCATAAGGTCATAAGGATAAAGTAAGTATTTTATGGAGGTCACAAGATAGATTCAGCCTCTGCCCCATCAGAAATGCTTTGCTGGAGTTAGGACTCTGCCATACCTCTGTTTGAAGGCAAGGGGCTGCAGCAATACATGGTGTGTGAGATGTCGCAGGCACAGAAAGCCGGGCTGCAAATATGCCCTTACTTAGATGCCCCCCCCAGACAGGGCTGTGCTTGTCTGCCTGCAGGGGTAGGAAGGAGTTAAGTCTGTAGGGTGTAACAGAGCAAAGGCTTCATCCTTTCAGCGCTTCCATAAAAAACATTGTGTGGCAGCCGGGAAAGCCGCTGGCCCCGACGCTGGCAAGAGGCAGAGACAGGCAGTTCGGGGCGGCTTTGGCGATGAGCGTTCAGAACATTCCTGCCCCTTGCGCCTCCCGGTTGGTGCCGCCAGCAGAGCCTGCCGTGCCACAATGTTCACCGTCAATGTCTCCTCGTCCATGTCCTTCAGGGAACATCCGTCCCTGTCCCCTTCCAGGCAGCAGCGAGGCCAGAGGAGCAAGTGCGACCAGAGGTAGGGGACTGGGATGCTGCTGTGTCTGGTGGGAGGCACGGGGACAGGGAGAGGAGCAGCTGGGAGAGCTGGGGGGAGCAGGCTGTGCTGGACCCAGAGTCTGGGCAGGACAGGAGCCTGCCAAGGCTTTCTTGCAAGGTGTCCTGCACTTCTATTTGTCTGTCTCCTACTCCTGTTGCTCCTTATAAGGTGGTTGCCTGGAGGTGACATTCAGCCCATCAGAACTCCCTGCAGGGAAGGATGGTGGAATACTTTATTGTGGTGCTGGCACACATCCCTGAAGGTAAATCCTGCCTCCGGCATCCATGAAAGCACCAAAACCTTCCCCCATGTGCCCAGGTGACAGCAGTGATGCTGTCCTAAGAGGCTGAAAAAGATGTTTTCTTGCAAGAGCAGTCTGGGAACACGTTGCCAGGCTGCAGGGCTTCGTGTCGTCTGTTCAGCCAAACTTTATTCCCCCGGGTCCCTGCTCCGCTCATGCTGCCTGAGCCCTGTGCCTTCCCCGGCTGTTGCCAGCAGCCAGAGGGACAGCTGGACCAGCCTCCCTGGTGTCCCAGGGTTCTCTTAGCACAGATCTGCCAGCATTTTAGGGCCCAACATGGGTGCCCTCATCCAGTGCTGTTCGTGGGGCTCCAGCATCTCTGTGACCACATCTCAGAGATCTCCCTCTGCTCCCTAGCAGGCAAGGAGTTGATCAGGTTGGTGAGCTCAGTAGCAGGTTCTCAGTCCTTGCAGTACCTACTGGAGAACCCAGGATCCAGTTGGTCACCATAGTGGGTATGCTGACAGTCCTCAGTGTCATGTTGGCTGACAGTCACCACCAGCCTGTGGTAATTGTTTGGTGTCATTTATTCCTTCTTATTTTAATCTAGCATTTGAGCTGGGAGCTGCCATTGTTCCCATCAGACTTGGTTTTCTTTCTTAGATTAAAATCTTGTGATGCCACGCAGTCTTTCTGCCTTTGCCTGCCTGTGTTTGAGCTGTGAAAGAATTAAGTCATCATCAAAAAATTTAGGACTTCTGTTGAGCTGCTCAGGGTCTGTGGTGAGCTGGGGCTGTGGAGTTGCAGGCACACTTGCTGTGCTGCATGGGTGTGGAGGGGCTTGATCCCACTTTTCTGCTATGGGCACAACATCCTCGATGTCCAGGCTTGCAGCATCAAGTGTCACCTCGCAGTCCAGTGGTTCTGTGCATTTCATGGCAGGTGCTCTGTCTCTGTCCATCACGTCACTTGTGCAACTGTCCACACCTCTCCCAGTTTATCAGCCTGCTTCGTGCCGAGGGCTGAGTCACACCAGGTTGCATTCAAGGTGATTCCAGCCCCACCAGTGTGCCAGGAAGCCTGGGCACAGCCAATCCTGTTACCAGCTTCACTGGTCCTCACTTTGATGTCTCTCTGTCCTATGTCTCTCCTTCCAGGGAGCCCCGGAAAATCATCCTGCACAAAGGCTCCACCGGCCTGGGCTTCAACATCGTCGGAGGGGAAGATGGCGAGGGGATATTCGTGTCCTTCATCCTGGCCGGAGGCCCTGCCGACCTCAGCGGGGAGCTGCGGAGGGGAGACCGCATCCTCTCAGTGAGTTGGTGGGGCTGCCCACTGCCCCTCTATGGCCTCCCAGAGTCACACCTGTCCCCTGCCACCCGGCACATGGGTCAGCAGGGTCCATCCACAGTGCAGGTGTGGATCTGGCCTCTGGGTGCATGGAATGGGAGCAGCAGCATACCCAGGATCTGTCCTGGTGTGGGGCTGGACGGGTCCTTGCTCCTCTGCCAGAGGAGGGCACCCCCAGCGTACTGGGCAGCTGGGGGCAAGTGCCGGGCGTGCCAGTACTAGACACAGCAGTACCAGGGGTGCCAGTGCTAGAGATGCCAGTACTTGAGGGAGGCAGTATTAGAAATGCTGGTACTGGCAGTGCCAGTGCTAGAGATGCTGGTACCTGGGATGCCAGTACTGGTGATGCCAGTACTGGGGATGCTGATACCGGGGGTACCAGTAGTAGAGATGCCAGTACCGGGCGTGGTACTGGAGGCACAGGGGCTGTGTGACGAGGCGCTGAGTGTGTGTGTAGGTACCGCGGTTACCCGTACAGGGCGAGGGAGCAGCAGTGCGAGGGCCGGGGCGCAGGGCAGAGCCGGTCGGTGGGAGCCCTGTTCGGTTCAGTCCAGCAGAGCCTTCTCTGTCCCGGCAGGTGAACGGCGTGAACCTCCGCAACGCCACCCACGAGCAGGCGGCGGCGGCGCTGAAGCGGGCGGGGCAGACGGTGACCATCATCGCGCAGTACCGGCCCGAAGGTACCGGGAACGGGAACCGGGAGAGGGAGGCGGGGTGAAGCGGTGCGTGCAGCTGAGGGGGCGGGCCTCCAGCTGGCGCGCGGAGCAGGGGGGGCTGCGGGCGCGGCGCTGATTGGCGCGGGGCGGGGCGCAGGGGGATGTGTGCTCGCTGATTGGTCAATGCGGCGAGGGGGGCGGGGCGGAGGGGGTCCCGCCGGCGGTGCCTGCGCGGCTTTGTGTGCGGGCCGGGCGGCTCCGGGGCTGCTCCGGGGCTGCTGCGGGGGCGCCGCCGCCCCCACCCCCGCCGGCCTCGCAGGTGAGCGGGGCCCAGCCTGGCTGTATGGGGCGAGGGGCTTGCCGGGACTGGGGGCGCAGCTCCGGGTCGGGGGGAGGGAGGCTGTTTGGTGGAGGGCGTCGCCGCGAGGTCCCGCCCCGTGGGGCTCAGTGAGGACCGAGGAGCGGGGGGCTTCGGCGGGGCTCACGTGTGCGGCGGCTGCTCTGGGGGCCGGGTCCCTGTCCCCCTCGGTACGGTGGGACCCCTCGTGCGACCGGCGGGGATGTGGATGGGGTATGGGGGGATGGGATGAGGGGGAGGGGGATTCGTTCCCTCCTCCGAGCATCTCGCCTGCCACACTGCCAAGCGTCTGCTTGCCATTAGAGCCGGCTTTTAATTACTTGGGCGAAGACTTTGGGGCTTGGGGGGCTGATGGTCCCTGCGTGGAGCAGGGGGTGGCCGGCCCTGCCCACCGAGCCCCTCCCCGGGCCCCCGGAGCATCACCCGTGGGCTGGAAGGACGAGCGCTGGGGAGTGCATCCCAGTGGCATGGCCGGAGCGGCTCACGGGGCTGCTGTGACTGCGTTCCGAGCGACACCGTGCCGGGGTGAAGCAGGTCACATCCCCAGAGGAACATGTCACTGTTGGGCACCGCTGATGTTGTCCCCCAGCACCTCCACTCCTCTCCATGCTGCCCCTTGCCAGCCCTTCACTCTGTGCCTCGATGGCATCGCTGTCACCTGTCCCATGGCAGAGGCTGCTGGGGCACAGAGGCATTAGTGCCACTCAGGGATGTGCTGTGGGTGTGGGATTTGTTTGTTTTGGCTTGGTTTTTTCTTTTTTTCTTTCCAGGAAGCACTTAATGTTCCTGTATTTCTGGCTCCCTTTGCCACTTGAGATTTGGCAAAGACGCCAACCAAGAGTGGTTCCTAAATATCAAACGGGACAAAATGTTTTGAAACCCCTTTAGGACTGAGGCTGGAATGTCGGTACTTTGTAGCCAGTGGCTTTCTGGGTCCCTGATGACTCCCGACGTGTGGGAAGCAGCACCTGGTGCAGGGGCTGCAGCTGTCCTGGGAGGCAGTGAGGCTGTTGTGAAATATGGACTGTTCTGTCTTGAGAGCTGGCTTGAAGGCCTGTGAGTTAAGGAGAAAGGTCTCCCTGGCTTGAGCCCCAGGTGCAGGTGGGGCTGGGGCCCCTCAAGGGGATGTATGTTCACAAATATTTGCCTTTTCTATGTGCATCATGGGTGTGGAAGGAGTGGGAGAGCTGGATCGTAGGGTGCCCAAAGGAGAAGATGCCGGTGGAAAGGGGCGTTGAGAACTTCCTCCCTGCTAGCAGAGGATGGCACATATCTCATATGTGAGCACAGTTAGGGCTTGCTTGTGGGATGCTGGTTCAGTGCACATGTGGTCTGCATCTGGCCTTGCTGGAGCTCTGAGAGGCTGCTTGCACCTATCCTTGGGGACGAGGTACACTCCTTGAGGGGTCCTACGAGGCACTCGGAGTGGAAAGAAGCAAAGACAAAACCATGGAAGGATAGAAAGAGGTGCTGCCGTCCTGCCCTTCTTCTGAGCACAGCATTTCTGACCACTGCTGCATGTCATCAAGGAGGAGGAGGCTGCTCCTTGTGCCTCTGAGCTGTTTATGAGGTCCCTTCCCTCTGAGCATTTCTCCTGCTGCTGTCATCAGCGCTTGGGTTTGGCAGTTCCCCCTTTTCACACCCCACACAACAAAGCCTTGATATTCCTCACCTGAAAACCACAAAAACTCCCGTGACTGCATTTCTCTGAGCTAGCCACTCAAAAGGAAGTGCCAGGGCTGCATGGTGGCTTTTAAAAGCCTCCAAGCTTTCCCCAAGGCCATTCTTCCCTCTGCTACCCTGGGCCTGTGACACGTGTGCAGTGCAGGGAGGTGGCTGTACTTTAACCCCTGCAGCTGGAACTGTGTAGGGTCAAGGCGATAAAATGCTGAGCTGGAGGGGAAGGATGGAGCTGGGGGAAGTTTTGGGCTGCTGGGCTGCAGCTCATGGCCGAGCATCCCTGGGCTCTGTTGATGGCCCAGCAGTGCTGGCCTGGCTCTGGTCAGGTGAGTTTGCATGCTGGGGAGAGCAGCGAATGCACACAAGGCTTTATGTATGCTTGGGGGTTGCTTTCCAATGCAGCTCCCCTCCCTACCAGTGCCTTCTCCTCTTGCACTGTCTTCTGGCACCCAGAAATCGACTGCAGTCCCACCGTCTTGGATATGGGTATGTCTGCAACTGTGCCACATGAGCGTGGGCATGAGTGTGCCAGTGCTGGGGATCCTCTGTGCAGGCAGGTAATCCTGCCTGATCTTAATGATCTGCAACCTGCACTCGTGCCCAGGCGTGCAGGGCCATATCCTGTCCCTGGCACTAAACTCACCCTGCAGTGCAGGATCAGACCCAGTTCCAGGGGGACCCGCACGCTGGGAAGGGAAGAGTGACGGGAGGGTGGAGTGGTGTTTTTATCGAGTTGCTGAGTGGGAATAGCAAACATCCTGCCCTTCCTGGCACATGGTGCAGCGCCGCAGTGCACTCACAGCAAGAGGCACCAGGTCACCTGTTGCGTATTTTTCAGTCTTGATAAGTGTGTCCTGAATGTGTCCAGCACCTGGGTCATGTGGGAATGCCAGGGAGGTGGGGATCAGCTGTGGCTCACCTTCCCAGGCAAGCTTCCGGGGCAAGTTTTGGCTGAGCGGGAGATCTCTTTCCAGGATGTGGAGGCAAGGTGACTGTGAGCCAGGGAGCAAAGGCAAGAGCACTGCTTGCTGCAGGTTGTCTGCCAGTAATTGTCTCAGAGGCCACTCTAACGTGCAGATAAGGAAGGGGTGGTGGCAGCTGGGAGCATACCGTGCTTGCAGGGTAACCTTGCCTCTCCTACACTGGATAAAGCAAGAGCATCCCCTGTGTGTTCCTTCATTTGCTCCACCCAGGCTTGTGCTTCTTGTCATCCCAGCTGGCTTTTCCTAGCCCCTCCAAGCAGGGCAACCACTCCAGCAAAATTTGGAAAATCCCTTTCTGTGGAGTGTCCTGGCCGAGGTGGGTGTGTTTGAGAGCTCTGTCCTTGGATTGCATGCAGGGGACTTGGTTGCTGGCAGGGTGGTGGCACCCAATGTTTGCCCTTCCAACATCCCCGCCCCGATGCCTACTTTTGTCCTTTGCTGCTTACATGATCCAGGGCGGTGTGTCCTGCTGGGCTTCTCGTGGAAAATGGTGTTGCAGGAGAGATGCAGGCCTGTGTAGCAGGGAACAGCCATCCTCTTGGTGCAGGCTATACAGGGAATTTGTGCCCCCAACAGAGTTTGGGGTGACTCAGCTGAGGGGGGCGGGGGGGAACACGGGAGGGGTCATTGTGCCCATCTTAGCAGCTTTCTGGAGGAAATAGCCCTTCCAAACCAAAGAGTGTTTACAGAGCAGCTGTACCTGCTTCTGACGGATACTCCTCTGGGATATAAGAGCTCATGGGCATCCAGGGCAGAATGAGCTGCATGGTAGATGCTGTGGTCCATCCTGGGTGAGAGGTGTGGAGCGTGATCAAGCTCATCCTCATCTGCTGAGAGCTCCTTAAAAACCCCAGTGCAGGTTAGCAACTGCAAAATGCTGCTTTGGTGTCAGAATTCAGTTTTCTTTTAAAATAAGCCTTGCCTGTGCCTGGCCGCTCCTGCGTTTTCCCTCTGCTAGAAGAAAGGCAGGCGAGGGCAGTTGGTGCCCCTTGGCATGGAGCAGCTGGAGGCAGCAGGGGTCTGGTGACCTCCACTTTAAGCAGCTGACCCTGCCTGACCTGCAGCACGTCTCAATGTCCCATGGCAGGGGAAGGAACATCATGTGGAGTTTCCATGTGCTGCTTGGTGGGTTTTGTATGTATATCATCTTTTTTTCAGTCTTTAAGTAAAAATCCATCTCTGGCAGCTGGGTGCAGAGGGGGATGTCCCGGTGGGTCCAGCTGCAGAGTGAAGGGCAGGAAATGCTGAGCTGCAGCTACATAACCACATAACCCAACCCTACCTGTGTCTGTGCTGAGAGTCCCCTCTCCCTTTGCACAGTGAGGGGTTGGCTCACCAACGCAGCTCACAGGGCATTTCTTAGCGGTGCGTTTATCCCACTTCCCCTGTGTGATGCAGCTCTGCAGGCCAGGCAGCAGCCTGCGCAATCCCCTGCACTGCTGGGGCTCCACTCTGCAGCCAGCACAGCTGAGCTGCTGTGCTCCAACTCGCAGAAATACCCCAAACCACATCTAAACTGCTGAAGCTTTCTAGGCAAGTCTTGGAGCAGAGATGGGAATGATCCCTTCTTGCTGGGATGAAAGGGCACCGGGTGAGAACTGCTGGGGTGGGCAGCTTCCCTGGTGCCACGGTGCTGCAGTTGCTCGCTGCCCAGCTAACCTTCCCCCATCAGCCTTGGGTAAGCAGGGCTGGTGCTTCCACCCTCTGCTTGCCACCCTGACCTTCACACCCATCTGAAAGTCAGGCTGGCGGGGCGGTGGCTGCTGCTGTCCAGTCACCCAGCAGGGAGGTGACAGCAGTTTCTGGAGGGTCCCTCGGTTCCTCCTGTGGGTCTCTGCTGCTGAGATGAAGGAGCAGAAGGTGAATTCCTCCTCCCTGCTCCTCTTCCATGGCCGGAGGCTGTGCTTTACTTCCCCTTTCTGCGTGCCTGCTAGGGAGAGAGGCTCTGCTGCTGGCAAAGCGGTGGGTGCGGGTTCCCTGGATGGCTGCAGTGGTGCCTTGCTGCTCCAATCAGTGGGTGGCGGTCTCTTGGAGGGGCTCTCTTTCTCTGTGTATTTTGAACTGCTCTGTAGGTCAGCAGCTTGCTGAGGAGCCATGCCCAGCCGTTCCCTGGTGAACTGCAGCTCAGTAGGGATGGAGGTCTCAGCAGCCCTTGCTTGAGCTGCTTCTATGGGGGTTTGGGGTGGATTAGGGAGCAGCCAGTGTCCTGCCTGCTCTGGATGGACTGGACTCCTGCAGGGTGCTGCAGCCTCTTCAGTTTTGTCCTGCCTCGTGTGCAGGGACAAACACGCTCATGGGCAAGGTGCCCCATGGATAGGCTGTCATTGCCTCTCTCCATGCTTATGAGTTGTGCCGTGCTCTGTGTGTGGGAATAACCTGGGGTCAGCTTCCACCTGCACTGACCACCTCTCTCCCCACAGAGTACAGTCGCTTTGAGTCAAAGATTCACGACCTGAGAGAGCAGATGATGAACAGCAGCATGAGCTCTGGCTCTGGCTCGCTCCGGACAAGTGAGAAGAGATCCCTCTATGTACGGTAAGGCTCAGCTCTCCCCGCCTGCTACCGCTCTCCAGGCAGCTGGAGGCAGGTAGAATGGGTGTATCCCCACCGTGTGAGATGCAGAGCGGGATGGTTCAGCCTGAGCCAGGTGGTGCCTCTGTGAAGAGGTGTTTCAGAGGCCAGGGAAGCAAGTGTGATAGTTGCATCATGGAGCTTGGAGGGTGCAGCAGGGAGAGTGGTGCTTTGCATTGGTTTGCCAGGGCTGGGTGCTCTGCACTTGAGTGCCTTTTCTGAGGCCTGCTCCACTCTGGAAAGTGCTGGTGTCTCTACAGAGCCCTGGATGGTTACTGACCAGGCTGGGGAAATGCCAGGCATCCAGTACTGCTTCTGCTCTGGGCAGTGTTCAGGGTGCTCTTCTTGAACCACTCCCTGCTAACAGGCTTCTTCCTATCTCCTCCCACCATTCCTGCTGCAGGATCTCGCTGGAGGGGAGATGAGCTCTTAGGAGGATTATTGCTCTGAGCCCTCTACATGCTTTTGGTCCAGAGCCAGGTGTGGGGCAAGCAGGGGTTAAGCAGCCATGCAGGTCTAAGAACTGGAAGTGCTGCTATGCCAGGGAAGCCTCTGCTCACTGTCTGTCTCTTGCCACCTCTGGCCCACCACAACCTGAGTGGGGTGACAGCTAATGAGTAATTTTAATTGGTTATTAAAATAATCCTGTAAATCCTTGCCCTGCACAGACTGTTGCAGGTGAGGGCTGGCAGGAGCAGGGGATGCTTCTCTTTCCCTGTGGGAAGGATAACAAGGACTAAGACTGCATCAGCCTCAGGCTGCAACTCCCACTGCATGGTTGCCTCATGCAGAGGGGCTTCAGGCTGTTGCTGGACCTGGTGAAAGCCCAGCCTGGTATGAGGGGAAAGCTGCAGCTCTGGGTTCCTGTAATTCAGGCCTTCCTGTGAGGTTCTGCAAGCATCTTGCTTGATTTAGCATCTTGCAGCTCTGTGCTGGGGGTGTGTGATGAGCTGGGCGCAATGTTGCAAAAACATTTTCTGGCTAGTCCTGCCCTCACTCTCCTGCTGTCCCATGGACACCTCCGTGGTTGGAGCAGGGTTTAGGCTGTGTCCAGCTTCAGTTGAGCCTGTGAGTTTCCTATTACAAGCCTGGATAGGTGTGGCATGTATGGGGGATGCCTGCATGACAGAGAGCTCCCCTCTCCTTCAGGCTGCTTGTAGCATCTTGCATCTCTTGATGCATCACTCCATGTGGCTTTGGTGGCTTCCACAGCACAATGTCCCCTCACAAGTATCTTCAGACAGGAGCCGGACAGCGCAATGCTGAGAGGAGGGTGATCACGGGGCTGAGCTTTCCCCAGCATGAACTTTTTCAACCCTCCCAGGCTCTGGTAGCCACGCACCACACAAATGTGCTTGCAAGAGCTGCCGGGTGCTTGGACTGCCCCAGCCCTTCTAGGCGGGGTGGTTTCGAGCACAGTTTACCCGAAACCAGCTGAGCTGCTGTGCTGCCGACAGGACATCAATTACAGGGCTTGCTACCCAACTGCTTGAGTCAGCCCTGGAAGGCTGCATTGCACCCCGCGTGCTCTCAGTGGGGCTGGAGCCAGGCACCCAAGTGCCTGCCGGAGCCGATTTGGGGTGCTGGCGCTCTCCACATGTTTGGAAGCTGCAGCTGCACAGCATGGGCAGGGGCGAGGCAGGTTCACATGCTGCCTGGCTGCAGTGCTGCAGGGCAAAGTTTGCCTGCGCTGTCGAGCAGGGATGGGGTCAGGCAAGCGTTGTGCCTGGGCACCAGGAGGAGGTCATGCAGAGTCCCTGGCACTGCTCCTCTGCCTTTCAGCCAAACCATCTGCTCTCCTGGCTGCTCATGCCATGTGCCGTGAGCCGGCCCCGGGGCAGAGTGGAGCAACTATGCTGCCATCTGGCCTTTGCACTCTGTGTGCCCTGGGGGGCACCCAGCCACAGTGGGTGCCAACGTGGCCAGGTCTCCAGGACCATCATGCCTTGGGGAAGCAAATGTCTCATGCCTCTACTTCATGGGTGTCCAGCCTTTTCACAAATCTTGCTGTACCTGCCCTGGGAGGCCTGCGTTTGCTGCAGGAGGAGGCTGGGAGCCACAGGGCCAGCACTGCTCTGCAGGGCAGGGTGCGGGGATGTGAGCAGGGCACCTCAGAGCCCGCCTCTGTTCAGGAACCGGCCTGACCACTTCCCCAGAGCCTTGTCTCCTGCTTTGCTCCCAACCACACTGGCTTCACAGGGACCTGCTGGCCATGCACAATCTTATCTTTTGGTCAGGAGCTGCATACAAGGTTTGCATGCCTCCGGCCAAAGCACCCTTGGAGCTTTGCTGCCAGCTCCAGTGTGCTGGGTGCCATGCTTGGGTATAGAGGGACCAAGCACGAGAGCTATCCCAACCCTGAGCAAGCTGAGAAAGGAGGAGTGATCTGGTGACTCAATATAAACGTACACATATGGCTGTACCCCACTGCCCTCCCAAAGCCACAGGGCAGCCTCTGTTCTCCATCTTCCCTCCAAGACTAGCTGTCTTGACCCAGTCCCAAGTGACCCAGAAGGTTTTATCAGCCAGTGCTCCCCTGGCAGTGCTAGAGCCAGGGATCTGGCTGAAGAAGTGCACTCCGAGCTCTGCTGCTCCACAGGGACCTGTCACACAGTTCCTTGTCCCTTCCATTTGCACTGTGTAGTTTCAGACCCCCTTAGAAGTCCCTGCAGTGGAAAGGGTAATGAGCAGGGCACAGGGTGACTCTCCTAGTTGCGGACGGCTTGTTAGTGCCAGGATTGAACCAACAGCGAGCTAGTGTTTGTGGTGCCTAGGCTCATGTCGGGCTGGGGGACAAGCAGGTCTGATGTCCCAGGAACAAACACAGGTTATGCTGCTGGCAGTGGTGCTTTTAGTGACCCTTGGTTTGGGTTGTTGCAAAGTGGATATAGCAAAGCAGGCAGAGTTTGAGATCTGACATTAGTAGAATGAGTTGACCTTGATGCCAGGGAGAACAGCATGTAGGTACGGACTGTAATGCTGTGTGCAATAAAGTGTGTGCAGGAAGGGTATTACTGCTCCTCTAGTTTTAAAAAAAAAAAAAAGAACTTTTCTATGGCTGGTTAGTTTTGGTACTGAAGGTAATTTTAAACTAAATAAATTGTTCTCAGAGAAGTATTTAGGAATCAGAAAAGGCTGCGTTATGAAAACAGATATATATCCCCTCAGATGCATTCCTGATTCACAGGCTTTGCACTAACGTGCCTCTGTACGTAAATAAAATGGGCATCCCCTGGTGTGCCCCTTGGTCTCTGCCTGTGCAACTGCCCACCAGCAGCAGGGTCGGATGTTGCCCATCCCGCTCCTTGCCCCTGCAGCTGCTGGAGAGGGACGGTGGGAAGCAGCCCTGCACCCCTCCCTGCATGCTGCTGCTTTGTTGAGGCTGCATGAGCTTCACGTGCTCGCTAACCACAGCCGCCTTCACTGTGCCTGTGGTTCGTGTGCCTCTCACAACTTAGGTCGAGAGGGAGTTGTTTGGGTCCAGCACTGTTCTTCCTGCGTTGCACGCTTCGGTGCTTGTGCTGAGCCCACTGGCGGGAGGGGTGTGCTGGTGGCTGTGCGGCACCACTCGCCTTGGCAGGAGGTTTCCCCAAAGTTTGAGTTTAAATCCTTTAAGGTATGAAGGTGGCAGCTCCCCGGGAGGTCAGCAGTGCTGCTGCACTCGCTGTCTGGCTGTGCTCAAGGAAAGCATTGCTCCTCCACAGAGCCCTCTTTGACTATGACCGGACCCGGGACAGTTGCTTGCCCAGCCAGGGGCTCAGCTTCTCCTATGGGGACATCCTGCACGTCATCAATGCCTCCGACGACGAATGGTGGCAAGCGAGGCTTGTCACACCCCACGGCGAGAGCGAGCAGATCGGGGTCATCCCCAGCAAGAAAAGGTGAGTGTCCATCAGCAGGAGCTTTCAAACGTGGTGCATTCTGGAGCCCCTGCAGCGCTCAAGAGTCTGCTCGGGAGGGATCTCCTTGTGTTCCCACATGACCTACCCCTCCATGGCTGTGCAGTGTGAAGGGCACACTAGTTGCAAGCTGGAGCTGCATTCAGGAATCCTGGAGAGATGTTCTCCAAAGCTGTGTGAGACTCCAGGTGAGGAGGGGAGCACTCAGCCCCCTCTGTGGTCCCCATGGGGATGGAGAGATGTTTGCCAGAACGGGACTCCCAGTGGAAGCAGAGTTGCAGCAGTGGAAACAGTCACAGCAGTGACTGTAGCCTGCTCTTTGTGTCCTCTGACATGTCCAGCTCTGTGAACCAAGCCCTATGAGATGGGAAGTAGCAGGGAGCAGAGGAGCTGGCTGCCACTTCCTACATGACTGCAGAGCCAGACCCATCTCTGTCCTTCATCCCTCCCCTCCTGGGAAGGCTGGCTTGTCCCCTTTCCTGCTACTGCAGATGCTGACCTTGGCCAAACCCCAGGCAGGTGGCTCCACCTCTCTCTGGCAAGGAGCTGCCCTTCAGCTACAGCTCCACCAGCCGAGGGTGCACAGAGCTGCCTGGGGAGCCAAGCAGGCAGTGTGGAAGTCACACGTAGCGGACTAGTGGCTTTTTCTCCTTTTTAACTTCCAATCAGGGTGGAAAAGAAGGAGAGAGCACGGTTGAAAACAGTGAAGTTCCACGCCAGGACTGGCATGATTGAATCCAACAGGGTAAGTGCCAAGCTGGGCCTCAGTTGGGTGCCCAGAGCTGGTAGCTGGCGGAGGCAGGGTGAGTCCCAGCAGCCAGAGCTGCCAGTGGGGTAGCTGGAGCAATCCCAAAGCAAAGAGCAGTGTGACTGGACCTACCTCAGGCCCACATCTGCCTGGCACGAATCCTCTGTGGCTACACGGGGTGAGCAGAGAAGCCGAGGATGATGTGAAAGTGTTGAGAAAGGACCCTTCATTGGAGTGGTGAGGGAACAGAGCCTGTCCCACCATGGCCTGTGGCTGGGAACTGACTCTGGGCAGTTCATGCTGGTGAAGGTAACTGCCCTCACCGCTCACATGGAGTGCTTAGCAAGCGGAAAAGGAAGGGAAAATGGCCTGGTTACCCTTGCAGAGCTGCTGATTGCCCTATCAGCTTCCCAGCATCTCTACCACGTTTTCTCCACGCTTAATTTTTTTCCTGCGTTACAGTTTTCATGTAATCTCCATGATTTCATTTGAGGGTAACTGCCCTGACACAGCTCCTCATTGTTTCTTCATTTTAATTTTTCCCATATGCATTAAACACCATTGTTTTTTCTGTCCTCCCTTCCATCTTCATGTTCTTCAGTTGATCAAAACGAAACGTAAAAAGAGTTTCCGCCTCTCTCGAAAGTTTCCATTTTACAAGAGCAAAGAGAACCTGGCCCAGGAGAGCGGTGGACAGGAACGTAAGTAGCAGCTGGCCAGAGAGGACAAGTGTATGACCCTCAGGTTCTCTGCCTTAGGGGAAGAGTTGGGCATGTTTCTGTAGCCAGGGGTCCTGGCATCTGCCCATGTTTGAGTCAGTGTTCCAGATTCGTGCCAGCAGCTAGGGAGAAACCAGAGCTTGAAACAAAGGGAATGACTGTGGGCTGGCGCACTCTCTCTCCCTCTCATGTTCAATGTCTTCATCCTTTCATCCAACTTTACACCCACCTGAACCCCTGCTCTGCCTCCTCCTGCTCTCCCCTCTCTGCTGCAGGCTCTGCTCCCTCCCTCTGCGTGCCAAGGGCTACACCCCTCCAAGTGAGGGGCTGGAGAGGTCCCCATCTCCCCAAGAAGTGACTCGCAGCTACCTATTCCTGTCTGAGCTCTTCCCATGGGTTAAACTTTGTGGGCACAGGGGAGCCATGACCTTGCTGTTGGAGGAGCTGCCCGTTTGTGACTGAGGCACATTCTTGGTAGCTGGCTGCAGATGTTTGAGGGTCCCCAACTCTCACCTGGCAGCTCTCACCCTGGGGCTCGCAGTGAAGGCAGGGCATTCAGCTTGTCACTCCAAATCCTAATGTGGCAACACTGGAGATGCTCGTCGAACCCAGCCCCTCTTCCTTCAGATGCTAAACCGCATCTGCTCTTTTAGCAGGCATCCAGACAGAGAGCTGCACTCCTCTCACCTTGGGGAATAGGAGGTGGGCAAGGCAGAGCAGTGTCTCTGCCCTGATACCAGGGCAAGCAAGCACATCCCCTCTGCTCTGGTGGCTCTGCTGGATGTGCTGCAGAGGCAGGAGGTTGGTGCTGCATCCTTTTGCTGCCTGTGCCAGGCTGGCACCAGCTTCCAGTGAGCTCAGTGGCCAGGCAAGCCTCTGGCCTGCAGTGAAGGTTAAGTCTGTGTGCCTGGGTATCTCTCATAGTATCTGTACAGGGCTGGGGTCCCTTCAGCTCTGTGCTGGAGCTGGGGGCTCACTAGGACGCTGCTGTCAGCCAGCCCTGCAGTACAGTGACATACAGCGTGGGGATGGGGCAGGCAGTGCTCTTTGCCCATGTCACAGACCTGCAGCCAGCTCCCTCGCTGTGCTCTGCCACTGCATCCCAGCTTGCGGTGGGGGGTCCTTCCCCCATGTTCCCACAGCCCATGCAAGCACTGGGGTGTGGGCAGCCAGCATCCTCAGGACTGGGACTGGCTGCACTGTGTCTGCCCCAAAGTGGCCAGGCTGTTCCAGGGAAGTGCAGAGCCACTGCCCCCTGCCAGTGCACCCCGCGAGGCATCACGGAGAAACACCTGAGCCCCGCTTGCCAGCAGCTCAAGGCTGCAAACCCTCAGTGCTTGCAGATGCTGCCATGGCCACCCTGCCCTCCCCAGACCCTGGGGGCTCTTTGGCAGAGAGGATGAGCTCATTAGGGGGGTCTGGCTGCACAAGGTGAGATGTTGGCAGTAGGCTGATGGCCTGAGCTCTGAAAACATTTAACCTCACTTGCAGTTGCAGCTCTGGGCCATTCTGCACTCCTGTCACTAATGCTGGTCTGGCTCTGTCTCCCCCATCCCTCTGACTGCCCTTTCCCGCGCTCTCTTCTCTCCCCCTCTCTCCCCTCTTGCTGTCTGTGAAATCAGGACTTCCCTGGGTTAAGTGACGATTATTATGGAGCAAAGAACCTGAGTAAGTCGAATTTCGATGTGCATCATTCACTTTCTGTTGCTGGCATGCCTGGTGGTGCCTGGGGAACGGCCGGACTCCCACCGGGGCAGCTGCGCTTCTCTGGGTGCGGGGAAAGAGGAGCCCCTCGGGTGCTGCTCCTCTGCTGGGGAATGCAGCGTCTGCGGGGCAGAGGCTGCTGGGCTTGAGGAGCTGCTGCTGCTGCTGCTGCTGCTGCTGCACATGGGAGGGGACAGGGGAGTTTGCTTGGGGATGTTGGCCATGCTTGAAGCGTGCCCAGCTGAGGGCTGCTTGCCACCCCTGGGATGAGCTGAGCCTCCTCATCGTGCTCTTCCTCCTGCTCCTGGCTGGGCTGGCTGCTGGTTTAGTGCTTGGAATCTTGGAGCCAGTGCAGGTGGGAGGTGGTCATGACCACGAGTGTCCTCTGAGTGGGGCGAGTGACAGTGTTTTGAATTGTTGCCGTCTTTCTCTGGGGCACCACATACCCAGAGCTGCAAAACAACGATGGCAGGAGCCCTTAGGCTTTCGCAGCCTGGTGCAAGTCCCCTGCCAAGCTCCACACCTCCAGGCGGTGCTGAGCCCAATCAGGGGGCAGGCAGCAGCCAGCAAGCCTCTATGGGGCAGTTGCAGCACTGGGATCAGCTTGAGCAAGCAAAGCCCCAAATTTTGTCCCATCCTGTCACTGTCTTGTCTCCGTGAGTCCCAGCCCCATCCCCAGAGGTAGCCCCCCCCACACCTCTGTGCCAGTGTGGAGCTGTGCCCTTCCCTGCCCACCATGTGCATGTTGCACCCTCCCCCCCCTTGCGGGCATCCTCCTCCCCAGGCACTCCACCTTCCCTCCTTTATCCTGGGAAGCCCAGCATCTGCACATGTGTGCCCACACCTGCCAGGCAGCCCCCTCCCAGCATCCCTGCCTGCTCCCAGAGTAGAAAAGTGTCCCCCTGCACATCCCTGGTTTCCCAGAGATGCTGCCCTGCCCATGTGACGTAAGCCCATCCCAGTGGGTGCTGGGGCATGGGTTTTTCAGGAGGCCAGTTCTGCCCTGCCCTGGGTCAGCAGTGCTGGGTGACAGCAGGGGTGCACCCTGCCTTCTGCCCATGCTCCTTCTGAAGGGGGTCTCTCTGGTTGCTTTGCAGAGGGCGTGACATCAAACACCAGTGACAGCGAGAGCAGTTCCAGTAAGTGTGCGTCTCGCCTGCTCTCCTGCCCCTGTGCACGTGTGTGTGTGTGTGTGCTTGCACGTTTTTGGCACTTCCATCTTGTCTTGTCCCAGTGGTGGTTCTGTTCAGAGGATGGTCCTTCCTGCTGGTGACATTGAGATGCTGCAGCCAGCTCCCTCCTCAGGGCCAGTGGCAACAGGGGTTGGAGAGCAGGAGTTAGCCTGCCTGCTTCTCTGCTCTCTCCTGGCTCAGGGCTATGCTCCAAGGCTGAGTGGTGCTTTCCCAGCCCGTGGTGGTCCCCTGTCCTCTGTACCTGCTGTGGGAAGTAGAGGCCAGAGGCTGGGTCTGGAGCAGAGGTGGCTCCTGAAGCCCAAGGCTGTACAAGAGTATGGGGGTCCAGCTGTAGCGAATGCTCCCGTTATACCCAGCAGGTCCTCCAAATACCTGCAGCACATCTGCCATCCACCCCACAGGGAGGATGGTGCATCCCAATGGACCCTGAGCCCACAGCAGCAGGGAGGGAAAGAGAAGGCTTGATCCAGAGCTGGGATGTGAATAATTAACATGGATCAAGGGCTGGTAACTGCATGACTGTCACACTCCACGTCAGCTGGCAATGTGACAAGGGGCAGCCTGGAGGTGTCCCCAGGGCTGTGGGAGGCTGGTGAGGACAGGAGCCAGGTCCTCGGAGGTGCAGGGGAGCTGGAAAGCTGCAGGGAGCGCTCACTTGCCTCTCCCTGGCTCTGTTGCAGAAGGACAAGAGGACATCATCCTGTCATACGAGCCGGTGACGCGGCACGAAAGTAAGTCCTGGTGCTGAACTGCCCTGTGCCCACATGGTCACCTGTTTCCGTGGCACAGCCAGGGTGACCGATGCAGCCTCTCCTCTCCTCTTCTGCCGTATCAGCATGGTGCCTGGTGAACACAAGTGGAGTTTCTTGTCTGTTGCATGCAGCAGGGGAGCAGGCATTGTATCCTGCCTTGTGGAGCTTTCCCTGGCCTTGATTGCCTCTTTTTAATCAACAGAAAGGGCTTGGTACCTGGTCTGCCAGACCAAGGGAGAGGTCCAGACATAAAACTGAGCTGGGTTTTACTCCCAAGCTGAGGATGGAATTATCCTTTCCTGCCTTGAACATCTCCTGATGTCCAGTTCCTACAGACCCTTTCGCAGGCTGAATAGTCCCAGCCTCAGTGGTCTCTCTTTGCCAGAAGCTGAATCAGACTCTTAGGCTCCTGTCACTCCCCCAGCTCCATGGTGGCATCACCCAGCTGTCCCAGTTTTCTGGCTCCTGCCCTAAGCAAGGGAACAGCTTTGCTGATCCACAAACCAGGACCCGCAGCACCTTCCCTGGGGCCGTGCAGATGTTTTGGGTCAGCTAGGAAGATGTTGACCATGACCAGGAGATAAACTCACACGGAGAAGGTGGCACCTTTGGGTGCCCATGTGAGCAGGAGCATTCGCTGCCAGCAGGGAGAGGGCAGGTTGGTGCTAAAAGTGGCAGTAGGGTCGGGTCCCCACAGCCCAGACAGGGCCTCAGCTGGTGGTTCTTGTTCACAGTTCACTACGCGAGGCCGGTGATCATCCTGGGACCAACAAAGGACCGAATTAATGATGACCTCATCTCCGAATTCCCACACAAGTTTGGTTCCTGCGTGCCACGTAAGTCCCAGCTGGTGCTCGATGACCTTGGTGGAGGGAAAACCGTGGCTCTGCTACTGGCAGGATCTAACCTGCAGCCTGGGGAGGGGGCTTGGAGCACGGGTGGGCATTCTCCTTCCCAGGAGGTCTGGTGTACATCACTCTGGATTCGCTGATGATACCCACTCTCCTTCAGACACTACCAGGCCTCGGCGTGAGAACGAGGTGGATGGACAAGACTACCACTTCGTCGTGTCCCGCGAACAAATGGAGAAGGACATCCAGGACAACAAGTTCATAGAGGCTGGGCAGTTCAATGACAATCTCTACGGGACCAGCATTCAGTCAGTGCGGGCAGTGGCGGAGAGGGTGAGTGTCGAGTGGCATTCCTGGGAGTGGGACACATCCAGACTGAACTCAGATGCATTTGGCAGTTCCCCTCCTCTCCCTGTGGTGTTAACGAAGGGCTGTAACCACATTAAGCAAGTGTGTCATGAACCTCTCCTCCCTCCAGAGTCCTGCCAAACCGCGTGGCTGCTTTCCTCAGCCACATTACTCCACCTCAATGTTGTACCTCTGTCATCCAAACTCCACCCAAAAGCCCAGCACAGGTGGCACCAGCCTCTCGCTTGGGAGCTCACAGATGCCTGGCTGCCCTTCTTGAAGCAGCAGCATTTCCTCCAGGAGTACTGGAGTCTACTGCTGGCTTATAAATTGTTTCACATGTTCAGAGAAAGACTCAGTCGCTTTGCATTGCTGCTGTCTTGCCCTAAGCAGGTAGGAGCATAAGGTCACCGGGAGTTGGCTCATGTCTCAGGACTGGTGTTTCATCTCTGTGGCTCCTCTCTTTTGTAAGCATGTCTGTTCCTCTCTTTTGTAAGCATGTCTGTATGAGCAAGCTGTTTCCTGCACGGAGTAGACTCTCTGCGCGGGTCTGATGCCATTTGTCTCCTTTCCAGGGGAAACACTGCATCCTGGATGTGTCTGGCAATGCTATCAAGAGGTTGCAACAAGCACAACTTTATCCCATTGCCATTTTCATCAAACCAAAATCCATCGAAGCTCTCATGTAAGTTCAAAGCTATGTTCTATGCCTCTCCAGGGTGAGCAGCTCTGGCATGTTGGGGGTTTTTATGTCTGCTGCCTCTGCTTTTTAGGAAGCAGTGGAGGTTGCTGCTGGTGCTGAACTTGTCCCTTGTTAAGAGGAGCTATGCCCATTGCTGTCTCTGTGGTGTTCCTCCACGTCTAATGCCACGCTGCATCCAGGCTGTATGGATTGCTGTAGCTTAAAGACTACACTCAGCCCATGGGAAATCTAAAAATGCTCCCAAATGTGTCTGATATGACCTGCTCACCTGGGCCCTGAGTCCAGCCAGGAAAGCTGCTGACAACCCGTAGTGATGGATCACAGCTGGATGGTGGCTGAGCCAGGACAGCCCTGGGGAGCAGAGAGGAGATGTTTCCTCTGTGCCTGAGGGAGGCCGCCTGCTTGTCCTGCTGCTCCTAGCCCTGAGGAGTGCAGGCTGGAAAGGACATAAGAGCTGAGCTTGCAGTTCTTCCAAGCAGCAGCAGCAAATATTAACTGTGAGGAGATTCAGTAGCTAGAGTTGGAGTCTGAGGTCAGAAGAGACTCCTGGCACCAAGGGGACTGGGAATTGCTTCTTTGAGTGTCGTATGAAGATGAGGGAACCTAGACATGAAGGGTGGTGACAGGTTCTAGAAAAGCAGAAAGACTTCTCCAGTACTCTTGCAGATTGGGAGAGTTGTCTAGATTTGAGTTCACTTCTGTGCTACAGTGAAAGAGGGGTGTGGGGGCAATGGGAAGAACTGTTGGAAGTTGAGATAAAGTGCCAAGGCAGCAAAGAGTGTGTGGGAAAGAGTTGTGCCTTTGAAAGCTGAATCCTGCATGATGTCCATTCCTGATGTGCAGAGGCTTCCTAGGCACCCTAGCTCCATGAGCTATTTTTGCTTCTGTTCATTGCTAAAAAAAAGGGCTGAGTTTATATTTTTTGTCCATGGCAGGGAGATGAATAGGAGACAGACATACGAACAGGCCAACAAGGTCTTTGACAAAGCCATGAAACTCGAGCAAGAGTTTGGAGAGTATTTTACAGGTGAGTGTCTTGAGCAGGTTTGTATCTGATTTATTTTGGTTTTCCGGCTGGCAGCTGTGACCTCTCTACCAGCACTGTCTCCCTGCAGGGTCATGGGAAAATGTCAAGCTTCATCAAAGCAAAAAAGAAGTGGCACTTTGCCAGCAGGACTCTGTGGAGGGACTGTTCCAAGATTGGTGGATTAGAGTAAACCAGCTCTAGAGAGGGAGACAGGTTGTCAGGCAGGGTTTTCAGAGTTTGTGAAAGCTTATCAGCAACTTTAATAATAATAATAAAAAAAGAAAAAAATCCCCAGGCAGGGGAAACACACGTAGATTTGGGGTGCTACAAGGCTACAGGAAATAAATCTCCCTACAAAGGTTAAAGACGAGCATTTTCAAAAAGAGAAAGATAAAAAAATTGGTGGCCTTAATGGTGGAAAATGTCCTGAGTTATTACAAAACAGCTCCCAAAAAAAGACTGGAAGTTTGGCTGGCTTCCTAAGTAGTCTTTGCTGAAGAGGCAGTCAGGGGCTGCCTAGCTCTTTGTGCCTGCAGAAATGAGCTGCTCATGACACAGGCATCCTTGTGCATTAAGGAACTGATGTTTGTAACATGATTAATTCTGGAAAATCACGGATGGGCGAAGAGGCAGAAAAACTGGTCTTTCAACCTCTGTCAAGGGCAGTAACTGTTTCTTCTAAAGCTGTGGAGTGATAAAGCTTTCAAACCCTGTATTACCCACCTAACAACTACCAGGAAAAATCCCAAGCAGAACACTTTCCAAAAATGGGTCTGAGCTGAGCAAATGTATGGGTACGAACAGTGTAAAAGCTTTTCGCAGATCTCGTGTCCTGGGCAGCAGTTCCAGAGCTGCTGGCTGCTCTTCCAGGAGGAGTGCAAAGGAAGAACATGCTGCAGGTTTGCCAGGCACCCTCAGCATGCCATTGTGCGCTTGGACAGGGAGTTTGAAGTTGACCTGGGGAAGGAAAGCCCTTGGCTGAAACCCGTTGTTGAAAGAAGTGGAAAATGGGCAGGGAGATGGTCGCTGTAGCAGATTCTGTGCCAGAAGTTTAGAATGAGGGAACAGAGATGCTGGAGGATGGTCCTGGCTGAACTACGAGAAAGCTTTGGTATCCATGTGCATCTTCCTCCTCTGATGCAGGAAGCACAGCAAAGTGCTTCCTATTATGTCCGTACTGAGCAGTGAGACTCTCACTGGTCTTCAGGCGGGAGTTACTGGTGGGAACAACAGCCATAAGCTGGCCTTTTCCAGACTGAGAGTGCTGCGATTCCCACCCTGCAGCAGAGGAAGCAACAAACACAGGGAGCCCTCAGGTGCCAGCCAGAGGGGATGGAGAAGCCTGGCAGCTCAGCACATGCTCCCGGCTGATCCGCGCGGGCCCTCCTTGGCGGCGGTGCAGTGGCGGCAGTGCCGGGGCCGGCTGCCCGGGGGGAGCACAGTGTGCAAAGCTGATTAGAGCCTGGTGTGGAGAACCCACCGGCACTTCATAGGCACAGGTGCCAGGAGCTCTGCCAGCACGGGATCAGCTCCTGCTAATCCCCTTGGACACGCTGGTTTAACCCTCTGTGTCATCATGTGCCTGCTGCAGCTCTTTGACACGGGTTATCTCATTCATTAATTTCATTGGCTGCACCACGCTGTCCTCAGATGCAGAATGAAGGCCTTTCCCGTAGCTTGTGGTGGGGAAGGCGCTGCCTGATGCTCAAGGTCATCTTGTTCTCTTCCAGCCATCGTACAAGGAGACTCTCTTGAAGAGATTTACAGCAAAATCAAACAGATCATTGAGGACCAGTCCGGGCACTACATCTGGGTCCCGTCCCCAGAGAAACTCTGAAGATGTCTCCCAGCTGCTTCCCTGTGAGCAGAAGATCTCCGAAGTCCCACCCCACCCAAGCCCTCTGCCCTGAGGGGGGGGATATGGAAACTATTCCTGCCCCCTTTTTTAGATTGTTGCAAAATTGAGTTTTCTAGTCCTGTTTCTTTTGTTGGGATGAATTCATCTTATTCATCACGTGACTGTTCCCACCATTCCTGCATGGACCTTCCCACTGCTCTATTAGAGACAGATGAGAACCCATTCAAGGTCTTTTTTTTATTATTATTAATAATTATTATTATTAACGAAACCAAGAGTCAAGATGGGAGGAGGCGGCTAAGGACTAATGTATGAAACAAGTGAAACAATGGACTCTGAGCACGTGAGCTGTTTCAGAGCTCCAGGGGCATTTTTCCAAGTGTGACTGTCTAGCAGCTCTGAACAGTGCAACAGAAAGGCAGCAGAAAGCATTTTATTTATCTGTATATGTAATTTATATATAATATATATAGAGATATTATATATATATTATATATATGTATGTGGACTAGGAAACCTGAGGGAACTCTTTTAAAAAAGGTATTGTGTCATTGCAAGGATCTTTCAGTTTCTCTGTCCCAACCGCTGGGCGCAGGGAGTCCACTTGGGCAGGAAGAGCTCAAAAACGGTACAAGGTGCTTCGGAAGCGTCTCCTGTTGGGGCCAGCCTCCTGCCAGCTGCCCCGGGTCTGTGAGGCAGAGCAGAGACTGGCACGCTGCCCGTGCAGAAGGACCAGAGGTCCAGAGTGATACAGCAAGGAGCAGCAGCTGGTCTGTGTGAGGCTGGGAGACAGAGACTGAGCAGGAGGCTGCAACGCAAGAGAATGGATGATACTACATATTAAATTGCACATTGTTTTACACACCACCTTATGTGTTTGCATGAGAGGTTTCCTTTTGGTTCTATTTTTTTTAAGCTGATTTTAAACCAAAACCATATTGTGTTGCTGTGTTGGCTTTTTTTGGTTTTCATTATTCCATTTTTTTCTGTTGTTAATAATGAACTGAATGGGTATAAAATCAATTTTTTTAACTTATTTTTTAAGCTGGCTCTATTGTAAATAGAATCTAGATCTGCGCTGTTTAGTTAGGAAATACTCTACTGGCCACGTGGAACAAATGTACTACCTGTCCTGTGTTGCTGTGGAAAACCTGGGATATTGGGCTGGCCCTGCACTTGTGGGCGCAGGTGAAATGACCCTTTTTATCTTGTGGCAGCACGCTGGCATTCCCTTCTGCATTAGCCATTGGCAGGAAAAGCCCCCAGCTGTGCCTTGGATGGATGCTCACACTTTTCCAAATAAGTAACAGAATTGAGAAAATTCCTCCGTCTCTTCTGGCGCCTTGCCAAATACCCGGCTGTGCTGTGTGCAGGTTGTGGCCTTCCCAGTGGAAGGACCATCCTTTCAGCACTGCAGAGACCTCGCCTGCTGCTCTGGGAGCTGGAGCTTGGCAGGTGAACACTCAGCAGCCTCGCTTGGTTCTCTCTGACATCTCTCTGTACATAAAGCCTTTTTCTGAAATTGGGCTCTGCTCCCTCTCTCAAGGTCACCTTAGAAAACCAAATTGGGTGCTCGCAGATCTGTGGGGCAGGGGGATGCAAAGTTGGGTGTTTCTCAAGTGAGGTGACCGTTGGTGCCAAGACAGCTGGCCCTGAGCTGAGAAATGTCTGTATTTAAGGCCACTTTGGGTTCCGGGCGTGATTGGGGCTCTGACATGGGAACAGAGCTTTGTGTGAAGCCTTTGAGAAGGAACTCTGTTGGACTGGGTGCTCAGCACAGGTAGAAGAGCGCTCCCATCTTACAGAGAACTGGCAACTGCTGTTTCCCAGACAGTGCTAAGCACAAGAACAAAGGATGTCACCATATGAGCACGAGCAGGTAAGTTGGCCCATTCTCTCAACCCCTGTTTTATAGGGATAAGTGGACGTGGCAGGATGCTGGTCCCCTTTCCTGAAGGTAACAGCAGTGTGTCAGTCAGTGCATGGCAGGCACAGGCCACGGCTCTCAGTGTGAACAAGAACTGCTGTAAAGACCACGTGGGCTGTCTGGTGAGAAGCAGTCTTTACTCATCCTGCAAGGAGCCCTGCAGGGATGGAGCAGCTTCCTGGGACAGAAGGCAGTGCCGCAGAAGAGATGCAGCCACTAGCGTGGTGGAGGGCGGGAAGGATTCTGCTGTCAGTGGGACTGACCCGAAAGGAGCAAACTTTGGGAATGGATTCCTGTTCAGCACCTACACCCCCTGTCCCGCTGGTCCTATTCCAGCAGCTATACACATTGGTACTTGGAGAAGTGGAGTAAGTGAAACAGAAGTCCTTAAAATGCAAGTCACACCATTTCTTTCTTTTTCTTTCCCCCCCTTTTTTTTTTCATTTTCTTTTTTCCTCCCCCCAGTAGTGTGTCTCTATCTCACCAAGTCACATGGAGAAAAAGATGATGTACTCCACGGCATAGCTGACAGTATCGAATCGATCATGACAACACTAGTTGGTTACCAGTGTTTCTTCCAAGGAGACATATATTTTTAATAAACAGAGAGTTGCAAAGAACTCTGTCTTTGAGACCTTCTTGTAGAGTCCTTCATTGTGTACCAGATCTGTTTTATTTGCGCTCATCTTAACAACTATTGATATGGTCTCCACAGCAACCTTAAGTATTGACAGTTGTTTAAAAAAAATGCTTTTTTTATTATAAGATGGTCACTGAGAACTTGCCTAAAAGAAAAATAAAATTGAAAAGAAAAGAAAGGAAGTGGGCTTATTTACAGCTGTAACCAGGCCACTAAAAAGCTCTTTTAGTTGGGTTGTTTTTAACACAGGTTGACTCTGATCTGATGACTTGACACCATAAATGCAGTTTGGGTCATGGCTTGAATTGTGGGGAGTTTACTTTACAAATGCAGATCAAATAATAGTGTTTATATGCTGTTACATAATTGGTCCTGTATTGGATATGAAGGCAGTAAATATAGTCTTGCTAATATAGAACATTCTTTTACAGTTTAAGATGCTGTTTAGACATAGAAGAAGGAAGTTTTAAAGACAACTAAAACCTTCTTCTGGTACCTCTATGTGCAGAGAACAGGAGTGTACACTGGAAGACAAGTGTTGTTAATGGGGAATCATTACATATTCCTTCCTGAATCTGCTTTGTCATTTAGCTGAGCCAATTGAAAGGTGAGAGGGTTTTGGTTTTTAAGTAAGTCTTGAATGTTTTTTCCTTTCAAACTGCACATAGGAAAAGTAAAGTGAGATTTCAGGGGAACAGAGGTGGTGTACCAAGCATGGGCATACAGTTGGCAGACAGTTCACAGTTTATGAAGCTCACTGGGCAAATAAAACACAGTTTAGAAGCTCCTTTAACTGATCAGGTCAACAGTCTTGGGGTGGGGGTTGTCCATATAAAACACTGGGGGGATTAAACAGCTGCTGAGCAGATCTGACGCTGGCATTGCTACTCCCAAAAGTGTTTCCTTAAGTAGTGACAGATTTGGAATAATGAAATTGTTGATGTAAATCATCACAGGAACATTGTTAACAGCTGCCATGGTATCTGCCAGGTTTCTCCCTCTCGTCTGTGGAGTTAGTTCCAGTAAATCTGAGGTGCAGCACATGGATCTGCAGACGTGCCTCCCTAGACAATCCATGATGTGTCCTGAGCTGATGTCATCTTGATCTGCTTTGACAGTGAAACGTTAGGGTTCCAGGGAGAAAAAGATGTTATGTTCTCAAAGAAATTGTGCCACTCCTGTAAGGTGGAGACAACCACTGGGCGAGTAACCCACATCCCACATGCCAAGAGAATGAGGGTGGCATGAAGGGAAAGAAGAACTTGCTCTTTTGAAGATTTTTAACAAGCTGCTTTTCTGGCTAAGAACAGATTGCTCTGCATACCAGGACCTTTGTGAAGTCCTTCCAGACCATGCAACAACAGAGTTGTCCCATTAATGGTCCTGTCTCATCGTGAAATGGCTGGGGGGTAGGTCCTCTCTTAAGATGTCCTGCTACAACATGGATGAAACTAATCTCCCCTAAGACACTGCTAGAAAATTAGACGATAAGCTGCTTGTGCTACAGAAGAAACATGTCTGTGCTTCTGTCTGCAGCTCTGGTTAATTAACTGTCTTGGCTCTTGTTAAGCAGAGGAACACAGGATCTGTGGGGCTACTGGAAGAGGGATTTTAAAGGAATTTAATAATAGTTTTCTCAAAAATTTCCTCCCCAGATGCAGGCACCTGGACAGCTGTCTTAGTACAGCTTTTCTCACTCATGATGCTTAGCAGCGGACCCTTCAAGGACTCCTATTCTCTACTTTCCTCAGGCTGTCACAGCAGGATTCATGGCACTAAAGCATGTGCTGTGAAACAGGTGAGGTTATCGTGTTACAGGTGTCTTTTTCCTTGATGAATCCTTAGGTACCCCTGACCTTTAGTGTTTATTTATATCCCTTGCCTCTAAAATGAGGTTCATGTTGGTTGACGTGAGTTTTTTAACCCTAAGGAAAAACGTGAAGGTGTTCGGGTCAGTCAGTGCAGCATCTGCTGATGGTGCAAGCACACAGGAGCAGTGTGGGACTAGCAATACCTTGTTGGGACCACACCTGGCTCATCACAGGGGTGATGGTGGTGTTTCCTCTCTTAGTTCCAGTGCACTACTTGACAAAAGCTTCTACACAATCCTCTAATGAGCTTCAGCCCTCTTCCAATTACCTTGATTTCTCATTACTGCGATCACTTCAGTTCTAAGCACGAGTGGCCAGACCAGCCCCTCTTCCTTCCTGCCTCCAGAATGCTCAGTGCTGTCACTACGTTAACAACAGCAAAGCTCTTCTCAAACTGGATGGCAGGAGGTAGCCTGAGGTGCACCCCAAGTGGAAAGCTGCCAGAAAGCCAGTGTTCCTAAGGCTAGCCCCTCTGGGTGAGAGGAGGCAGGAAGGGCTCCAGGGCTCAGCAACTACGGCTTTATCTTCTCTGCCCTGCCCTGCCTCACTCCCAGACTCTTATCAGCGAGGACTTTTTTTTTCCCCTGGGCAGGTTCCCTGCAGCCACATTCGTAGCAGTAAAAATGGTAAAAATACCCTTTCCTTGGACCCGTTCTCCAAGCCACATTGTGCTTCCCCTGTGTCTCTGTAGTGTTCCTGCTCCCCAAATAGTTAAGAAATTATCAGATTAGGGAAAAAAAAAAGACAGGGTATAAAATACAGGCTGGGGAAAGGGAGAAAATTTGTGAGCTACTGCCCTAAAGAATACATTTGTGTTCTCAGAAGCAAGGAGGAACTCTGCACTTACAGGGCAGGTGTCCAGCTCACCCTGCAACCTCCACAGTGGTGTGTAAATCCGAAACCACTGCTGCGATGACACCCTCTGGCACAGGCTGTTAAAATCTCAGGATGAGCACGCAGACTATCTAAGCTGAAACAAAACAGGGATCAATACAAAGAGAAGACTCGGGGAGGAATGAGCAGCACTGATTTCTCCCCACATCCCCCCCTTCCCAGGTTAGCTATTGTTGGCTTAAAAAGATTTATATCCCATAGTCACCCTAGCTGGGCTAGTGAACTATAAGGCAACTTTTACTCTAGTAAAATAAATACTGGACCTAGCAAACTCAGTGCACAAGCACCTGCAAAGCACTGATTGCACAAAACTACCTGTCAGGAATAGTCACTGGAAATCCAGCTAATTAAGGTGTGATTCAACGAGGAGAGGAATTCTTGCTCCATTTAAAAGCTATAGTAAATACTAAGGATTGAATAAAATGTACAATACAGAAATGTGCAGAGAAGAGGTGAGAAGTACTCTCAGCAGAGTCTGTAACTCATCTGACCTGAGACTCCTTAGTAAAGTCTGTAGCATAAAAGAAATCGAACTCAGCATCTCCAAGGAAAAAAAATCAAACAATTCTGGCTGTAGGCATTAAACACTTGCTGCCTTCTATGGCTCTGTGTAATTACCTGCTACATTTACTGGGCAAACATAACCTTCTCATCTGGTACAGTGTCTCACATTTACCTGTTTATGTGTTTGTGCAAGTCAGAACCGAGACCAATAATTAAAGGCAGCCCGGCAGGCACCAAGGAGCTACTGCAGGCAGCAATGATACCTTTGACTCTGTGGTGTCGTTTACAGTCCCTGCATTAATGTGACACAGCATATATCTCCAGAACTCTTGACTGCAAAAGAATTCTCTGCTGCACTTCAGGCCTGGCTTTTTATGGATTCAAAGGCATTTCATAGTTAAACAGACAGCTCATTGTGCATTGAAGATCTGAAAGCAGCGGCTCACTGAGATCCAAATTAGACCTGGTGAAATGAACTCACTAGGTGGAGAATCCTCCTATGCATGTCTCAGGAGCCATCTGAATCAGGAAGCCCGGGTGATTTGTCTGGTTACCATAAATGGAATGCCACTGAAGTTCAGCAGAAGTAGCTCCCACTGCTTAAACCACCTCAGCCTGAAGAATTAAGGCCCTGTGGTAGGCCTCGGGAATAAGAACACATACATAATCTCCAGCTGAACATAAACATTTTTGCTTTCATCTTTGCATCCTGCTTGACTATTTCCACAAAGGTACCTTTCCATTCCTACCAGTACACGGTTCTACGTAACCACGCTGAAGAGGAACAAGAAACTTCAAACTCTAGCAGGGTCACAGCGCAGGCAGCACCAGTCTCAGCTGTAGCACCCAGTATCTCGCTGTGACAGGCACCACACCCTATAAACTTCCCAGTACTTCCCTCGTTGCCACCTTCAATGTAATTCACTCTTCCAGGCCTTCCCATTCTGTTATCCAGAACCTTACAGTAACCTGTGCAGTATTGAAAAGCATCCAGTATAATACATTTCTGGTTTGATGGTGTTGAAAATGCCACGCTGACTCATGTGCCTGCATGTGCCTGCCTTCAGGAAATGACCCTGCACAACAGACATGAGGATGTGGCAGCTATGCTAAGGGCAGGTTTCTAGCTCAGCATAGAATGCAAAGTGGTGCCTGGTGCATGCAAAAAGTATAAGTCACTAAAATTTGGTTTTCTTTGACTATGAAAATAAGACAAGACAAGGAGCATTTACAGACACTGCAATGCAGCTACGCTTTTTAATTACTTCTTGGCCCTGACCACTGCACTTAGCCCACTAATAAGCTCTTATTCCAGACCATGTCAGGTTTTCAGAATGGACTATGACCAATGTAATTTCTTCTTTTCTATAGCCACCATCCTACTGTTAGTGGCCCTGTCCTCTGCCTGAAGAAGCTTTAATAATCTGGTTCTAAGCAAAATACATTTTTAAATTTTAAAAACAAAATTAAATAACTATTAACCTCAAACCCAATGATCTTCCAGCTGAAGGATACTGCTGTCCACCAGCCGTGCCTTCTGTGTAATGTTTGTGAAGAAAAAGCAGCAAAGCACTTTTAGCTCTCTAGTAAGCAAACCAAAGGACTAAAATGACTGTTACAGTGCTCCTCAGGGTGCCTGAATATCCTCTTGAAGAAACAGCAAAAGAATCCACTTATTGGATGTATCCCCATTATAGATCATCCAAATGTATATGTGGTCGATCACACAAAAGACACAACATAGCATCTTCGCTTTGACCTGCCTTGTACCAGCTTATTACAGTGCAGCAGCCCTAACTGAAAAAGAATCAGTAAACGTCTCCCAGCTATGATACCCACCTCACCTTCTAAGCAGGCAACCGATGCTCAAGCACCCTATCAGCCTGAAGCAAACCTCCCACATTGCTTATATCCGGGCTTTGCCAGAACCCCTGTATTGGTGCCCAGGCACTCAGAGGGTTTTATTGGAGTGCACTGTTGCTCCTTCCCACCACCCCCAGTGGTAGACATCTGCACTTACCAGCCTGTGTTTTTATGTGGATTTGGGGGGATTTCATACTGAACTGTCACTGGTGCATTACAGTTGTTAGCTGTCACAGGAGAAGAGTCATAGATCATGCAAACATGTGTGAACTAGTAGTTGGTTTATTGAGTTCTAATCAGAAGAATGTAAAGTATTTAATAAGTACACATGGATTGGCAGTCAATGCTATTTACTACACTTAAAAGTTAGAATGGGATACAAAGACCATTGCTTAAACTTACTATACGTATCATAAATGATACAAAATGTCACTTACCAACCTGTCGACATCTGGTGTCCAGTAAGGGATCTCTCAGGGTAACCCTGACTCAAAAGGAATATCACCACCACGCAGCCAGTTGCTATGGAGGAACAGCTCTATGAGCCCTGATGGCTGCAGATATTTATAGCATAAAGTGGTTCATTTGTAGTCAGGTTTGTGCTGTGCTCGTGCTGTTCCAGCTGCTTATCAGCCCAGTCTCCAGCCAAACCACTTTCTTGGTGTTTGGTGCTGAATTCTCACCGACAGCCTCACACAATAGGATTAGCTTCAGTTAGGGCTACTTTCTGAGCATCCACCTGGGCCAAAGCTCAGCTTGTTCAAACAGGAGAGGCACATCCATCACAGCAGTCTATAAACAGCCACAGCTTTAGCTTTTCCTGTGAGCTAACCAGTACCTGCTCTATTTTTATTCTAACTGAATTGTGAAACTGGCAAACAGCTCTGAATTCTTGTCCATACTGAAATGGGCTGAAAACTAAACAATGTGATAAATGTTTATGGAGAAATGCAGCAATGACATCCAGGGGAGATGCCTGGTCTTGGAATACTTGTATTGTCCTCATTGCCACTTACAACTAAAACCAGGTATTTAAACCAATCTGTTACACAATAGCAGGCACATCTCACAAAAAAGTTAACTATTTATTTCTAACTGTTATATAGCTCCAGAGAATGAAAACTATTCCCTAGAAAAAACCAATTACATTTATTCAATAAACACTTTCTAAAAAGTACATAACTTAGTTACTAACAAGGAGGAGATCCTGATTTCTTTTCACTGCCCACATGACCCCTTGCCTTTGCAGCACTTTTAGCAGAATGTTTCCAAGAGAGACTGCTGTCCTCCTTTATTGCAGTTGTGGCTTTCATTATTCTTCGTCATTTGGAAGAAAGCCTTTTGCTCTGTCCAATTTGTCCAGAACCTCACTATAAAGACCAAACATCTGGAGAAAAAAAAGCACCATAGTTGTCAACAAGGGTGGACATAGTTGTATCATTCAACTACAAAGCAACAGGGATCAGAAGCAAAGGAATAGGTGGGCAACTTCCACCACCTTCTAAACCTAAAATTTCAGATTAACGTAAAGATTTTGACACAGATTAAACAGAGTCGTTTAAGAAAAAAATAGTTAATTCAGTGCAACCTAACAAAGGTGGTTTTATTTCTGCTGGCACACAGCATAGTTTAAAGCTGAATCCTCTATCAGTGAGTAACCTTATTTACAGAACCACAAAGTGGCTGAGGTTGGAAGGGAGTGATCTCAATTCCTGCTACCTAAAATGATGTACTTAAAATGGTATAAAAGCTGCAACCAGCTCCTGATCACCCATCCTGTGCATAGGATGACTGCATACACCAGCCAGGCTGCACTGTGTTGCAATCAAAGTATGAGTACCAGTCAAAAACTGTAGAGAGAAGCCTACTCACGACACAGTAAGAAAAAGTGTCATTGCTTTCTAGAGAGGTACTAACCCTGAAATTCATCCCTCACAGCAAGCAGCTAAGCTACACCTGAAAAGATTAGCTTTAATGATTTTATTCACATCAGCTTAAACTCTATTTGTAAGACATTAGATTTTACTAGAAACCAAGCTTGAAAGTATTCACACAACAGCTGATTTAAGTAAACTCGCACAGCATCTTGATTTTTTTTCGTATCCTTATCTCAAATTCAGGGCAGACATGCAAATCCACATCCTTAAATGAATCTGCTCACACTTACATGGCCTTCATAGCTTTTCTTCAAAGATTCTAACTGATTGAGGAAACGCATTCCTAATCCACACCACTGCTCAGCTTCCTTATATTTACCCATGGTATATTGAAATATTCCTGTATTCCAGGCTCTTGTCATTAACCAAAGGATTTCTGTCTCTGGGTAAGCATCCTGGAGAAGCAAAAAAGAAGCAGTGGCTCATCATAAAATAGACCCCACTTTAAACCTCACAAGTCAAGAGTGCATTAGAGTTTAGTTTTAGAGTGGAATAACAGCTGTGGGTTACTTTCTCTGAAGCAAAGGGCAATTCCTTTACAGTCATCTGTATGTCAGTTCACATGCACCACTGTCAAATAGCTCGTTTCCAACCTAGGTAAGTCATGTTGCAGTTACCCATTGGCAGGTCAGAAAAATACAATTCTGTGGGACTGAGAGTGATGCTAGAATGGAAGCAAGCTTTCCAACAGCCTATTGTAGACAGGCTGAACTCGCCACTGCGGTGCTTTCCAGTTTGTCCAAACAGTGCTGAATAGCTCACTACAGACTAGAAGCAGCAGTTCTTGTGTCTTCAGAATCTCTCTATGCACTGTGGCAATGGCTCACTGGAGTGAAAGCTGCCCTTACAACTGCAGAACAGAAGAATACTTTGAACCTGCTGGGGAACCGATTCAGCTGGGGAAGGGAAGGAGAAAGCGATCATTTATTTGCCATGCAAATCCCTGAGGTTGGAAGGACTTCTATTCCCTCTTTGACAGATACTATCAAAGTTATAAATAAGAACTTTGGTGAAAGGCAGGCACAAATGTGGACACAATTTTTGGGGGAAAATCAGGAAGACAGTATCTTTATACCACTTGTATAAAATAAGAGACATTCAAACTTGACATTTCAAGCCATGCAACGAAATGTACTATTGGTTTCTTTAGTCCTCAACAGGAATACTCCTTAACTGATTGTTATCTAAGCAATTGTAAGCAGAAATGTCTGACTTCCTCAGTACAACTGCCTTCACTGTACAGCACTGTGCTTCAGGCCTGAAAGGAGCAGCAGAAAAGCTTACTACAAGAAAGAATCTACTCTCCATATACCTGGCCTCACAAAAACGAGGTACGTGGTGCTACAAGTACTCACAGCACAGGAATATAGTTCCAGGTCATTTGGAAAACAAAGTAACATAGTACGTTCCCAAATACATTTAACAAAACAGAGTGACCAGTGTCCAAATTTTAGCTCACTTTAAACTGATCTGGAAAGGTAATCTGCATTTAAAAAAACATATTCAGCATAAGAATGTAGAAAGCAGGAGAAGGAAAGTCATGTTTCTAAGATGTTTCTAAGACAGGCACAGAAAATTTGGCCTTAATTGTCTCTAAAAAAGCCCTTACAAAATCCGTAATTCAGTCACAAATATCCAAGAGGCATTTCTTTTGAGGTAATTTTGATGTATCTTTTACCGAAGAAGTCTTCACTACTCCACATATAACACCACACAATGCTCAGTCCACTACTCATCCTCAGTCTGATGAGAATTACTTTAAAATTTGCTCAGAATCATCTCCCAATCTCATTTTCCTGTTCAACTTACTGTGCTGCTAATTACACTTAGAGCATCTTCAAAGTAGTCCCACACCTCCTGCAGTACACAGGCATCCAAGTCTGTTAATCCAGTCGGCAAAGAAAGATTAATCAAACTATGTAAGCATTTGCTGAAAATTGAAACAGAGCAAAAGAGAAAACATTAAACACCATGTGCACAAACAGCTAGGTTTTTGTATCAGCAGCACACTAACTTATGTCTCAATGATTATAAACACAGAAACGTTCACCTTGATGCTTACTACACTCACATTCTTATAGCAGCAACACGTTTTCCCAGTATCAGATCTCATTCATATAAACTATGCAAAAAGAGAGCCAAGAGCATTAAGTACTTCATTATTGCCATTATAGGGCTCTACAGTACACAAAAGGAAAGGCATAATATTTTCATGGGCACTACACTGACAGTGAGGAAAACATACCTCTTCTAACTTCACCAACAAGAACTAAGTAGTCAGCACCCTCAGAAAATCAGCAACAAATACACGGTTTCCGAAAACAGGTCTGTCTCTCTCAGTGTGAGGTGAGAAGGGCAATATTAACAGCTGCCTTAGCCCAGGGGTTACTGCAAGGAACTTGGATAGGATGAAAAAAAGTCCTTTATGGGATACAAGTGAAAGAAGGACACACCAGGTTTTTTTTCAGATTCTATAAGGTACAGCTGTTAGAGAGCCAGTTATCCAGCAAAATAAGTCATGTACATAGTATGGCATCATATTACTAACATAACTCACAGTTTTCTTCTCGCCCTTACTTTCTCTTCACTTCCTTGTCTTTGAAATACCAAGTTCACTAGTGCAGGTTAACATTTAAAATTAACACCTTTGTCACAAGAAATAGCCAGAGTCCTCTTCTGGATCCAATTTTTATTCCCCACCTCAACAGATCCATTTATTGGAAATACGACTGTTTCAAAAAATATGCCAAGCAAACAAATTGCAGTTCACACATCTATAAGACAGTCATCTTTGAGAGGTACATTGGTTGACCAACAAGACGTGGAACCTTGCACATAAGCTAAAATCCACCTTTTTTTTTTCAAATTGCAGGTTTTATTCCCCATCAGCACTTCCAGTCACAGGCTCATGGTAAAGTTTTGTGACAATACTAACCTAAATTTCACAGCATCAATGACAGGCTGCTTTCTGTGAAGGTTTAGTGCACTCTTGAGAGCTTTCTTACACAGTACAGGATACCGAGCTGGAGATTCCATTGCTAATGCTTAAAAGCAAAAGAAAACAGAGAAGAAGAAGAAAGAAATTACTGGAGCCAGACTTCAGTCTCATTGGTCACTAAAATAAACTACAGCATGTTGCCAGATCCCCTGTGACCAAAAGGGATTTGCTTAATGCCTGGGCTGGTCACAAACTAGTGCTTCTCTACTACTTTCTTACTCTGCACATCATCAATGAGGACTACAAGGCAGAGCACAGTAGATTTCATCATTTACAAGTGCTCTCACTTCCACTTACTCCTGGTGCAGTAACCCAAAAATACTAGGGGGATATCTAAAGTATGATATGGTACAGAGAAGGGCTATTTACCAAATAACTACATTAAGTTGAAACTGCATCCTAAATCTTCTGTATTGCAGCATGAATCAGCTACGGTCATTCTCTGGCCTTTGCGAGTCTGGAGCTTATAAAAGTTTATCTGAATAATCTTTTCCAGACTCACGACCTACACAAGTGTCTCAGAGTCTAGAAATGGAAGGAAGTCGTAAAATTCTGGTTCATCATCCATGTAATATGGTATTTCAAAACAGAGATCTAATGTTGCTGAGTTCCCAAGCATCTCTGCTTCAGGACAAAACATACACGGTTAGACCCATTTTCTGCATGCTGCACAATACACGACAATCCTGGTCACCCCAAATGATCAGGAAAAGAGCAACATAAGCTATTTTTCATTACTTGAAGAACTACGAAAGTACAAATGCAGTCCTTACATGCAATGATTTCTAGTGTCTTGACCTCAATTTGTGGTTGTTCCCATACTGACTCCATAAGGTTGTGCAGTGTTGGATCATTCAGTTTGGATCTTGCTTCAAATTCATAAAGCAGCAACAATGTGTCTGTTGGGTCTTTAGCAAAATCTCCTACAGAGGAGACACAACTGCATGTAGGTAATGGTTCATTTTCTTAAAGCCACATGATGTACCCTAAGGCATAAATTTTGCTTCCAACAGTCAGGAAAATCATTACTGTACTCAGATTTAACAGCAGAGCAACTGGATCTCTGAGGCAGACTTGGACAGAAACCTCAGATATCCAAAGCACAACCCCACCAACCACCATGCCTCCCCTCCAAAGAAAAAATCTGTACTGTCTGTAACTGGCTATGTTCCTAGGCAAGCTCACAGCTACCAGGGAAGCTGTTATCACAGATAGGCAAGAGAGATGAGAGCAGGCCACGAACTCAGAAGGTCAGCTTATGAAAGAAGTTACCATCAGCTCAAAGTTTTTCTATAGGACTTGTGCCTTTTCTGCTGGAAAAGCCCTCAGTAAATCCTTGAAAACAGAAGGGTGAGAAACCAGCACGACTGCTAGGAAGGTGTAAACCTGATAGAAATGCCAAACAATCCTTTAATGAACTATCACAAAGACCTTCCTTTTTACATCTAAAAGACATTCTCAGCTTCCTCCAGGGCAAGAGACTTGTCCACAGATTGGTCAAGGTCTAGTGAAGAAGTAAAGCTACCATTCCACAAAACTCTGCAGAAGAAGCTGCAGCATGTTCCTGTCCGCAGATAATCAACCCCTCAGGAATTTAAGGATGGAAAATTAAAAGGGAAGAAGTCTTCCTGAATTATCCTGCCTTCAGTGCAAAAGGGCAAAGAGAATCCCAAATCTAGGCCATATAATGAATCTTCCGTTCTGAAACTTTGAGGGGAAAAAAACACAGCAAGTAAATTTCTTGATAGAAGTTAAATACTAATGGAAACTCCACAGAGTCCCAAACCTATAACTGAAACAAAGGCAGACCACAGGCCAGACAAGGAATGTCTAGTGGAATTTTTCTACCAATATGCTACCAAAAAAGCGAAGCACACATCCTCCAGGCTAACAGTCACTCAGCATCTCAGCTGTCAGCTGAAAGCACACCCATCTCCAGTAACACCTGATCTAAATTGACATGGAATAGTCAGGGAACAGAGGATGGGTTTGGGCACTCCAAAGTATGATAGCAGGACTTCCTGTGTTCTGAAGTGCCTTAGACGAGAAGAGGCCAGTAAAACTATCAAAACAGAGCAAGAGCAACTCCACTCTAGAGCAAAAACTCTGGAGTGTTTTTACATTTAAGCCAGTACAGTCAAGCCAACTTCATTCTGAAAGGTCGTTCCACACTTTGCAGCACGCATACAATAAAAAGCCTGCAATGAGAAACAAAAACCAGTAGTTGGCTTTGCCAATTCTTTTATTGCATTGCCATATATCTGCCTCAACACTCTTCAGCTGAGACAGCAGTTCCATATGCCCTGTATTTTTCATGAATGCAGTGACTAAGAGTTACATGTGCTGAACAGCCACACTTTGTAGCTTACCTGTTAATTTCAGAACCTTCCATATCTCCTTGCATGTCTGGAGATGTTGAAGGGCCTGAGTCAAAAGCTCTGCCTATTTCACAAAATTCAAGAAGTTACTTTTGCCATAGTTTTAAATAAGAAAGGAATACACATCACAATTAACAGGGTCTTTATATCTAACTATAAAATAAATTAAGAATCAGCCTAATTTGTAGATCATCTACATCACTTACTGTTATGGGGGATTTTTCTTTCCCTCTCTCTTTTTCACATCTCTTCTCCACATCTCAAAGCCTTTTCACACTGAACATTCCATTGGTCCAGAAGAACCAAATGGGTTCTTATGAAACAATTTATTTTAGCTCCCAAACATAAAATAGTGCTTTTGAGACTGACAAACCACCAAATCCCACATGACAAATTGTTGTGCATTGCTCTCCACAGAAGTAAGTTTCTACCACAATCACTGGAAAGCAGACTTCCGTACTTCCTTCACAACCCCTGTACGTTTTCCTTAACCTTCTTACCACAGTAAGTAAAACACACCAAAAAAATGGATGTATGCATACAAAAAACCCAACCAAACAACAAAAAAAGTACTTTATCATAACCATACTGGTATCTAGTTTCAGCAAAAGCATAATCCTAAAGATGCAGTAATTATCATCCTGACCAACCAATGTTTAGCAGCAGACTCCTTACATCACATATAAGGTAGACTGAAATTTGTCTAGGAAAAGGTACTAACATAACCCTTCATTAATACAAATCTGTTCAAATTCACTGAAGCCAACAGAACTAATTTAAAGAAATCCAACATTAACAATTGTCTGGAAAGCATTAGGTGCATTGATTCTAATTAACTAAGAAAGGTTCCCATACCGGCATTCTCGATAACCTTTTCTGAGTGAAAAAAACACTAAGATTTCAAAATAGAAAGAAAAAATGCTACATTGACACATATAGAATCAGTTAACAGAGCAATGTCCTACCTGTTCAGAAGGTATTACTTTTTTCCTCCCCATTTCCAGTTCAACGGCAGCTGCCATTAACAGGCATGTCCTCTGAGCAATTAGAACAGCTTTGTCAGAAGGACAAAACTGGGACAACTGAAAGCAAAAATAGGAAAAGATAACGAGAATTTTGCTCATATAAAGCAATTTGCTTATGAACAGATGACTGCTGAGTCTCATGACACTTTTAGTAATTGGTTGTTAATAGTATATATTCATATTGCATTTTAATTGTACCATTACACAAGATGATTATTTAAATATAAAGTGTAAAGCAGTGATGGAATCCCCTCCCTACTAATATACAAAACTGGCAATGTTGGTAGAAGTTCTCTATGACAATGAGGACTTAAGTCCTCACGTTAAAACATGTTTGTTTTAACAATGCAGTTTCTAAACCTCAGAATCCATTTTAGAAATTTCTCATTGAAATCTGTTTCTTATGACATTTTTAAGTAACAGAATGTCAAGTATGAAAATAACACTTACATTTTGATTTACAAGTCAATCTCTCTCTAACAAAAGTGCTCCATCTTCAGAGCATACAAGCATGTCTCCAAGGAGATACCTGATGCATGGATGTAATTCCTAACAGAACTAGACAGATGACAATACTCCTCAATCAGAGATACAATTAGCAAGAGTACATACCTTGAAAGACAGCAGAAAAAAATTCCTCATCTTTTCTGGGCAGCTGCTGAACTGCACAGCTAAGTTCCAAGCTAACAAAAACATGAAAAATGAAGACTAGAATAAAATTCTTCAATGTTACATGTATGTCCATCTAATCTCTGGTAACAGGCAGTTCACATTCTACAATTCAATTTCTTAAACAAATTATCGACAGCTCATTCGACAACAGCAAGAAATACTGTTAGTAGTGATTTGTTACAGTAGCTTATTCATGCTTTCAAATTTTGTCTTAATAATTTCATTATAACCAAGTATCCATTCTACCACTGACCCTACCCATAAGAGCCTGAATTGGAAGAAGCATTTTCATACTTGAGTAAACCAAAGCAGTATCTGAATAAAAGTGATGAACAAGACAAATTAAAGAAAGGAAAAAACCCACAAAATTTTGAAATATTCTCCATTTTAACCCAGTAGGATCAAGCACAAAATTCTGATTGGTAAATGGATGTGCCATCTAAAGACAATCAAATTATTTATGTATGAGAATCTGACCTAATTAAATGTTCAGATTCTACAGCAACTTTTCATATTCTAACTTTCTATAGTTTGTTTTTGTAGTCTCCAAACTGTTTATTCTGTGAGTGAGAATGCTACCTTGGAAAGGTCATGGTCACCAAAGATTCCATTCACACTTGGGTTACTACATTTGACCTCTGCTGCTTCTCTCCCTCTTTTGCTACTCTTTTTTGGAGCATGGCTACATTTTGAGGATATATTCAAAAGCTCATCATGGCAGATGACTGCTGTTGTTATTATTTTATCTCCTTTATGCTCTATTAGAAGCAAAAATCTGAAAAATTTATTCAACCCATTACTCTACACTTACATTTTTATTTATAGATAGCAAATGCACTGACTCCTTCACCAAAACAGTGTAACACAATTAATTGAGGATCCAGACTCATGCTATGGATAGTGCTTACAACAATTCCATGGAAGCTGCATTTCCCACAAGCAAACGTTTTCTCTATGATAATGTTTGTTGGCTAGATTTCACATACTGTAGTTCAAGACAAATTCCAGGACTGACGAGTTAAGGGACTAATGAAGACAGTCTATCTAGGTGGCAGAGGTAAGCTCATCCTGCACCAGTCACACCAGTACACTCATCTGAACTTCCTAATTCCTATTTTGCCTTAATAAGAATACACTGAAAAGACTTTTTAAATTACTTTTTAGCAGTATTTTTTTTAGACATCGAAAAAAACCATTATTCTTCCTATTTGCCTGATGTGAAATTTTACTTCTGTAACAAGAGTCTTGGTAGCAAAGGGTTAACTAAGAGAAAAATGGTGAACTCTGAAGCTTGTGTCATGGACACACAGAACAAATTCAGTGGTGAAGGGAATAATGTAACAGCTTCCCCATCAGACAAACAGACTTTGTATGAGTATTTGTCTTGACAGCTGACTTAAAACATGAGTCATAGCAGATAGTTTCAGAAGACAGAAAATGCAGCAGGAGAACTTCAAGACTACTTAAGACCAAAGGTCAAAATTTTTATAAACTTAATAGATCTTTAAATGCTCCTTTCTTCCTTAAGGTCTGGTAAGTGGAGGTGGACAGGATTCAGTTTAGATAGTGAGAGTGCAACCTACCAACTTTTCTAAACCACTGAGCTTCAAGGATCCTCATGTCATCTGTAAACTTCTCTTCTGTGAAACACTCATCAAGCCTCTTGTGAGCTGCAGAAAATGCGTCGTTCAATACAGAAAAAACACAGCAGAATAAAAACATTTCCAAGTCTAATAACTACACTACAAAACAGGTTTCCAGAACTCCCATGTAATCCCTGATGAAGAATTATTCTCACAACCTAAATTGAATATGCTTGACCAAAGAGGCTTATAAAAAACATAAAAACATCCTCAAACAGCATTTTAGATAACATGTAATAAGGAGTCTAAACATTTGATTGGTATGGACCTAATCATATCATAAAATGTTCACAGATCGAAGAACTACAGAAAACAGAAATAAAACAAAAACATACCCAAGGTCAAGTACGTCACCATTTTGCTGATATCTTCATCTCTAGAATAGAAGAAAAATTAAGTTTAGAAAATATTTTATCAACTTGCTTACAACAGAGCACATCTTTTATATTGGAATACACATCTCTAATTATGGATATAATCATTCTTCCCCTAACAAAAACCTAAGGCATTAGAAACTTAAAGCATTTGAAGATGCAGAAGGAATACTGAAGGCCTGCAAAATGTTTTACTGATCTGCAACAGTGAAGGTCGTTTTAGAAGTACAGCAGGAAATTTTCTCAGTTGTTGGTGCTACAGGTTATACTTCAAACCCCACTGACACTATACTGTCTGCTTGACAGTTAAAATCCAGCAGTACAGTTCTCCTGCTTCTAAGCCAGCACACCATTCGCAAAGTGGCTCATCTTCAGCAAGGGAGGTCCCACTCTTAAGTTCTCACTCAGAACTTCTGAAAGATATCAGATCACACTCTAGTGTCAAATTAAAGAGGTTGCTTAACTCACATTCCCCTACAAAAATACCTGACAGTCTAACAGATTAATATAAAGGCAAAGAGCAAATATTTAAAGGAAAGGTTATACAAGTTGAAAAGATGTTCCCACGTGATGTCATAAGGTCAAGCTGGGAAGTCATCTGGGTGGACTTCTTACTAGCATGAAAACTAAACTCTTAATTACTCTATAAGAAAATAAGCCCAGCAAGAAAATACTGCACTATTTGTACAAAATATCCAAAATAAGAAAATGGTTTTGCAAATGGACTCACTTTTTCTCTTCATTCTCTGCCACGACCTTTGACAATGTGAGACGAACCAAACACCTAAATATGAGAAAAACAAGCAATGAAGAAACAAGATTTTTTTTGCCAACACTGTACTTAGTCCTAAATTTCTAGAAAGGATCCCACTTTTCTTCCTTATGCTATCAGCCTGTGAAACTCACAGAAGAATTCAGTGTCCAACTGAAATTAAGATCATACTATTTCCCATCCTATTGCCTTATTTTGTATATCACTTTGTTAAATCATGTAACAGTAAGTAAATAAATGTACTTTAACAAAAGCTTTAAGCAAATAATGGAATAAATACATGAGTCTCACAACATCTGTTTTTATAAACATGATGGACTATTTTAATAAGAAGATACTGCTTCGTCAGAAGATACAAACGAACTGGTATTTTCACCAAATACATTACTGCAGTCTCACTAGAGTTGCTGTCAGTCATCCGTTCAAATCACAAGACAACAATACAATTCAGAGCAACTAATACTATTTGCTGGGAGAGACTTGGAATATCTGTAGATATTAAGTGTTCAGGTTTGAGGTACTTATGCAGCACCAAAAAGACTGCTAACTCATCTTTTGTCTACTCCATTTTCCACCTTCCTCAATATAATATTTTTTTAAAAAGCAAATGAGAAAAATTTCTGTTTCCTTGTAAGTACATTGAATTCTCACTTTAAAGCTGCAAATAATTGTCGGCAGTCTTGTAAATGTTCAGACAAATACTCCAAAGCTTTGATAGCCACAACTTGCTGATCATTCTGAAAAGAAATTAAAACATGTTTGGTACAAACTGCACTACTTCAGTTACCACAAAAAAAAATACATCAAAAAAACCCCAAAGCAACAGCATATTCTCAAACGCTGTGCAGGAAAAAGAACAAAGGACTCTGCACAGAAAAGCCTGAGAGTCAAGAGAAAACCGTAAGGAGAGATCACGTGATCCCACAAAGAGCCTATGGGAAGAACAGGATCGGTACAGGCTGGCAAGGCTTTCAAGCCTCACAGTGCTATGAACAAAGCCCTAACAGACAACCAAAATCCTCTTCTAATTATGCCAATGTAATCAGCCAGTTCTGATACCACTCAAATCACCAACCAAGAGGCAAATAAGAGGGACAAGTCACTTCTCAGTCTTTCATTGTTGACTTTTCTGTGTGTATTTTCTACACAGGTTCCCCCTAGTATGTCAAAGGTCAAATCCCAGAAGCAGAAAAAGATGTAACATTTTGCTAAGGAGGATTTTACAGAAATACACCATGTTATTTCCAGATGCCAACATTTATAACTCTGAAACCTTTATTTTCCTGAAGAAATATTTAAAAATTACGATGTCTTTATACATGATATGAATTTGTATTTTGCATTACACAACACATTTGTATGACACCTTGGTCACGGAAGCATAAAATACTTAGAAATGCACGAAACACATAGAAATAAAAGTAGGCCAGGTTACAGAGGCTACAGCTGTCCTACTTACATCAATAACGCAAAGTAAAGACAACATAATCTGATCTACCTCTAAAGCAATTTGGGCAGCTAAACTCAGAAGGTTAGTGCCTGTATTTTCATCTGCTCTCAGCTTGTCTTCACGTTGAGATGACTTTTCCGCTAGTTTCCCCATTTCAATAACTGCTTCCACAGCTGAAATACACATAGGGAGAAAATAATTTTCTTTTTCAGAAGCAACTGGAAAGTGGAAAGTTCTGCTGTTTTAATGAGGTTTTAGAAACAGTTTTTAAAAAATTATACCCTGTCACAAGATGAAAAAACCAAGACAAGAAAACCTGACCATACCAGCACTTCTCCATGATTATGCATTTCTTCCTAGAGAGGTGCCAAAAGGCCTTCCAAGCTACTAATCTAAGGAAACAAGGATGCCATACAAATGAAACTCTCTCGCATCCTTAATTTTGTTCTCCTAAATAACTGTTTGTCACTGAAGACAGAAGACTTTCTCTAATACATTGTTCAGGCATGATTCCAATCTCCCACATCTTGGCTTATATTAAGGGTGCTGCTACTTTTGTGTTCACACTGTGCTGTAGTTCCCACTCTGCATTATGTGAAAAAAATATGCTGTCATTAAAAAGATGGATAGAGAACAATTAATTGGCATAGAACTCACCAGAAAATAAGCTCTGCTTGTTAATCTGTATTCTAAGTAAGTGTACACTGCATTACTCAATTTTCATTATGTGACCTAAAATCCTCATTAAAATATGGCAGAACTCATTACAAAGAAGAAAGAGTCTACAGAGATATGTCATCTCAGTACTTTGTGTATTTTCTAGTAACTTCAAGCATCCACTTGTCCAGAGAATTTAAGAGCAACAACAATGGTTCCTCAAGGTTCATTTAATTCAGTATCATTTTTTTGCATTGTATATGCATACAAAAGAATATTAGAAACAGTAAGTGTACAATTATTCTTACCCTGGGATGCTACTATAGTTTCTGCCCATGAGAAGATTAGAGACTTCTTAGCCAGAGGCTCCATTCAGACAATATCATATATGGCAATGGTATCTTACATATTGTACGCAAAAAGCATCCCACTCGAACACCTACAGCCAGACAGTTTCGCTAACTTTATAGACCCTTCTTCTAGCTACCCTCTGCTGTGTCTTTCCCAAGATGCACCGTCCAAATCTGCTTAGTATTTTCTAATATATTTGGCACTTTTACTCATTGTAGTGGGCCCTTTATCTTTCAATTTCTACCTTTATCATTGTCTTTCTCGATCATTGCAATCTTATAGACACTGAATTTAGTAAAGATGCTGTTTGGATCACACCTCTCTGCTTCTTTAACTGCCTCTTTAGCCTATTCACAGAGGAGATAAAAGAAAATCAGCACAGTGACATCTTGAAATCAATAATAAAATTTGCAACAAAAGAGAGCTACAAACATATACAAACTGTTAACGGTTATATTGTTGATATTTATATCATTACTCAAGAAGCTTGGTTTAGCAACACCTTCCCTGGAAAGAAAAGTAAAGTGAGGAGGAGAAGAAGATGGCACCAAAAGAAGATGATTACCAGACTTAGGAAAAAGCCAAATCTTGAAAATTACAGCTACAGAACCAGAATACAAGAGAAGCCCTGAGAATGCTGAAAAATTCAACTCCCTTCTCACACTTTGAACTGTGATGTTTAACACCCCCAAACCACAAGGCCTAGATAGCTAAAGCAGGTGGACACTTAGCACACTGTTGTGGGAAGTCCTAAAGAGACACATCAAAAGTTCTTCTTCTTACCAGAGCTCATCTGTCCTGAAGAGAAGAGGACCTCTAATTTGAGAAGAAACCTGATATACACAGGCAAAGCCATACAACTGGTGGACTGTTCCCCCCATTAGAATGGGGTGATACAAGAGGCACTCATAGCAGCTAAGATGATGAACGTTTCTCTGCCAGATGATGCCAGTTAAGCAAAGACAGTTCCCTCTCTCAAAACAAAAGAGGTACAGTAACAGATGTAAATTAAGTCCCAATGACATATTTACAAAAATAAAAACAATGCAAATAAATAAACAAATATGTATACACATATATATATTATACCTTGTCAACTTGTTTCAGATGAAGAAAGCAAGAAGCCATGTTCCTCTGCAGCTTAGCCAAGTTCTGATCTATCTGCCCAGGTGTGTAGAAGCTGGCAGAGTAATTGTACCAGTGAAGTGCTTCAGAATAGCTTTTTGCCTGGGAAATTCAAAATAAAACCAAACAAAACAAAAAAACCAAATGCACCCTTATTTTGCTAATTAAACTTCCCATGTTTTCTCAAACTAACAAAAAAAAGTCATAGGAAATTAAAGATTTAGACCCCCAGAAGAGCAATCACTGGTCCCACAACACATATGCATTAGGAGATCAGGAGAACTGAGATTCTACCTATTCCAAATCTTCCCTTATTCTTACAACCATTATCAAAGACAGGACACTGGACTAGATGGGTCATTCACCTGACCCAGAAAGGGCACTCTTATGACTAAATACAAAACAGAAGTATTATTTCAAAAAATCTCTCTCTTCATGACACAAAGCAACCGAAACTAAGAGAAAAAGACTGTGAACCTTGATAAGACTATACTGAAGATGGTAGTCTTAAGTGTAGTCCCAATTTGGACAGTTTATTTTAAAATAAGGAGGAAGGAAGCTGTGTCATTAGCAAAACTCCTTTTTGACTACACAGATGAGAGGTAATAAAATGGCAAGTATTTTTTTTGCGTATTCAAGAAATGACTGTATGACAGAAACACAGAACATGAGCTCACCTCCTCCAAATACTGACAGAATAAGAAAGTATCTGGTTTTGCATAACACAACTTATATATACTCACAGTAGGATGCATATAAACTAAGATACAAGGTAGGCATCCAAAGCTACTTTATATAGGCTAAATAGAAAATCAATGTACAAATGATAACACTTCATGCTCCTTAAAGTAACAACTGACCACCAGAGGATCAGAACTGTAAAATAAACAGCTCGATGTAAAGAATATTTTCAGCTTTTTGTACTCTTCCCAGGACAGAACAAGGATGATGGGCTCTACAGGTTCCTTGGCTGATCAATTGCTATAACTGTTCCCATGTACAAACCTTGAGATGAGGCTACCTGAAACTTGACATTGTAACAAAAACCAGCACCCAGATGGATGAAAATAAAACCAGTGTCAGCTGGACCAGGGATCTTAGTACGGTTTGCACTCTAGCCAAAAGCAGACATAGCAAAGAATTCAGTGAAAATGAAGATCTGCTTTTTTTCTGAGTCATATAAGAACACTACTGTTTGGTCCCAAACCTCATAATGTTTGGCAGCTCTATCCCACAAGATGATGTGCAGCTTGTTCAAGGCTTCAGGCAACAGCTGCTTCCCAGTATAATGACCTGAAATGATAATGCAAATTGTCACTTTACAAGAATTTTAAGAAGCACGCTGATAAGCACTTCAGAACTATCTGAGAAAGACTGTCCCACAGCATACAACAAAAAGCACTGACACAGATATAGTTTCAGCCAGGACCTAGTATTTAATATCTTGCCTCTGGAAAAAAAAACCAAAACCAAATCCAAACAAAAGAACAAGCAGAAAAATGCCCCAGAAAAGTGGGTAGGAGAATAAATATTTTCATGCTTGAACAATGCAAATGTGGCTCTTGCATCTATCTCAATGCTACATAAAATACGATCTGACTTCCAGCAGATCTGACAGTCAAAAAATACTACAGTGCTACAGGTGCAACAGACCTGAAAACGAAACTGTTATTCAGCTGCTCCACAAGGATATGCAAACTGGTTTAATATTGACAAAAAAACCCACATTGGGCTGGATGGACCAAGTATTAATACTACACACAACTTCTGATATACATTTCTAACCCCATACGTATCAGTCACACACAACCTACACTAAGAAGGAGGAATTGTTCTAGCAAGTCAACTTAGCCCTGAGCTTTATCATGACTGCCATTCATTATGGAAGTCGAGAGTTGTGATGCAAAAGAAACTTAAGGGAAAGCAGACACAAATACAAAGAAAGGTGAGAATAACCAAAGAAGCGACAATACAGTTTTATGTAAACAGCAGCAGAAGATGGATACAGACCTATAATAACTTCTTCAATCTTTTGCTTAGCAAGCAGCTCCCTCTTATTCTGCAACAGGAACTCGATGTGGAGCAGAGTAACTTTTCCAAGGTCAGGTGAAGATTGAAATCGTTCAGGAACAGATTTCAGAAAATCAAAACCAACTGATTCCCTATTCACACAGATGCATTTTTAAGTGGCTGTATAAGAAGAGCTGTTAATTTTCCATTCTAAAGAACATATTCACACCATACAGCACATTTCTCTTTGATACCACTGGCACACAATGACAGAGCAACTCAAGGTATGAATGTACTGCAGTTCATCTATTCAGCAGTAATTCCTATTAGCACATGCTTTTTTCACAGTATTCACAAAATAAAAGAGTAAGAATTTACTGCAAGATAGTAGCATTTACATAGGTAATCACGATGTGCATTCAACGGTGTGAAATATCATGCCTCAACTTATTTTGCAGTTCATCCTTATGTTGTTTTTCACAAGAATGATTCCAGAACTCCAAACTCTTTCATTCGGAGGGTTGGTTAATTAATATGGAAGAACAATTTCAGTCAGATAATTCTAGGCTCTTATATATATATACATATAACTTCAGGTGCATATTAAAAATACATAGGAAGAATCCTAATCATTCCAAAGTAAGGCAACAACATACCTTCCATGCTCCAGTAGCAGTTTGGCAGTATTCAAACAAAAGTCTAAAGACATCTCATGGTGTAGGAATTCTGCAACAGCTAAACATAACACAAAACCGTTGAGATTATTTAATCAACTTAGACACTCAACTGATCAGTTTACCATCTACCTCTTACAGCTTTTTTGGAAAAAAATAACAAAACCAAAAAATATCACTTCAATATAACAGTTCTAAAACAAAAGGAATAATAAAACATGTTTATTGTGCTTTGACTTTCCTTTTGCTGTACAATTAAAGTAGCGCTACAGAAAGGTGACAGACTGATAGTCTTGGAATTCTAGCGCTATGTCTCTTTAAACAGGAACAGCATAAGCATTAGTAGCACAAATTTTTGCCTCAAGCTGCTTTCCAACAACATGTCCTATCCTTATGCAGGAACCACTAAATACTGAAGTCAGCGCTCAGGCTGTGTAGTGGTATCACATTGCAATGGGAACACTTAGGCCTAATGCCTCAACTGTTGACTGGAGCTGATAAGAAGGTATCAGTTTTAGACCACTTACACAGTTTAAAAATTGCCAGACTGTGTTGGATGGCTAACAAGGTTTATACATTTATAGGCTGTATGAGATCTCAGAAGGAACATGCAGGGACATGACTCTAACAGCTGTCAAAGGAAGCTTTTCTAAGGCACCTGTGTACAAGCACAATGTACGATTTTAGTCAAATGCCTAGAACTTAGCAGGAATCTTCACTCAAAAGAAAGAGAAGTTGCAGTGCAAGGACACAACACTCTTTTCTGCCAGCCGTACAAGAAAAGATAGACTTCCACCCATTATTTCCACTCAAACTCGCTCAAAAATATGGCCTGAAATCTTAGTGCTACAAAATATAAGCAGAGTGTGTTTTGACAGGCAAACTATGCCTTCACAATTCAAACCGCAGAACAGATGCCAAGTACTGCAACGGTAAGTTTTTACTAACTGTCCACTTGAAAGCCAGCTGACATTCCCCAGGAGCAATCTGAAGTGGAGTTTCCACTCCCGCTAGCCTGGTAGCATTTAAACCATTCAGCTCTCTACAAGAAATTCCTCATCTCATCCTAAATTTATTCCTCAGAGCATTCATTATGCATCTGATGCTTACCAACCATGAAGAGTACAAAGCCTTTCTTCCTTAAGCTTTCATTATTTATGGAAATAAATTTCTCCTGATACATTACCCCTTCTATAATGAAGTCTCGCAAACAACTTTCTTCTCCCTTAATGCCAACAGAAAAATCAGTTCTCTCAAGTGACAACTTTGAGGAGCCAGGAGAAAATAGTTTATATGCCCTAAATAAACTAAATAAACTCTGGTAACATCTGTTTATAATAATACACTCATCAGTACTTGATGTCCCTTGGCCAAAATCTGCAAAATCATACACAGAGAACAGCAGCATTTCACAAGCCTTTCTTCTATGCTGACTGCACAAGGGACAATCCACCTTCACTCTTTTTGAGTGAACTCAGGCACATCTAAAATAAACATAAACATAAAATATTGCCATATTTTCACTGTCATCATTCTAACATGCTTCTGAGTCTTCCCTCTTCCCTATTTCAAACAAATCTACTTAAATTCTCAACAAAAATAATTCAAACTTACATTAGCACCTGGATAATTCCTCTGTGAACACTGACTACTATCTCTCACAGTCAAAAACCAGAACAACATTTAGCTAATGAAGATGCCTTTAAAACATACCAGAAAGTGATTAATTTTTTTTCTTTCCTAGCTGCAGCTCATGCTGTCTTCTTGGACATGGAGTAGTATGACCTTACTATGAAACCTATACAGAGCTGTGATACCTGAGTTGATATCTTCATCTGATGCTCCACTTTTAAGAAGAATTTTAACTTTCAAAAAAAACCCTGCTGGATGCAAATTCTCCTGCACAATGAAAAACAACATATTACTTGGACAGCTGTTTGTAGAATATAGATCCTGTGAGAGTCCAGTACACTCATAACATAGACAAATATCAGGAAATCACATAGACTCCACTGTATTCTTCAGTTCCATTTTAATGACTGAAGCAATAGGTAGGCAACTGGTAATATTTTCTTCTTAAAAACAATGTGCATCTTTATTATTTATTCTTACAGTGCCAAAAGACCATGAGGACAACGAAAGCAAGAGATATATGCTTCTCATTTTGCTGTGGCCCATTTTCAATACTTTTAAATGGCAGCTGAACAATACCGAATGATAGAAACATTTCCTGCTTTTCTGTGTGTGAATTGGCTGGATAACACTAGAATGTGAGCAGAATTCAAAGCAGCTTAAAATAATGCCAAATTTAGGAGAGAACAACAATGGAAATAATGAAGACTTTATACCACAGCTTTCACTAAAACACTGCACATTTCCAACTCTAGAATAAAAATGTTCTTCTAATTTTCCATACTCTCATACAGTATCAAAACATACTTATCAAAAACAATGATAAAACCACTTTCCACCTCAAAAGGTTTTGTGAAAGTAAGTAAAATAAAAAACTGCAAGGAGCTTAGGTACTGCTGTAGCACATTATTTGAATGACTAAAATACACTGCCTTTTATCCTGATCTCACAAACATGTGCATCATTATATGTTTGAAAGTTTTAACAGCATGCAGAAAACTGAATTTGAGCTTTCATTTAAAATCGGATTTTATACTTAAAACTTGCTTTGTACGAAACAGGCAATGGAAATTTAGAGATGGTCAACCAAAGACAAATAGAAATTTTTCAAATTTAAGTTACTCTAACTAATCTGAAAAGACGGAAGCACAAAATTATATGGGAAATGGAATTTGTACAAGAGCAAGATACCTCACTGTAGTGACTGCTTAGAGATATATGAACTTTCTTCAGAGTAGCAGTTATGTTTATACAGCTCATTTTTCAGCTTCCAGAAGAAATATAGTCACGCTAGCAAAGTGCAATAGCTAAATTAATTGTTTGAATTAAGATTGATGTAGCATGGCTACATAGTTTTCAAAATGAACTCTGTTTGGTGCTTGCTCAAGTATTTCTACAGATAATGAGACCAGGACTCAAAATGTAGTATGGACATATCCGTTATAACCCAAAGCAAGACAAAAGGCCTGGTCTATATAAACCCAGCAGCTCTAAATCTCAGGTGGCCCAGACCGTTTGCACAGTTTTCATGAACACGTGCCAGAAAAATTTTAGTTATACCATTATCAAAGGACCTTACTATTAATAGACATGAGGTGGTGAGACAGCTCTATATTTACAAGCAAAGAACTATTTACCTATGAAAAAGCTGGGAATACCAAAACATACTTATGAGTATGAAAACCAAAAAAACACAACACACCAGTGATTAACATGGTCCATGTTATTACGTTAATAAATGCTTGAGTTTCAACTCTTGCACACCATAAATACAGTAACACACTGCTACCTGATTTGCCAAGTTTATAGCTTTCAATGCCTTGTCAAGATACAGATTGCAATCCCACTCAAAATAGGCTGTAGCTAACAATCGCAGCACTTTAGCCTGGAAAGAAAAAAAGAAGGAAGTTCAAATGTTATCTGAAGAGCAGAAAATAAAATGGCCACACATGAACATGGATATAAATACAAAAGACTTAAAATTGAAGGTCATGAAAAGTAAAAGCTCTCTGAGACAAAAGAATGCCTGTCTGGCATCAGACATATAAAGTGACTGCTCAGTTCTGAAGCATATCCAGTCTTCAGCACTGCCATTCACAATGGACACGAATCAGCTGGAGTTCAGAGGAGAACAGAAGAGTAGTAAAGAAAATTCAGAGATCTGGAAAAAAACAGAATGAAAGAAAAAACTGAAGGAACAGGAGGCACAAACTTCACTGAGAGAAAAAAAACAACACAAAGACATACGTGATAATGGTCTTCAAATATATAAATGATTCATGTAAAAAAGGAAGAGATTAAAATCTTCTCCATATCCAGTGTGGGTAGTAAAAGGAGCAAAAGGGTTATCAATGAGAGAGACAAACATCTATCAGAAATGACACAGATGTAACTGATGTTACCTTGAAAGAAGAGGGGAAAGGGAAAGAGATAGACTTTCAGCATCTACTTCAGCCTTATTTTCAACAATTTAATTTCTGTGAAATATCTATACAGATTCAAATGTGATTTAAGGGCACCTATCAGCAACTGAACTCACAGCAACCGAATCTGCAGCTTAGCAAATTTGCATAGCAGACAGTACTAAAGAGGAGGCCAAAGAATCACTTGTCAGGCTTAGCACAGCAGAAGCAGATGAAAAAGTGGTGTCAGGTTAACAAACTCCTCCCATTTGTAAACTGCAATTTCTCTATTTCTTACCTGCATTTCTTTGCCAACAGAATATTTCATGTCTGTCTTCCCAATTTCATAACTCTGGCTATGAATGATAAGTGAAACAGAGATTTAAATGGGATGAAAGAGATAAATTGAGCCACTTTTTCAATATGTGCAACATTACTGTCCTTTCTCACTTCTTAACCAGTTAAAAACAACATAAAACAAACTAATCTTAGTACTCACTCTAGTAAGACTATCATGTTTTCTTTCTAAATCTTCACAATAAAAATTGTACTGAATCACTTTCCTCAACCTACTGTGCCACCCTCTGTAACATCTTCTATTCCATCAGTTTTAACCATAGGAGTTTTAAAGAAGCAAGTGTTCTTACTCTCACCTGACATAAAACACAGTCATACCCAAAAGTTATACATGACCTGGTCTCAAGATCACAGCAAGTCAATAGTAGAGACAGAAACAGAGTCTGGGAGTTATGTTTCCCCATTCTTTTTCTACAAGTTAAATGACAACACAAAGGACCACCCAGGGGAAAACACAGTGGTAATTACACAAAACCAGATTTTAATGCAAATGCTGTGAGCAAAGAACTGTGAGGAAAAAAACCACAATAACCAGGCATTTGTTTTCCTAATCTAATACACTCTCAGTACAGGGAAATCTTAACCCGCTAGATGGAGCTACTTCTCTTTACGCAGGTAACTATTTGTGCTTTCCAAAGGTTTATTTCCTCCTCAAATTTTGTCATCAGGACTTGGCACATTTAATTTTCAACAAGAATAAAATATAAAATCATCTCCAAAGCACCACCTGTAACTAATTCTAAGTATCTCTACAAATCCTCTTGGACAACATATGTGACCATAACTATTTTGAACTTGATATGTTGACATTCATTTTCTTCTGACTTTTTAAAAGAAAAAATACAAGAAGAAATAAAAACAAATTTTCTGAGCTGAGGCTGTGACTTGGCATGAAGATACTCCTCCTGGCAGCCTACATTTTTCATTCCTGAAAGTCCCATATTACTTATTCGGATCCTACCCAAACCATCTTTAACAATTTCCTTTTCACCTTCATGTTTGGGTCTTTCATCACCCAAAAATTTGCTGTCAATGGAGCACCTCCTTTATGAGAAATTCAAACACTGTTCAAAACAAATCCATTTAAAACCAATCAGAAGAATTAATCTACTCTTTTCCAAAGTTTTCAAAACCGCTCACAATTATTTATGAATGGTCCAAGAACTGAGAAAAGCTCCTTCACAGAATAATCGCATTGAAAGAAAAGTTTAGGGAGAGAATTGACAAGAATCATGGAAAGAAGACTTTCCTTTCAATGATATGAAAATTGATGTGGAAAGAAGACGTAAATGTTAGGCAACAAGCAAGACAGTCACTAAGTATCTGCTCAGCTCATTTGGTTCAGCTAAAACCTTGTCTTCTCGCATTTTTAATTAAATCCCCTCTTTTCCTTGCCCCTCCTCTCTCCTTCATGCATATTTTTACATCTCAAAAGCAGGATTTACGCATTACCTGAGCCAGAAGGAGCTCTGTTCATACTTCTTCTGTTCATAGGTTTCCACTCCAAAATTGTAACAGAGGATTGATAGGTAACAGGTCTGCAATAAAAAGACACCTGTGTCTATAACACTCCAGCAGAAACATCATTAGATCTACAGCACTCCACTCTCAGGCTCTTTAAAATGCATTTTTCTTCAAAGATATTTCCAGAGTTATCACTTCTGATTTTATACAAGGCAATACTGAACATGACTAAAACGAAATTATAATTCTGTGGGAGAGTGAAGCATCATTAACCAGTCCAGGACAAATAAACCAGCGGGATTCTTGAAACACGTAAGGCAGGATAGTTCCTCAAGAAATCACACTGAAAGCATTAGAACTGTGTAAAGTAAACAATAAAAATTAAAACAAGAGGGGGAAACTGGAATATTACATCTTTGTTTTTTAAAATGACAAAATTAAGTTTGTCATGGTTAAGTTGAAAAGGACTCTGCTTCTTCCATGTCAGGCTTCTTCCCAGCTTGTCTCTCTGGGGTTGAGAAAGGATCATCCACATTACAAGCTTTAGGAGAAAACTGGGTTTGAATGCTTGGTTATTCAGAGCATTGCTGCCTTCTGTTTTATCAGTGAGCACTGACAATGTCTGTTCATAACAACTTGTCTTTCCTTTGAAATGACTTGCAGCTGTCATATGTCATCCAAAGAAGAGACAGAAAAGTCATTTTATATGCTAACAGGCTGCCAATATCCATATCCATTTTGCCTCTGCAGTAACTTTCTTTTCCAAGAATAAATGATTTTTCTTGCAAGTGACTATAGATCTCAAATCCTCAGACAAGAGAGAGGCAGCACAACATCTTGCCTCAAATTTATTGTTTATCTCATTGAAATCCAGAGACAAATGCATAGATTCAGTCTGTATGAACAAAAAACCCAATTGCTCTCAGATGCGAAACCCTTATTTTTCGTTAGTTCATTTGTGAACATTTTCTTTCAGAACAGAAAATTTACTGTATTGAGAGGGTTTCATGCAAAGTGTTTAGCATAACACTGTAAGCATACTGTGGCATACCCAAGTCATTTACTTGCATGCTTGGAAAAGAAGTACTTCAAAGGAAAATTAAAATATTATTTCAGTGAACAACTGTGTTCCAGGCTTCGTATCACTAAATACCCCCACAAACCTGGTGCCTCTCCGAACAAGCGTTTGGAACAATTCTGGCATTTCACCTTGTAGGACAGGAGTTCACAGTTATGGTTCATAGACCACTGACAACCCAAGCTGCAAATCCTCTCCAGCTGATCTTGGTACCATACATTACCATAATGCAACAATCTCCTAATTGTACTCTGCAAGTGCCCTCTGGCACAATGGGAGCCTGGAATAGTTAAGGACTGACAGCTATCTGGTAGTCTAAAAGGTCTGAAGTCACTCAGCAATCATCAGCTCTTTCCTTTTTCTCATCACTCTTTAAACCAGAAGTAAATCATATTTCTCATGATTGGAAAATATTTTCCTCGTTTGCATCAGTGCTTCTGGTTTGTGATGAGCATTCATCAAGAGAAGTTTAATATTATTTAACAGAGAAGTTAAGTAGAAAGCATGAAATTAATGTCAAATGAAAAGAGGAACAGTAATGCAGATTCCAGTGAGCAATTTCAACAATTAACAGTGAGAAGCTGTGTTCTTATGATCCAAATCAAAGCTACAGCCCTGCAACTAACTGAGTCACTCAGATCACTGAACAAGGCCTGCAGATTGCAAAATAAAAAAGCAATTTAAAATTGGTTGGAGTTTAATTGGTTAAAATCCCAGTTAATTTCCAACTGCATTTCCAATGTTTCCCTTTCAGAATTCACATCTACCCCTTTGACTTTTACCTGTTCCACAGAGACAGGAACAAAATATTTCCTAAATATTTGAAAAACATTAAAGTAAGAAAATGAAAATAAATGAAGGAAAGTTTATTTGGATGTAAACACATTAGACTTCTATCTTTGCAAACAAAGAATTACTCTGCATATGCTAGAGTTTGTTTTCTCTGGACGTTGCTCTGTGACACAAGAACTACAAAAAAACATGGTTTCATGCATTGGGAAGCCTCCATTCATAGCCCTACAGCTTCAGAAAGATAAAGATTAGTACTGAGGGTAGTGACAGATTTGCATATCAAAAACTTAGTAACTTAGCTCTTCTCTCATGCCATATGTCTCCAGGTAAAAGTTCACAGGGGTGCAAGTGAAGAAATAACACAAAAGATCAAGATATAAAATGCAGGTGGTTCAGTAGAAGAGTAGGTAGCATGCTCAATTTAGAAATCTTTTTCTCTTGATTGAAAATTGGTTTTTTAGGAAGAGTTTATCATTCTATTTCAAATTATAAACTCTAGAAACAAGAAAATTATGAATTTCAAAGAAAAAAATGCAAAAATTTTAGTATGAAAACCTCAAAGAAGCAAACAACCACATAAAAGATATGTAGTTCAGAGTACTTTTCAGAACGTTACATGGCACATGGCATTCCTTACCACATAGAGAGGAAAAGAGATTTTCAAAGTTTGGAACGATAAAGAAGGGATTATGTCACTTACTTCTTTAGGCAATTTCATCAACATATCCTTGCAGCGCTGCACACACATCACCGCTTTCTGAAAATCCCCTTGAGCGACTGCCTAGGAAAGCAGTAGAGTGTGCCAACAAGCTGTTATTGAACAACTTATCTTTAAAATTGATTAAAAGACTGATTCTCTAAAATACACTTGGGTTTTTCACATTTGGTAAAGCTCATTTTCAGATTAGGTATCTGCCCTTACAGTGCTACAGTAATTCTGTATATTTTTATATATTGTCAGATGACAAAGACATGTAGAAAAACACCACAGTCCTTAGGCAGTGTGAAAAAGCCAGAGATATGGGACAAGTTCATTCAGATATTAAGATGATAAAACAGCTCAGCAAATATTAAACCACCTCTCCAATAATTTAAGGTCCTCCATGACCAAATTAAAAATTTTGGCCACTGCTTTGGTCTGTTTAGGGAAGCTCTTGAGAACTCTGGAAATAGTACTCCTCTTGTAGATATTGAGTTCAGTGGTGTTTTCAACAAATGCAAGCAACTACATTTTTTCTTGTCTGCACTCATATATGTAGAATACTCAATACCATTGATAAAATACTCAGAAACTCCAGTCAGACACAACAATGCATCGCAAAACTTATATTTTCTAAGTTAAGACATTTCTAATTATTGATATTTGTGTTGGTGATCCCCTAGAAAACCTTTAGCACTATTTCAGACTTCTCTCACACTAGGCTTTTTTGTATAATTACCACCATGATTCTTACCTCCTTGTATGATGCCAGGGGCTGGGACTTTAAAGACACTATCAAATGTCATGGAACTCACTATTCCCAAATCTTGTAATTTTATACTGATTCTCCCACTGTTAAAGCCTTTCTACTTGGAAAGCAGTATATATGAGCTCATGGAAGAGAGGGTATTAATGTATAAAAAGATCTCTGTCTCATGACGTGTAATATTGATAGTTTTGATGATGTTCATGAGTTTGCAGAGTCACGAAAGTTGTTAAGTTACGGACAATTTGCACGCATGGCTTAGAATATCTACTTGTTAGCTACAAACCCTGGCTTTCTGCAGCCAGGATTAATGTTACCTTTGTATACTTTCAAGCAGCCTAGCTTCAAAGACTAGCACAGTATCATGAGTGTTCCAGAGTGGTTAGCCTTGCTGTGTACATGTTCCATGAATGCAGTTGGAGGACCCAAGCTCTACACCAGACCTACCCCACTTCTTTCGTCAAGTACAGGACACCTTTGGAACTGACACATTTATGATTCAGAAAGGCAGCCGTTTGTTTTATGAACAGCCATGCTAACCAAATCATAGAGCAACAAACCTGAACTAGAATATATAAACACCACAGAAAAAATGGCTGTGATCAATTAGCAAGTTAAAAATCATTAAATGCTTGCAACACTGAACACAAACATGAGATCTGCTATCTTACATCTAAGTGAAGGAAACAGATGCCTCAGCAAGTCTTCAATGCCAAGCATTCATACATCTAATAACTGGGTCAGAGTTTCCCTCTATACCCCTAGTGACTTATAAGGAAAACTGGGAAGAATACATACTGATTCAGCCTGGTAAGAGAGTACTTTGAAGATGTTCTTCTCCACATCAGCTTTGTGCACATGGATATCTGCTTCACCATCGCTCCCCTTAAGTAACTTTGCATACAGCTTTTCTATACTCTGGAAAACAAAGAGCAGGCTTCACTCATGGAACTTACAAATAGGTGTGTTTATAAGAAATTAAAACTAGAAAAGAACTTACGTTCATGGCAATCTCTAGAAATCCATCAGCAAGATCAGCTTTTCCAATATCTATCCATCCTTTCCCAGTTTTCATAGACATCTGAAGGACAAAATGGTAAGTGAAAACAAAGTAACTTTCAAGAGAGGCAACATTGGATGTCATCCTGTTGATGCATGTATCTAACACAGACAAGGGGTATTTCAGCTCTTCAGTTTCTTACAAGTTTCTCTCACATCTGAAGTCCTTCACACTTAGATGCAGCATAAGACACTGAAATTACTACACTGCTCACATAATATTTTACTATATTACAAAGATGTGATGCTAACTGCGCTGTCCAGAAATTCCTAACTGCACCTGCTCAGAAAGGTATCCCAGTGATATTATAGGTTCCCCTTCAGTGTGTATATTCTCCAGAACCCCAGGTATATGTCACTCCTTTTCCAAAGTAACTGTAACAAGGTTTGAAAGTTTCTCTTGGTGATCAACAGTACTTCATTGTTCACCCACCATCTTACCAAAATCTGCCTTCGAATCGTTCCCTCCGGAGCATCACCGACTTCACAGAGGCACACCAGTCTGCAAGCAACAAACCGTACTGCAAGAAAACAGTGCAGATATTTGTAAGTTCCCTTTTCTCTTTTGTGTTTTAAGAAGATCAGGCCCTGCTGTATCTGAAATTGCCACTGCTTTCCATTTTAAATTACAAGAGAGAAAAAAAATGAAAGCTCCAGGAGTCAAATCAGGCTGAATTTTAGCCAACCTGCTTAAAACTGCTTTTTAGGCAGCAAGAAAAAAAATTTCTCATCAAAATACCTATTAAACACTTTAGAGAGAATTTAAGCCAAATACATGGTATTAAAAGACTTAATTACATTACATGTGCTTACAGTAACATGTCTCAAGAGCCTCAAAATAGCCTTCAGCAAAACAGGGAAATGAAGTTTAGTAATCCTTACATTTTCAAAGTAAAAAGCAAAAATATTTTCAGGTCTTCCTTATGCATCAGGGATGGAAAAGACACCACTTAATGTATTTAAAAGAGCCTCTCCCTGGCCTTTCAGTTGTGACACAAGATCTGAGAACATTATGCTCTACAATTACTACCTATTCTGCATAAACTTACCCTTTTCCCTTTACTTGGTATAATTTATATGATGAAGATTATACATAATTTTAACTGTAATTCCTCTAGACAAAAATGTAACCCACATGTTGCAATCCTGCAGAACCACATAAATAAAGAACAGGTTGAGGGAAAAGACCAAAAGCTGACTTCTGCTTTCCCCAAGCTCTGCTCTTGGCTCGAAGCAAAGCCACCAGCTGTATGTGGCTAAAGCAGGGAAGTAAAAAGAGGAATCAGTTTTTCTGAATGTAAACATTGATGAGATAGTTACATTAAAGAAACAATCTCACTTGATATAAATTGTGACCAGTAGTCTAAAATTTACATCTATGTTATTTCCACATACTTTTAGATTAACACCATAGCATTACAAGGCAAATTACAAATTCCTTTGGTCACGTCACCTCTTTACTGATGTTCTGGTGTGGAAAGGGGGAGTTATAAGAATCCCTACACTGATTCTGTGTCACAAGGAAATCACTATTACACTAGGATGCTCCTTCCTGAATTGTTTATACAAGTCCAGCTATATATTTCCATCTGTCTACACCCTATCTGCAAAGATCCAAACAAATCTACAGCACTACACATATGCCTCTCAGTAGAAAGCTTTTCCTTTTCATGCTACAGCACACAAAACACATTTAGAAAGGCACAGAACGCATACATACATTTAGCTCTTTGCTCATCATTGATAACAGAACCCATGTGTTTGGTCACAGTCCAGTTCCACAGGCTTACTGCACACTCTTCAACCTGAGAAGAATAATTCCGTTAGATTTAATTTTATCCTGGATTTGGGTCACATTGAAATTTGCTACTAGAAAAACAAACATCTTTCATGTGTAGCGCAGTAATGACTTGTCCATGTTTGTGCAACTTTCTTTTGCATTGATGTCAAAAGTGTGAGTTCTCCATGAAACTGTTACACAATACCACAGGGAGATCTGAAAACAGGCATGCTGAATGGACCACAGTTTAATTATTAGTTTAATTATTTTGAATATCTAAATCAGGGAACTTCTGAACTTAGCACACAAAGAACAAAGGCTACTGACTACATACTCTTTTAAAAAAGATGATGTAGCCCTACATAAAGGCATTAAGCTCCTTTAACAATTCTCCCTTGAAGGGCTGCACTTTACATCACTTCATATTCTAGATTCCATGGCAGAGCCTAACTGGAAGACATTTTATGGTCCCTTTTATTAAAGCGATCAGATTAATGAATGATTTCTCCTTTCTAAAAAAAACAGCCCATCTGATTCAGGAAGAACTGAAGGATAACCATTTTATGCTTCTGTATTTCTTTACAGACTGCACAAAGCATATTTTCTGTTGTGATACTTGCTAACCTATCTTGCTCCTTGTCACAAATTTAGGACTTTCAAAATCAGTCTTTCTTAGATGATAATTGCTATATCTCTCTTCAAAATATAATTTGGGAGGAAAAGTCTGCACAATATCTCAGCTGATCTCGTTTTTATCCCAGATCATGTATCACTTGTCAGCCTTCTTTTTGAAAAAAGTTTGTTAGAAGTGATGAATTCTTGCTTGTAGTGACATGAGGTAGTGGGCTGTTAACTAACTGTAAAGTAAGATATTAAGGGAGTAAAACAAAAGATACCAGATGTTGCTTGCTGAGATAACAGGTTGCATCTGACTGGGTGAAGATAGTCAAAGAATGCTCAAAGATGAGGAAACTAGGTACCTTTAGAAGGATACATAACTCTTGTCAAATCGTTAACCTTGTCTAAAAATTTAAGTACCATGCACGCTCAAGAGGTAGAGAGAACAAGTTCATGGAGCTGTCACCTGATGAAGAGTTGGAGGGAGTAAATGACCCCCTGAAGACCACCAGAGTGACTCAAGTTCATGAAAACAGTTGATGGCAACGTAAGACCATAGAATAACTTAGTTGATGGATAAGTAACTAGCTTTTAGGATAAATGGGACTATGTTAAACATGTCCTGTGCAGGGACAAGAGTTGGACTTGATGATACTTGTGGGTCCCCTCCAACTCAGGTCATTATATGATTGATTCTATGATTTCCCGAGCTATGTAACGAACATACATGTAGTTAGCAAACATAGAGAACACGATCTTATGTATTGGGGTGGGCATACGGCAGGAGAATCCTCCACTTTCGCCTTTCAGAAACCTTAAACTCTGGTCTCTGAGCTTCATCTGACCAGCTTTTACGGTAACAGCAAGATGGCAGGCAGCGCAGTCGCCAGCCCGGGCGCGAAGCACATGAGCCCCCGCTTCTTCAGGGGGGCCGGAGAGCAGCGGACAGAGGCTGGGGCGCTACCTCAGCCGCGCTCCCAGGCTCCTCAGAGAGACTCCCCGCCGACTGGAAGAGCTCCTCGGTGAGGGCGGCGACGCGGGACGGCGCCTCCTCCTTCAGCAGTTCCCGCACCAGCACTGTAAGAGACGGCGGCAGCGGGCCGGGAGGCGTGGCCGGCAGCTCCCAGGCGCCCACCGTCCCTTCCACCTCCACAGCCACCCGCCCTTCCGCCATGTCCGCCTCCCGGCCCTGACGAGAGAGCACTGACGCCAGTACGCATGCGCGCCGCCGCGGAGCATGCCGGGCCCGGCAGCCCCGCGGGCCCATTGGCTATGCGGCGCTAACGTCCCGCCCCTCCAGCCTGAGTGACAGGCGCTGAGGCCAATCGGACAGTGCGGTGGAGCGGTTCTCCCGCTCACTGTCCGGTGGGCGCCGCGGCGGTTCCGGAAGGGTCCCAGGAGTGGGGCCCGGGCAGGAGGGATGTCG